>UFQX01000151.1:417850-641845 GCA_900497675.1 Arapaima gigas
GGGGGGGGGGGGGGGGGGGGGGGTTGATCACAGCGCCCCCTGCTGGTACCAGCTGCTGGTTTGCAGACACGGCCACATTAGACATTCCTCTGCAGATTGTTCACCGAGTGGCTGCAGATTTTAAATGATACCGTAAAGAACAGGATCTACTTCACATCACATTCTCTCACACAGCCTGTCCTCCTCTTCTGGACAGACAGCGAAAGAATCACATTCAGGTGTAAAAGCTGAATTTTCAGACTAAGCTTTAAAGATGATGAAAGAAGAGCTTTGAAATTTCTGATTTGCTTTGCACATTTTGGCCCCATATCTGGAAAATTGATTTTTTGTTCCCAAAGTGGCTCCAGTTGTTATCACTGTATGTTCAGTTAAACCCCTGTAATCATAATATTGACACGTCTTTCCCAGGAACAGCAGGTCAGGATAACTTTGTCCAGTTCGGTTTTAAAAACGTGCACAATGACCAAGGTTTAACAGAAGAATGCAACAAATTGTCCCCATTTTACACATTTAATAATGAATGATGGTTAATCTAATTGCTGCTGCTCCTCTTCCTACCTTTCTCAGGTCTTTATGACGCTCCAGTTTGTCCCTCACCTTCCTGTAGATGAACTACTATCCTGAGACTGGAGCCGCTCTCTGCGTCACGGGACAAAGAGCTCTTTGTTACAAACATTAGCATATCGTTGCGCACAATCTGCTGTGACATGCGGTACGTTCATTGTTTTATTTGCGGATTGCAGTGCCCCCCTGTTCTACTGCCAAAAAGACACTTATGTAAGAAATGCGATTCCGGTCACGGGGTTCCTTTGAGCTGCGACCCAGAATCCATGTGCGTTTTTTTGCGTGGCCCGGCTGCTAAACAAGTGAAGCAGTCGCTGTAGTTACAGTATTGCCAGACAGTGAAAGGCTTTGCTGCAGATATGGGATGTGGGACCCGTTTGATATGCGTCACACACTACTGTTCAATTTGGAGTCCTCAGTAAGTGCACACAACACACAAAGGTGGCTCAAATAGTCGCCTAGTAAATGGTTGGTTTCAAACTGAATTAAGATGCTTTTGACTCAAAGTAAAAGGATGCATTTAGAATTTTGAAATGTATGTTAATAGTCTCAGTGATAATGGCAGATCAGCTATGGCTGGAAAGTTTGAAAACGAGCCTGAAGTGAAGGCGTGAAATTCAGCTGGACATATTGACGTTTTTCTATAAACAAGGAACAAACTTTCTCTCATTGAAACAGAACACTGAAGCATAATTTATCTTGATACAAGGTCATTTAAAGCTTTTTTCCCCTCATGTTTGCACAATAAGAGGTTATTTGTAGTCTTTGTTAGGTTGCGCTATTTCCTCCACCCAACACTCCCACAGAGAGATTAAGTTCTTTTTTAGTGTCCAATTAAAACAGATGCGTGTTGTTCTGATCTCAGCAGTGAGGAGACGGATTGTCGAGACGGAGACGTACGAAATGGCCTGAGGCGGCTGTGTTCACCTTCATCTTCCACAACGTTTTATTTAACGTTGGCTAGTGCTGCCACTTCTCACAGGAGCATTATTGGCCCTTTTAATTAAGCGATTTGGTTCTTTCCCTTGCGAAGAGGGACACATTTGGCCCATGGCTGCCTTTTGAAACGAACACCTCCAATTACGCAGCACCCCTGTGGTTTTCAAAGATGTCCTTGCACTGAGGACAAGGTTGGCCGTCTGTTTTTAATAAAACTCAAAGGACCTGTTGTTTTTATCCCACAAGAGCACCATCACTCCTTCCTTCAAGAGAAGAATGAGCTTAAGGATTTTCTGTCATCATCATGCAGCCGACAAAGCGGAACTCCAGCACCGAGCGTAAGACTGTGATGACCCTGAAGCAGGTTCCTTACACAGTGGAAAAGACGACATCATTACGCAGAATGATCCTGATTTGACCTAATGTGATTATATTAACCAGAGACAACATGTGTGAAAACATCATTCTGCTCCTGTGTGTCAGGAAAACTCAACGTAAACAGTTACAGCGACTAATCCTGACTTTTAAGCCACCTTTATGTGAAAGCAGTGTGACTCAAGCTAAATATTACTCCTAGAATTATTATAACCCTCTCAGTTATGATCACCCTTCCTGTATGAATCTAGCAACCGCAGGTCATGGGTGACGCAGATGTAGTGAGACCGTATCTACGGCAGCAGTAGTAAGAACCCCGTCGCTGCCAACATTAAGGCTGGAACAGATCCGGCATTTGGTGCAGAAAAGGGGTCTTCGCATTCCGACCACGTGCAGACAGAGTTTGATTTAGTGAAATGGAAATAGTTTTTTTTAAAAAAACCTTAAATATATGAACAAATACAAAATAGATTTCCATACTAACTATATATGGAGAACATTCTGTTTTAAAGGACTCTGATAAGTAAGGTTTTTACCTTGATGTATATCTTGCCTTAAAAATCATCATATTTAAGACAATGAGAAAGCACCACAAAATTAATAGGAACAGCGGCTCCACCGTACGATGGTATGTACAATGTATGCTGACGACAAGACAGAATTAAACCACTTACCAAACTGAGCCCGTCATGCAGCTATGAATTTACACAAGTAACCTGAGCAGTTTCACCTCCTGTGTGGGCATGTGGTGAGCGGCACGGCGGATAAATGTAGCCCAGGCTCCACGGGGACGTGCCGCTGGAGCTCAGCAAGAGTTTGAGACGAGAGCAGCGGTCCTTTGAGGCCATTAGTGTCGTTTAAGGAGGGAAACAAATAGCGAAAGCGACAGGGTAAGTTACATCTGAGCGCGCCCTTCGCTAGCCAACCTGTTCTGTGCAAAATGACGTCCGAGAGTCCGAGGGATTCCGTTTCTGCTGTGCGCATTCCTACGGCTCCTGGGTAGATGCAGCGCCAGGGCCGTCCGGGGACGGTGCTGAGGACGCCGGAGTGGGCTTGGTGCTGCTGGCCTTTCCCGGGCTGCTGTCCACACCACTGCCCTGTCCTTCCTGGCCCTCTGAATTCTCCAGCATCTCCTGGATGAGTGGGGGCATGGAGCCCGGGATCTCCATCTTCAGAGAGATGACGCGCTCTGCACCTGTGGGAGCAGATGGACCCCCCGCAGTCAGCACTGGCACCACCCCCTTGAGTAAATTATGTCTCACCATGCCAGCAACCAAGTCTAATGAAAACAACAGCACCAAAAGCTTAACCTTGGCACTGGCAGAGTGGAAAGTGCTCAATTTTTCATTTCTCATTTAATCCAATGCATTAATGATCTCATTAGTCCTTTGATAGGCTTGTGGCCTCCTGTTCTTCCGCCGCTACAGCTAGACGAAGACCATCAAAATTTAGTCTTCTCTCTCCCAAGGTTTCAGCTAAAAATTTTGATGAGGAAACAAGTCTTCATGCTGTCTTTATACTACCACTACTATTTGCAGCAGAGTAATCTAGAAATAGCTATTAATTTGTGTAAGACCCATCACCAAAATGATCCAGACTGGTTGGCATCAACATGGTCAAGATCAGACATGTTAGCAGCAATAAAAGACTCCTTTGAGAACATCAGCAGCCCCATGGTCGAGCTCTCTCATTGCCTCTGACTGCAACAGGAGGGGGCCAGAAGTAGGCCCATGTGAAGCCAGGTTCACACCTTTAGCACTGATGCTACGCAGATCCGTGATCTTCATAAGCGTCTTGGGGAACATGTGTGGCTTGCTAGGCCTTCGCTTGCGCACATAGATCTTCAGAGCTTCCAGCAGGGGCTCCTGCAGCTGGTCCACCTTTGAGGGCTCCTCAAGGTCCTGGCGGTCTGCAAGGCAAAAGAGAGACCCAGCATGAAGACCCCTCAAAGACATAACAGAGAACCCAACATAGAGAAGAACACTCCATCTGAAGGAAATCGTGGTTATGCCAGTATCATGGCTACCCTTTCGACATGTAAGCAGTAGGTAGTCACAGTGTTACACCACTGGACTCCTACATACAGTACTGTGCAAAAGGCACAGTACTTAGGCACCTGTGGGAAAAATGCTATAAAGCGAAGATGGTTCCAGAAATAATGCCATGAATACTTATTAATCAATAAACCTTCTAAAAAGTGCAGTAGACAAAAAAACCTCAATCAGATCAATGTTTGGTGTGACCACCCTTTGCCTTTAAAACAGCATCAATTCTCATGCAGTTTAAGGTGGAGGTTGGTAGGTTCTTCCAAACATTTTGAGGAACTGGCCACAGTTCTTCTGCAGACTTTGACTGTCTCTGCATGTCCTCCCAGACTGACTTGATCATGTTGAGATCAGGGCTCTGTGGGGACCATACCATCTGCTGCAGGATTCCTTCTTTTTGCTGAACATAGTTGTGTATGACTGAGATTGGGTGTTTGAGGTCATTCTCAGGCTGCACAATGAATTTGGGACCAATCAGAAACCTTCTGATGGTAGATAAGAATCTACCTGTACTTCTCAACACACATTCAAGTTGATGGCCTAAGATTTTTGCACAGTACTGTACGTCATAAAAACCGAGACGGAAGTCACTCAGTGACTCAATGCAAACCACTGTTCTGCAGTGGCGGTGGAACCACTGACAGCCGCTTCCTGATGGACCAACTGGAAACACTTCCCCCCCGACCCCATTCAAAGGATCAGAGTCTGTTTTACTTCATGTGTCCAAAAGATGGCGACATAGATACTCACAACCCAACAATTTCGTTTTCACCCCCGCCAAGTCAAAGCATATCGCCACGGGTTGCTGTCTCCCCGCTCGATTTCCCTTTGATTGCATAATGTCGTGTGATATTTGACAGATTTCACACTTTTCTGGTGGAATCGAGTCCTCGAAGCAGGAGCCGGCATTCATTTCTGTCCTCCGCGGGTGCGGCGGTGAAGACGACTTTCCGCACCTGCAGGTTTGCCATTGTCTCCGTTCAATAGGAGGTGCCAAACCCAATTTGAATTCACACGGCATCCTTTTTTTAATGTCTGCCTTTTGTGCCAAAAGCAAGTTCAAACCCAGGTTATCCTGCGGTGGAACATCACAAAGAGACAGACTTTGACATGTCACATCTGCAGTGCCGCTTTCATCCTTCTAGAAAGTAAAAGCCCGTCACGCAAAAAGATTTGTCTTCAAGGACATTGCCTGTATCCTCTGCAGCTGAGGCTGCGGCCGGTGGAAGCTGCAGTCCTACAGGACAGTCTTCACTACAGGACAAAAAGTGCCGTTCTGCTGCTCTCTACAGAGCTGAACACAAAAGCAGATGCAGGACAACAAGCACCAAACCCCTTCAATTAAACACAAACCCTAAGAGGACTAGAGCCCGTAAGGCTGGAACTCTGTGTCTTTGGGTCCTAGGGATCGTGAGACAAACACTATGAAGCCGTCTGCCCAGGGCTCCAGGTTTCCTACCTCCAGAGATGAGGCAGATGGCGCTGAGGAGGCCAGTCTCTGTGTCGTCCATTTCAATCGGGAGCAGCTGGTTGGCAAAGGTGAAGACCAGGTCGGTGAGCGGCCCAAAGCCGGCATTATGCATCTGCGTGCGGTTCAGTGTGAGGCCGTCCGAGAAGGTCATGGTGTCCTGGTCTGGAGTGTACCTCGTGCAGATGCGAAGGATCTATAGTAACAGATAGAGATTTAAAAAGTTCAGTGCAGCAGTCACCATACGCAGCAACACATAGTAACAGAGTGTTAATAAAAGGGGAACGTAGACAAACAAATTCTTATAAGTATCTTGCTAACTTATGCTACATCAGGAGTGGAATTCAAACCTGGGTCCTTCAAGTGGAAGACAATAGTTCTAACCACTCCTTTTCAAGTATAAATTTGTTTCATTAGTGAAAACAGTGCCTTACAGATGTGGGAGCACAGAAAACTGTAATCATCAGGAACAGAGAGCCATGAGCTCACATGAGCGAAGCCACACTTGACAGAAGACATCCCAGTTATCCTGTAGTGTTTGTGGCCTCATGTGCCACCTGAAGAGGTGTATTTAGACCATGCGCACTGATAGACTGAGCTTTTGACCATCGGTGTGAGACATAGTCACACACCAAGACCACTTTACTCAATCGGGAAATGAAACTCCGATGTGTCCCATGAGCCTTAGGGAAAGGTGGAAGCTCTTTCACTGCAGCTGGTGGGGAAAAGCTGCCTTTGAAGCGCGCTGTGCAGGACAGCGTTGACATCGAACGGCAGGAGCGGCAGCCTGATGAAAGGGAATAAAACATGGCCATTCTCTGCGTCTCCCACAGCGGCCAGCCAGACCACAACATGCTCTTCAGAGGCCTGTCAGTGCAATGTTACAGGCAGGTAAGCAAAGTGGTCAGCAGATTATTTATTCATTCATTTGTTTAGCTGATGCTTTTCTCTAAGGAAAGTAATTATGTTGAATTAGTCCTTTATACAGCTAGGCAATTCTACTGGATCAATTCATGGTAAATGCCTTGCTCAAGGGTATTACAACAAGTAGTGGGATTCAAACCTAGGACATTCAAGTGGTTGGCTGCAGCGCTAATCGCTTAAACACTTGTGGCCTTAGTAGGTTTAAACAATGGATGTCTGAGGCAACTTCACCAGAATTTTTCACTCAATTCCCCTCTCGGAATGTGATGTGAATGACACCAATGGTGAGCGCTCTTCATGTCATAAACCCTACCCATCTCAGGTTTCATCTGCTCATCTTCCAACTGCTCATGAACTTGGTCTTACAAGCATGGCGCTACTAAGGCCTCACAGATCGTAACGCTGCCCTGGCAGGAAACTGATGACGATGATGACGACCGTAATGATGATAGGTCAAACCTGCTGTAAAATCACCATGGTAGTGTCCCACACCTGACTCATCACTGCCACTTAGCAGCTCGCTGTGCTGGTTTGATTCTGCTTCAAAACACTGCAGGGCACCGGCATGTGGTGTGGAGCCGGGTCGAGACAGGAGGAAGACTGCCGGCTGTCTGCTGCAAGCTGGCTCTACATGAAAGGCCCCACAGTGCCCAGACGGGCAGGGGAAGGAGAACAGCATGCCCCACCCACAGGGGCAGAGCTAATCAAATCACAGCCGGCCTCCGGCCCCATGCAGCTGTACACCCCCCCCCACCCCC
Organism: Arapaima gigas; assembly: GCA_900497675.1. Taxonomy (NCBI): domain Eukaryota; kingdom Metazoa; phylum Chordata; class Actinopteri; order Osteoglossiformes; family Osteoglossidae; genus Arapaima; species Arapaima gigas. The sequence goes on from UFQX01000151.1 coordinate 424,924, forward strand.
CACCAGCCTTCTCGCTCCCCTTTTCCTGCTCCAGCTTCTCCATTTGCCGCAAATGCCAGACGAAAAAAGAAAATGCAGCCGCGGGCCTTCTGCTAACTATGTTCTCATTTGCATGGCGACCATATTGCCTGTTACTCGAGTTCCCTTTTTTGCTGTGAGCAGCATAAGAGGATCTTATCAGGAGCTCTTTTGCAGCCTTCAGTCTGGTGCAGAAACGATGAGCGAAGTTGCGCACAGAGAGCTCATTAGCGATCCCCATGCCGCTTGGCAGCTACGCAAGGCGGCCATTGAGCTACAGCAGCTCACACTCAGCTGGGAGGAGACTGTAAACACACCTCTTTTGCTCGCTTTGTGTTAATTAACCTGCTCCCTCAATGGACGCTTTTTCCTCCCTTTGTGTTCCCAAGTAGCTCTTTGAGGGTCAGCCCAATCCCGTTTAAAGCAGATTTTAGCACGATGAAAGAGGTACAACATCCCAGGGTGCACAACTGTGTCGACCAGTCAATCTGACTGCTGACCCAGCTGGGATGTGGAACTCAGGGCAGCACTTCAGAGGCACACGCTCACCTGGCGCTAAACCGAGGACAACCAGGGCCAAACGGACCCTGTCAAGCCCAGCTTGCTCATCCCACACAGACCGTTCAGCTGTCCCACGGGCTGTTTTTCCTGCAATAAAGCGCATCTACGAGCCTCGCAGGCCTCACAAACGAGGCTGCTGCTCCGTGATAAAAGATGGATCCCTGCTGCAGGGCTCAGCGATAAGGCACTGAATCTAATTTTCAACACCAAAAGGCCTGGCTGCTGATGCTGCGCCACATACACAGCTCAGATCCATCAAGCAGGTGAGCACGTACACACAGGCATACATGCACAGTCGAAAGGACCCAGGTGTGCGCACACAAATATACACACCTGAACACACATATAAACAATGGCGTGACACACAAGCTCACACAGATACCTACCTACTGACAGACTGTCACCACACGTATGGGTGCTGAAACACACACGCACACAGCACTCACCAAAATGTCCAGGCAGGCAGCTTTCAGCAGGGTGATCTGATCAGCGATGGTTAACCCTGTGAAGCCAGGCACTCGTTTTGCAAACTCCACAATCTTGATAATGCACTTGGTTGCCAGCTCGCTGAATTTGTCCCACAGGCCTAGATCAAGCCGCACTCGGTGGTCTGCACTTGAGTTCTGGAGGGGCAGAAAGGAGACTCAAATCTTTTAGAAGCAAACAAACATGAAAAGAGGACAAGAAAAGCACAAGTACCTGAAAATATAAATAAATGTATGTGTAATTGCTGTTGTTTTAATCTCAGTAGAGATTTCTTCAGTCAAATTCCCCTAATGTACCGCAGAGACCAAGTGGAGTTTATTTTTGTGTCTGCAAGGAGGCTGCTGGGTAACCAGTGATATGTTTGACGTGCAGGCGGTGATGCGAGTCAGCGATACCGCCGTGAGAGGTATGAGGGTGGTCTTTGATGTGAGCCCATTAACAGAGTGAAGACACCCAGATGGGCCTGTGAGGCAGCGACTGAGAAGATAACGTGTTCCTCTCTTGGCTTCAGCAGTGAGGGCGTGGGGGAGGAGGAGGGAATGAGACAAACTGGGGAGGCCAAACGGAGGATAACAGAGAGATACAGAAAAGGGAGATTGTCTGCCTTAAACAAATAAAGGATAAGCTTTGGTGGAGTAAGAAGTAAACATCCTAATTCCCCCTTATTAATCAACAGAATTAGTGCCGTTAATTGTTGCGCTTCATCTGAATATGTTCTATGGTCTCGCATCCACACTTTATGAAACGTGTCCCTAGGTGTCATACATTTTGACAGATTCAGCAGGACACAAATGAATATACTGCGTCTTTGGAGTCTGCGCTGCTGACTGGCGTTAATTGCAAATGCAGGTATTCTGGTAGATTCCGAGCTCAGCACGTCCCACTTCTCAAAAATGTCTGAACAGAGATCGGAAGGGAGAAAACCGACAGACAGGACAAAGGTAATGGCAGTACATAGAGAGCACTAGAGGATGAGTCACAAGGGAGATTTTTATAAAAATAAAAACGTACTTAAAGTACCACTCCATTATGCACCTCATTATACCTATGAAGGGAAACTGAGCAGCTTTAACAGCTAGAACAGGTAAATTGTAAAGTTTGTAGTGGTTTCCACACATTATCACACTTTGTTTGGGTTATATAACCAGTGGTCCCGAAACCAACTAGAAACATGCTGCAACCCTTGCCAGTGAATGGCGATGTACAGGTGAGGATCAAACATTATGAGCAGCCCCAAGTGTGTATGTGTCACCGTGTGTTTATGCAAAATCCATTTGTGCAAAGGATGGCCTTATATATCATCTCCAAGAATGTGTGGTGGAGTGGACAATATTAATTGTGTGTAGGTGCTGCAGTCAGCTCAAACAGCCTACTGTCATTGGAGGGACAGTCTGGACAGGTTCACACACTTCTCTCTCCCTTTATGGGTGAGTAATTGTGAGTAACCCAAACCTCATCAAAACAGTGTCTGAACCAGTTCTGTTAGAAACATTGTCATGGGGGGTGTGTGGGGGTCCGAGAGCAGCAGCCTGCCCTGTACCTTGGATGCTTCGGATTAATCAGGAGTCTGACGTGACTGACATTCATGCAAACATCTCCCCACTTTTGTTGTGAGGACACAAACAAACTGGTGTGAAAACACCGCCTCTTTCTCAGCTGGTAGGAGGAGGTAGGCCTCCATCTTCTCTGGACAGCACGTTAGCAGCGCCACAGAGACAGATCACTCCTAAGCCCAGTAAATTCTCTGGGGGCAGTTAACGTGGACGTTGGGTTGGGCTGGATCTATAGCCAGTCTCTGGAGAGCCCTCCATGGGGAAAAGGCCACTAAATATGATCTTCGCTTAAGTGAAAGACACATTATAGGCATGCTTAAATCACTCCGAATGAGCTCAGCGGAGCACAATAGGGCACATTTCGCTGACAGACGTCTGCTCCGATTGGCGGGTGAAACAAGTGGAAGTGAGGAACAGAGGTTCAGATATTAAAACAACTCGTCTTGCTCTTCTCCGGGCCAGAGCCCCGCGGTCCGATTTCCAGTGCAATCTCAGTCAATTACCCCAGTGCCATAATTCAATACAGAAAAACAAGGAAGTGGCCAGGGAATTCTAATTTCATTTAAGGGCATTTATCCAAACAAATTAGACAGGCTGTGGCATGTGAAAAATAACCTGGCAATGTACAACGAACGCAACTCAATAAATCAAACATGGTAATGTTCATGAGGGAAAATAAACAAAAAAAAAAAAATCACAGCATGTCAATGGAAAATTATGATGGTCATGTGTGCTACATTGCTAATGCAAACTGCAGCCTCATGATGTATGCATGGTATTTTTATTCTCCATTTTGTTTACAGATGTCCCAGTTTTCTTATTCATCATTATCATCTTCCTCCTCTTTATACCAGCAAGCCAAGGCTCACTTTCAGAGACGGCTCTCCTGTACAGCTCACAAGTTTTCTCCCCTCACCCAGCAATGAACTTATAAATCATTTCAGGCTTATATTTAAATATTTCACTGCATAATTGAAGCTTTAACCTAATCTGAGGAGAGGCACGCTCTTTCTTCTGTTTCAGATAAAGAGATTTAAAAGGCATGTCAAAAACCAATCAGTTGGAATGAAGTATGGTGAGTTTTCACCAGTGATGAGCAACCCTAATTACATACAATCCCAATTACAGAGGTACACCAAGAGCTCTGAACATGGTGGACCACACCTTACAACTGTATTCTGCAAAGGGTTTCAGAAAATTTCATTTCCAAGAAAGATATGCACTAAACACAAGCTCATTAATGGTTCCAATTACTGCACTTCTCAGGGAGGAAATGGAAAACACTTCCTTGAATTATGACCACTTGTATTATTTATGGTCTTTGCCTTGAAATGAACTGTATTAGAAAACTAGCCAAGAAGCAAAGTAATGTTTAGTATTCAATTGTTTGACTTCCCTTAGTTTAAAAGTATGTCTGTGTTAATGTTGTGAACGTTTCTAACACACCTCAATAAATTATATGGAAACAGTATGTCTTAGTCATGGTCTGCAGCATGTACTTATGACAATTAATAAATAAAAGGAATGACGGCTACAGCTCAACTTACAAGACATGAGGAAAAGGATGAAAGTTAATGCAAAAGCAGACTAACTATTGTAATAGTACTGGACACAACAGAACTATTTAATTAATTCAAACAGGGAAATTCAATACATCTTCATAAAATATACCCTAAAATTAAAAAAAAAATATATATATAAAGTAATTATTTTAAAAACTGTATTTCTGGGCAACAGCATCTTTCTAAGGAGAATAAGATTGAATTTTACTACAAGCTATCTATGGTTTTTTTTGGAATGTGAAGGAAGTGTGATGAAGCAGGTTGCAGATGCCTCCATGAAGACTTGAGTCAGTTCTAAGTAGCTAAAGGTCATGTAACTCTGCAAACCCCCTGTAGAGTACCTTTCCTCATCAGGGCATCTGTGTGCCATGTTAGCATCCAGACAAAGCAAGATCAGTAACAGAGCGCAGATAATCCTGCTGCTTCACATTGGCAGTGCAAGCTGTCAATCACTCTCATGTCATTAGACAATCTCTGCCACACAGCTCCTCATCTGCAGGCCTGTTCTAAGCTCTTCCTCACAGCCCCATCCCAAAACTTGATGCTCAGCAGGTGAGCAAGAAGTTGACAGGTGGTCCCATGGAGTTACCATGGTGTAACCTTTCCACAAAGTAGTTAACTAGAATTCTTCAGTATTTCCCGAAGAGTCTAAAATTTTTTCAAATGCTGTGGAAAAAATTGTCAGCCATAAAAGAAAATAATTAATTGTAAACACATTTGCAAACCTGCTTACAGGAAAAGGTACCATGTCAGAGCTGGTACTATAGGTCACTGTTCTACCATCAAAGGCTGCTATAGTAAATACAGGTTGAAAACCACATGCAGAAAATCAAAACTGCTCTGAATCATCTAATAACCACGAATAAATAAATTTAAACAGGTGCTATGGTTTCCTCTCACAATCGCAAAATACATTTCAGATAGACTAGTGCCTCTAAATTGTCCTTTGTGAGAGTACATGTGAGTTAATGAGTGTGTGTGAAACTGAGATGGGCTCACCACTGTCCAAGGTGTACACCGTCTCAGGCCTGTAATATTTGAATGATATTTTTTTTGTTGCTTTTTTCAGTTGAAATACTAGCATCTATTGTAAACTTCTTGAGACTTGTAACTTGTATATTTTTCTACATTACTGTAAATTTTAAATCCTTTCAAATATGCCCCATGAAGATTAGTAGAACAGTACATAAAAAGCCATTCTTAACTACTAACTACTGTAATCACTATTTACACATGTAAGCCATCTATGCTAAGCTATTGATAAAGTATTATTTGCAATTAAGGAACAGTAAATCAAATCACATAAAGCTATTTGTAATGATACTGAGTTTCAAGAGAATTCTATGTTTTATTGCTTCAGGTAAGGTTTTCTTTTGCCTTTTCAACTTTTAGCACTTTAAAATGATTTACTTCAGGCCTCATTATCATTATAGTTCAGAAAGAATCACAAGATTGCAGGAGGCACAGCAGAGATCCACAGGCAAGACACTGCATCACACAGGGAAGTGCTTGTTTTGTGTGGGGTATTAAATGTCACCATGGCACGCAACTAACAATTCTGTATCTCATTTCTCATGACTCGATACATCTTTATGCAAATTTTAAGGTACAAATTACAAACTTCTAAGACTAAAATCTTTGTTAAAGAAGCCTTCTTTATATAAGGAAAACTTACATTTCATATCAAACATTGTCATTCAGATTCCCTCAGCAATCAGGGTCTTTGACCCTAGTACAACACTGACCGTGTGACCAGATTAATTTATGCTAGTCACTCATTTCACATTAAACTCGTAGGATTTTGCATGGAGGAAAAAGTTTTATTCATAAAAGATGATGCTAGAAATAAACTGCAGAGTGACACTAATGCAAAATGGTAAGCTAAGCTGCTGCTGAGTATTAATCCTTAATGGCATTTCCACTTTGATATACAAAGCAAAAACAGACAGTGACATTTATTCCATTCGTCAGTCTGTCTGGACCAAGTGCCCTTTGAAGTGTGACCATCATTCCTTGTGAATGATCCTCTATGCTTCCTGCACCCAGCGTGTCTTAAACACATTTCTTGGTGTGCACTTCAGCTGCAGTCATTAATTCTCTTGTTTTTTAGTCTGCAGTTAAAATGGATTTTCTGCTATATTAACAGAAATATCAGAAACAATACAGATATTCAGTCTGATGTTTGTTTTATACTATATTCAGAGATATGGATGGGCAGAATTCCGTGTTTAATCCGGTGGTGCACTTAAACTTTTAAGCTACTCTGCAATTCTCCTGCTTTATTAAAGTCTACAGCTGGATGAGACTCCCCACAATAATTCATATTCATTTACTGATTCAGATTCATAATATTGTTAGATCCATTGAATGAAGGGAAGGTGAACAAGTAGCAGTGGACCTGGACCCCATCCACTCACCGTGGTGTACTTGCCCAGCTGGCAGAGGGATGGGAAAGTCTCCTGGTGGGCTTTGCGAATCTTCTCGACAATGGCCTCCAACTCTGCTGTCAGCTCATAGCTCTCGGTGAACTCCGCCTTCGGGCTCTCTTTCTTCTTCTTGTTGCGGTCATTCCGGACTGCTGTAGAAACAGCAAAGCGTTGGCAAAAAGAGCATTAGTGAGTCTCCTGCCAATGTAGCGCCATGTCAAAGACAGCACAGCCCTCAAAAGATGCACTTTTAGGAGGAAATTGAAAGACAGGGCCACAAACAAAAAGATTTGAATTCTATATTCCAATTGAAGAGGAACAAATTAAGAAGCTCAACAATCCAATTAAATGTTATTATGGGTGACTTAAGGTATTGTCAGGTGATACATCTTTCTACCATCTTGCTTTTGTGACAGCTGCATTTGGAATAGACTGAAGAATGAACTGCTGGTGAGAACATGTTCATAATTCCCCATATCATCATAAATCAAGTCCATGTGAAAGATAGCCAATGTCAGGTGATGAGTAAGTAAGTAAATAAATGCCAACCTACAGCAGCCTTGTCATTTAATGGCATCCAAAATCTTCACCAAGATTTGGGACTGTCAGTCCTGTTTGGCAGATCAGTGTGGGGAAACGGCTCCATACAATATGAAAAGCAGAATGTCTGTGTTCTTAAGACCTATTTTCTGTTGCTCAGCAAAGACTTGAAGTCTCTGGATACAAGGCAGAGGCCAAGCCCAGATCTTAAGGACACACTAACTCTGCCGCATTAATAGACTAACCTCAGCCTGACGGCATAAAACCAGTCAGCTTACTCTTTGTGCTCACAATAGATACTGAGAGGATTTAGTCTCATATGGGTTTTCGGCCTGTCTGAAGCCAGCACAAAAGAAACATCCTTTGTGAAAAAGGTCAGGTTGAAGGTAGACCCAGGACTTGCTCATGATGGGACAGAAGGCATACTGGATTGTTTCACCTAATCCTGTGTAGTTTCTAACATATTCATCATGTGCTAGGTCATTCTCTTGTTACATTTTCACATAACCATTCACATTTAGTTTATACCACAATGTCAAAGCAATATTTGCAATGTTTTCACGACTCAGTGCATTAATTAAAAAGATATGACAAAGTGTATAATTATCTCTTTAAGCATGTCATTTGTGTCGGGTTTTAACCTAATGTGCGTCCTATCCCTAGAGATCAGAATGGGTTACTTTTTGCTCAGAATTCTTCACTATCCACATGGTGCATAAGAGGATTGTCTATGATGAGTAAAAACTGCTTGGGGTAATGTGTGGAAAGGAATTCCCACACACATTTTTTCACTGAAGGAAAAGGGGTTCCTTGACGACAGACCTGGAAACCCTGGCAGTCCTGCAGCACACAGCCCTGGATTTGCGGGTGGCCATTAGGGATTCACACAGTGGGCCGGCAATAGCAGGAGTTCATCCTGTCCTTTGTGGACAGCTCACACTCAGTTGCCCTTGTTTACTCTGGCTTCCCTGTTAAGCCCCTGAGCAAACAGTGAAGCATGTGCACTAACAGGATACCCCGAGATTGCTCTGGTTTACCATCTATACATAATGGATGGACCTCCTAGGTGACCGTGTCATATGTCTTCTCACTTCACCAGCCTAATTCCATTATACCACTTCTCCTGGGCAGCATCCTACTCCTTTTTGGGGACGTTGGGGGAAATATGTACAAAATCTCACTTGATGTATATGTTGATCTTCTTTTAATGCTGCATCCATAAAACATGTCCCACAAGCATTTTTCAGTAGCTGCTTTAACAGACTAAAAAGCTTATCACATATTTGACATTTTGACTGAAACTGTGTCCGTTATAAAAAATAAAAATATTTTGAAATCACAATTAAAACCATACCCCTTGAGTACTATGAATCTATTAAAACCACTATTACTTTAACTTACATGCAAAATCAAACAAATTATTAATTACAAGTTTTCAAATAAATGTAACAAGTTTAAGATCAAAAAAGGTTCTAATTAATATTAAAACTTTAGCATTCTAATGGCACTGAAGGCCAGCTGCCTTATATCACATTAGGTCAAATTCCAAAATTTTTCAAAATGGAGACAAAGCATGAAGCACATTTTATGTACACATTTGTTTTTAGGTAGGAAATGGAAATTACCACTTGCATATTTTATACAGTTTCTTGCTGGCACTACTTCTTCGATAGGAAATGTAGTTTATAACCCTATCATCTGCACTACAAAACACTTTATTCGGTGGGATAAAAAGTCATGATAGTAAATGTATCACTGGAGTCATTACTACTTATTTATAAACTTGCTCATGGTCAGAAGGTACAATGTGAGGGACCGACCTACTACTGCACAGAGGGCTGGAAATTACAGGAACCCTCTGAATACAGCTGTACAGTGATGAACAGAATATTATTTCACCAATCACCCACCCAGTAGTCCTCAGTCCTGGTCTCAGAGATTCCCTGGGCATGCAGATTCTTTTCATGAAAGTCTGGGTGCACCTCTGCTCCTTAATATCTCAACACTTTATTAAAGACCCCATACAAGTCACAAATGCCAGCTTTTGTACTGCCAGCAGGAGCAGACCCTGAAATGCCCGAGGTGCAGACAGGGGTCCTGTCAGGTATCAAGCTGCCAGCATCTGAACTACTCATTGTAGAAACATACAAACCGTTAATGGGAGCAGGGCAAGCTTTCGGCAATGGCGTGACCCGCACTGCTGGGGGAACAGACTGAGCAGGTTCGCCAGCACAGCATGATTGAGGGAGAGCGCGACATGGCGGCCAGATCGCCTCTGGCAATCAATTACCGGGCACTCAAACCAAATTACAGCGCTCAGATCTATTTGAATGATGCATTGGACCAGGGGCCATGAAAATAAATGGGTTTTTAATACCTGAAGAGAGGGGAGAGTAAATATAGAGAATGATCCCATCTCATCAACACCTCCTATCAGAAATAACCACTTTGAGCTCTCACAGAGTGACACACAGTGCACTGGTTCAACAGTAAAATGCTGCACAGGTCATCTGATGACAGTTTAACCACTTGAATGCAGTTTCATTCAACTGAAGGCTTACAGAATATTACCTGTTTAATTTCACACTAATTGGCTGATATTAAAGATGGTTAAGAACCAGTGTGCAAAACATTGGTTAAACCCTAAAGCTGAGTACAAAGCCATATAGCTGCATCAACAAACAAAGGGAAAAATGGAAAGATTTATATGTTCTTTTGGATAAAATGCACATTCAGTCAAGCAAAGCAAATAAAATATAATTTCTTGAGGCTTATATCTTTTCCTTGGTTTGGTCATCTAATGGTCCCTTAAAGGGATCATTCATTGAGTCAGAATGATCAATGAATGACTAGTGAATGATCCATACGGAGGTTAATATTCTACACAGGAGGTATGTTCTGACAAGAGGGGGAACAGAGCTTATTCACTGAGGGGTCTATAAGCTGTTTTCTCTGACACAAACACACGGATGATCAGAGAAGGAAACTGGAGAATATAGGACCATCAGGCTGAAATTCCCGAGACTTGTGTCCACCAACCCAATGCTGGCTTTTACCCCCACCCCCCACCCCCATCCCCACAAAGTGGTAAATTAGTCAGTGCAATGTCCCGTGTGTTTCCACAACATGAAACACAACTCTGTAAAGACCACAGCAGGAAAAGCTATGCACTAGACATGTTCCACCAATCACAGCTGTCTCAGAGGCATGTATATTCAATTAGTGCCCCCTCCCTGTGGCAAATAGTGTGGAGTGGGGTGGAAGGAGGGCGGCACAGGGCCTCTTGCATTTATAAGATATTAATTTGCACATGGTACTGCAAAGAGGAAAATGCACAGAGGGATGGAATCGTCTCCTCACTCTGTAATGGAGTATGAAGCGGGGACAGTCGTTACCACTGATGCAATCAAAGTGAGTCAACAACGTGTGACATGAAAAAATAGAAATATACAGCAGTCAGCACACTGAGAAGTCAGTTTTATCTTGCATAGAAAAGAGGGAATTATGTGTTGGACACACTGCTGTTGGTTTTCTGAGGAAGAAAATATTTACATCAGGACATAATGTTGTCAAAAGTACAATAGGAGCAGCCCTCCTGAGATTTAAATCTACCCCCACCTTGGTCAACAGTTAAGTTCCTCAGTGGTCACGCACTCTGTTGTCCATACTTGGCAAAGCAGGTGCCTTTTCTTCCCTGAGCTGTTGACAGCTGTCGCTAACGGGTTGTTTATGCGATGCAGAGACTGTGACGGTGAGGGTGAGGGCAAGGTGACTGATGGAGCAGCGCTTCGTGCTCCCAGCTGGAGGCCAGCCACAGCATCATCGACACCCCCCCAACACACTGCTTAACATGTGGCGCACGCCGTGTGGCCAACACCAAGGGAACGGGCGGAACCCGCTTTTTGTCACGTGTGACAGATGAGCGATCGGAAGAGATGGTAGTGGAGGAGGAGGGAAATTGTGTAGATGGGGGATGTGGGGGCTCTCAACCCGGTGGCACTCCAGGGACCTCCAGCCTTGAACATCCGTCTCTCATAGTGAGCTCTCTGCCTGTCAAATGGAAGCCAAGCACACAATGTACTGCACAATGTCAAGGCCAAGAGAAAGTTGTGGGAGCAAAGTGACCATTCCTCACATTGGTATGAATATTAGTATGAATGTATCAGTATGAATACTGGTATGAATGTCAGGTTTTTGGCCCTAACTTTTAGGACTTTCTTCACAAAACACAGTTTCTGCATCTCTGACATCTTCCTCTCTATCCCTCAAAAAGTTTAGTGTGTATATGTCCCATCCCTTGCCTCCCTCCCCTTACATCTCTCCGAATTTAGACTTGCCAATAAAGTATCAAATAACTCCACAGATAAACACTCCACAGTGTCAAACTCAAACATGAAATCAGAAATTCTAAAGACATCTCTGAATGGCCCTTGTGTCTAAACAATGGAGCGGTGAAGATGGTGTTTTCAGAGTGATGGATTCAGAGAATGACAAGCTGCTTCTAGAAAGAACACCTTATCTATTTATAAGGATGTCTTGAGAAGAATTGTGGAATTCAATAGACTGTTGATGTGAAGAATGCATCAGTTGCCACACAAATAGAAGACAGGGAACATCGGTACAGGACTCACACTCCTTGGACATGCCCACAGCAAAGCATTTCTGCAGGCGGCAGTACTGGCAGCGGTTCCTGGTGACCTTATTGATGATGCAACTCTTGTCTCGGTGGCATGTGTAGACCATGTTCTTCTGGATACTCCTACGGAAGAAACCCTGTGAACATCATAGGAGGAGAGGGGGAAAAGAGAAAACACCTTTCAGTCACTCAAAAGACAGTAGCATGTTGAAAACAAAAGCTTCCTTCTACAGATGTTTAAGTACTTCCTGATCGTTGTTATTCTTCTTCATAAGTAGATCAGGCTTGTAGTGACACATAGAAGGACCTTCAGTAACTCCAACAGCAGGACAAAACAAAGCACAACCACATTGGCCTCCCTGTTGCAAGCGCATGAATGAGCCACTCAAACTGAGGGGTACACCCTCTGGTACATAGAACTTCTCATCACAACCAGAGGCAGCACTTTATCACAATTCAGCAGATCTGCAAAAGTCTGCCAAACAGGTGTCTGTTTTAAGTAAATTCAGCATAACAGTAAGGAAAATTCTGCATCCCTGGGATGCTTTGGTCTTAAGGGATCACAGGCCTCGTAGCTCCATTGTTAACAAGACAAAAAATGGTCATTTCACTGGATGTTGAACAGAAACCGCAAGATAGCCTCAGGGTCACAAAACCTTTTAGAAAATCAAATCTGTTTCTTGATTCAACCCAACCATAATTCCAAAACTCCAGGCACTTAGAAGAAAAGGACAACAGAAAAACACACATATGCTCATCACATTCCTGATGAAATTTTTTTTTTTTTTTTACAGATTTTTTTTTTTAATACAACTATGGGAACCATCAGACCTAAGACATTGGCTTTTTATCACGTTATTTCCCAGGAAACAATGTCAGTATGCTGCACTGTCACCAGACGAGAGATTTGAGAACTGATATTTTGAAAAACTCAGAAACCATCTGTTGTCAACCATTGTGATTCAAGTTACACAGCATATACATAAACATAGAACATATATTACATTTAAAGATTGAGAAGACCCAAGTGACATTAGTGGATTGTAGGAGGGAACATGGGAACAATTTAAAGTGTTAATGCTTGAAATGACATAAATTACCCAATGTTTCCAAGTGCTGATGATAGATCAGATTTTCCCAGGATGCTCAGTTCCAGATGGGAGGTCCTCTGGCAGATGCATAAATAACTTGAGGAACCCAAATGGCCTCAACCTTCCCTTCTCTAAGTCATGAATGTGTAAACTATTCCGCCCGAACAGCAGGCTGAAGCCTAAAGATTTTTTAGTTATTATTGATCTGTTTGTGTGCTAGATTTATGTCCCACTATCATTCATAGTTTATAATTTATTTTTGTACTCTCTGAAGCAAGTACACATTTGCTCACATTTTGCCTCACTTAAGAAAATGGAATTCCCTCCTGACCCCTGATGTACGGGTTTGGCTTTCATGTCTCAATTCCATGTGTGTTCTACATGGCTGTGACCGATGGGGCCTTGGGTTTCATTAGGCAGTGCTGCATGCTGGGTAAAGTATTACATGCAGGTTCGATGTGACGGAGGGGGTTAGCTGACTCAAGAGCTAGCTGCTATCGGGTCTCTTCTGGCCTGTCCATCCTTGAGGTCTTCCCAACAATAAGTCCTGTTGAAGATACCATTGTCATCCTTCATGCCCATGTCCTGACACTTAGTTTTCCTGCTGCTCAGTTTTTTTTCATACTGTATTAGACTTTCACACAAACTCTGTATTCCAGAGTGCACAACACTAACAGTGTACTTACCTGCACTATATCCCAAACACCACAGACCCTTGATGCTTGGTATATGTAATGACAAAGCCTATGAACTTCACCTCTCTGGAGCTACTGTATGTTCAGTGAGTCATATCTCTCTCAACACAATATTTGAACATCTGTCAACTGGGTCACAAAATCTACAGTGGGTAGTGCAACTCTAGTGCTGGGCTCTATGGCATGGCTGCTGGACATGTACAATGATTTTTCTAAATGTACACAAATCGTTATACTTTACATCTTTTTGCCATATGATTATGGTCACTTTTCTCCCAAGAATTTTGAATTTAGATATCTGTTGTTTGCGGGATGATGGGAACCAACTTCTGACGTTATGAGATGTTTGGGAGCCTTAACAAGTTCTGCTATACCAGGTACCGCAGTTCCAGGAAACTCAAGCCCCCAGGTTCACCATGTGCTAGACCATCTCCACCAGGTTTTGATAAGCTAGTATTTGTAAAGCCAGCCTTCACACCTAATGAGACCCATGAGAAAGCCCAGGTCCACTTCATGTGCATCCACTGACCTCATTGACACACAAACCCTCTTCTTCTTGCCACTTTTTCCTTTGCTAAACACGACCTCAACCAGGATCATCGACTCCCATCTTGTTATCTTAATGGAGTAGGGATCAAGTTTCTGAGAGGTGCTCATTTACAGATTAAAAAAATGAAAGTATCACCCATGAATTATTAACCTCCAAACCATACACCCTTCCCAAAATAGTGTAGCGGTCTCCATAGCTTAAGTGTTGGGAGAAGGGAGCAGAGGAATCTGATTAGCTTTCCCTCTTAATCGTGTTGACATCTTATCTCTCCTAAGAAAGAGGAGAGGACACAGGAGACCCTGGAGGTTCCAACGTGTGTGTATGTCAGGTGTGGGGAGGGCTGCAGTTTATATTGGCAATAACTTACACCTGCAGCACACCACACAGGAGGGATTTAGATGGCTAGACCAGGCACAAAAGCTGGTGCAAGTTCTGATCAGAAGACAGGGGTAAAACTGCCGGAAGGCACCGGAAAGGGTAGGAGACCTGCAACAACAAAGCAGGGCATTGTTGCCAGGGACACAAGGGTCCACAGATAGCTCTAACTGGCAGGGGACAAAACACAGTGTTCAGCAGAGGCTTGTGTCCCATCCACTGGCCCGAAGGAAAGAGGGGAGAAGGGGCAGAGAACGACCCCTCATCTGATTTCAAACTGGTCAACCTCACCACCAGTCCCACAGGTGTGTACTGTTACTTCATTCTTCAGGTTGGCTTTCATTAAGTCTTCAAGTTTCACTCTAAAGAGAGAACTGAATAAGAATAGGACCCTCAAAACTCAAGCAAAATCAAGTAAAGATTTTTAGCCTGCCCAAGAAGCCTCAACTTCCTCAGATATTTACACCAAACAGCATGCTTCATGCCACAAGGAGCCCTGCTGTTGTGCCCTTAGCAGTTTAGGTGCTTAACTTGAATTGCTGCAGAAAAATACCTAGCCATGTAAAGACGTATACAGACTGATGTATGGAAGAGAAGAAATAATTAGAAACATATGAGATCAGATTTACTTATGATCACACCACATAAAGCAGATGGATTATCCCTCAGTTTTAGAGATACTTATTTTACTCCTTATAATGCCTACTGCCCTGTACAAAATGAGTTTGTACTCTCAAGCCCATGTTGCATTGCTGTGATGGGCAGGAATCTCTCCTCTTTATCTCACTTATATAAGAAGTTAGGCAGTGTTAAATAAATGGTTGTATAGCAGCCACTAAAATTAAAAAAAAAAAAAAAAAAAAAAAAAAAAAANGGCAGTGTTAAATAAATGGTTGTATAGCAGCCACTAAAATTAAAAAAAAAAAAAAAAAAAAAAACGAACCTAAGTGACTAAGATGACCCAGCATCTGCAGATTTTGAAGCCTAAGATTAAAAACCTCTGCTATGCAGAGGGTCAAATGTAAAATGATCCTTTCCGAATTACAGGCTTAAATACCTAATGGGCTGTGATGTTGACCCCCCCACCCCCTCTTCTGTCACTCACATACCTCTGACATCGACACCATCTGTCACTGTGCTGACAGGTGATGGAACCCAAGTAATCCTGTGAGCACAGGGCTGAAATCCCCAGAGCTTTCATTCCAAAAGGAACAAAATAATAAAAATATGGATCTTTACATATGTTGTCATTTTTGTTAAAATTCCATTTGATTTATACACTGAACAGATTTGGAAATGCATGTTATTGGAGTCATTTTTGTAAGACCAATTACATTTTTTTTATTAAATAAATAAAATCGGCGCTGCAGTGAATCATACATGGGTTGTACCTGAGAATTGCGAGTAATGCCAAAACAGCAATTGTTTTAAGAGGGAAAGTTACATAATACAAAAAAGAATTTTCTGACTATTGTGGTCACTACTGTGGCTGCACTAAAACTGATAAAATATCTTTTAAATAAGGGACGTTTATTTATTGTTTGCCCATTCTGCACATTATAAGAATCTTATTAATTATAGTTTAACAATTTGATGCAATGCATATTTTGGAAATTATACTTTGGCAACCACAGGAGGGGTTAGGGTTAAATCCTACTATTGGCTGTAGTACTCTTGAACAAGGCATTTACCCTGAATTGATACAGCAAAATTTACACTGACATATAACCAGATATAAAATTATATTACATATTATGATTTAAGCCCAACATTTTAAGGCCCTTAAACAGTAGCATCAGCTAAATGACCAAAAATTAAAACAGAGCCATTTCACTGTTGAACAAAGCTAAATTATTACACATAAAAATGTATAAAAACAGGCTGCACCCTCTCACAAATATGTACAAACTCAGTGTAACATCTCCAATGAACACAGTAATTATAAACTCAAAGAAGAAAAGAAGAAAAGAACCCTCCAAAGTGACGGTTGGTTCTTTGTCTCCTCAGGTGGTATTTCTGCATTCTCCCTGTGTGAATACGGAAAGATGGGTTTCGTGTTTGTGTTTGCACATGCTGCATGCACTTTGCACAAGAGTCTAGGCCGGTTCTGCCAACACCTCTTAATTAGCTGGATGTCATCTGTCCAACATCTCACCACTAACACACATGGGCCCCGGAGGCAGACAACCAGGCACATCATTTCACAACCAGGAATGCTTGCATGTACTTCCTTTCCTTTATTTTTATAAATCAAGTAAATAAAGACAAGTCCTAAATTCCACAAAAAGCAAGAATAAAGCTAAAACAACAACTTTCCTCATGAAAACCATGAACCACCTTGGAGGGGCAAGGAACGGTTGTTGATTTCCAGCGCACGTGCCGAGTGGTTGCCATGCCTTGCGGAGGGATCAGAGCAAGCGACACGGGCCATTTGATTTCCCCCTAATAACGCCGCCACTTTCATGTCACGGAACGTTGACAAATCACATTATGGACTCGGTGTTTGTGGCCCACGTCTCTCACGCTGGGCTTTAACACATTTTTATGACAAGCGGACGACAGGCATGGATGCCTGTTCAGTGTTTCCCCGCAGTAACTGTCATTTTAAAGAAGCCTTTTACCAGTCCCATTACATTAAGGATTGACAAGCAGAAGTAAATAAAGATATTAATGATGAATAAAATGTCCTGAGAGGAAGAGACCTTCTACGGCTCAGTGTGAAGCTGGAAAGAAGCAGTCCTGTTACAGTCCCTGAAGGTAGACTAGCTGTCAGCCCAATCCACTGTAGTTCTCATACACAGACTGACACACTGAAACACACATGTACAATTTAGACATAAGGACAAAATATGTACAAACACATTCTTTATATGCAACGACATGCATCTGACACACACGAAAACACATAGCTATTGGAGAAAATCTGGTTACTTCTGTGAAAGGAGGACTGGAAAAATAAAAACTTTCCGACTGTCAACAAACATGATTTTTCTTTTCAAAATGCTCAAAAAGCTACCAGCATCATCTGTGTGGCATGCCAGGAAGCTGTCAAGGCTGACATTGTGCTGAAAAGCTGCAAAGGTATGACTATTGTTCCATGGTTTCTTACATGAAGGTAAGCACTTTTTAAAAATAAATATACATTTTAACATCATAACGTCCACTGTCCCAGCACATTTTTCCAGAAAATTGTGGCATGTGTTTGCCACCCGTGAAAGGAACAGTACACTGATGATCCTCAGACAGCCCAGGCGGGCAGCTGTTGTGGCCTTTGTTCAGAGACGATGACAAAAAGATGTCTGGGATGTGAAAGATGACGTCTGGAGCTGTGGTTACAGCGCTTGCAAACCGTGCCTTTCATAGGTTTTGTAATGAGCTCCATATCCACTGATACTAAACCCTTGATATTACTGTAAAACCATTTGTGAACACAAACGGATTGTCATATAAAGCCACACTTGTGAATACACAGTTTATGTCATTTGAGAAAAACTGTCATTGTTACTCATACAGCATGTTTGTTCACTAAAACTAATTATCACTGTCTGAAGGGTTAGGAGGATGAACCTGAAAAGTGACCCTCATACAGTACTTCTCTTCTCTCTGCCCCTTGAAATTAATCCTTATTTTTTAACATGACATTGAAATAAAATAGAGCCAAACATTTTCAGCCATAGTCCATTCTTCATAAACTGATTTCACAGGTCTTGCTTCTTTTCATCTGAATATGACCGTTTAACCACTTAACCAATGCTTTTATCAAAAGAGACACAATCTTGTACAGTGAGACACTTTATTGGAGCAATTCTGCCTAAGTACCTGGAGGGTCCTAGAACAGGGCTATCTTCAGTCACACACCCATGTGCATTGGGCTACCTGCTGTTCTATAGTCAATAATATCTTACCCCATTTCAAAGGACCCTCACAGCTGAGGCAGAGCAGAACTGCAGAGCCTTAAACGGCAGAACTGAAATCTCAGTGCTTCTTATACCATTCTGGGTGAGCTAAGAAGCGCATTGTTACAGCAGCTGTGGGCTAAGGAGGCAATGAATGCAAATATATTGCCATTCTGCCTTATGTAGAAGCAATGCATTGTGGGATCGGAGGGGGGAAGGTGGGGTGGAGAGAAGGGAAGTCCTTTTGTGAGGAAAAGATTCCACTTTGATAACCTCCTGCCTGACAGAGCCTCCATCTTGGCCATGCTGAATATGCATGCACTGATGGGATGCCATATGCCCGCTCGCCTTACCAATTCAAATCAGTCTTCCTTGGAATATCAAACGGAGTGATTGGCTGTCAAATTATTCAAATCAGCTGCATTTGCGCAGGCATCAAAACAGCTGAACGCAGTGCACATCTGCCACCCCCCTTTTGTTTTTAGCAGTTTTAGCATATACCCTCCACACTTGCTTTGAACATGAGCTCTTTGTGCCCTCTGTACGCAGGACCTTGCTCAATGAAGGAGCACAGAGCATACAGTGAGGCAGGTCTACACCTCAGGTCCACAAACAATATCCTCTACTCTTCACTATCAAGTGTTTAGAAGGGCTTCACAGAAGCAGGATTTACCACCTGCCAACTGTAGCTCTTCCTGATCTGTGGTCAATAAGTTATGTCTTATCGCAAACATTTTTATGTGCTTGTCCCCCTTCAAAGTAATCTTCACAGGGTGATGTTCGTTTCTGGATTACCGTCAAATTTTCTACTTTCATTTTGACTTTTGGGAACAACATGGCGCGATCGACTGGTGAATACTGAGGATATCGTATCACAGGAATGTTTTTCCTCCCAAAAATTCTTGATTAAAGACAACAACATATAAAGGAGGGTTGTTATGGTATTTAAAAAAAAAAAAAAAAAAAAACAACAACTTCATTGACCATTTCCCCCAGTTTGTCATGCATTCTAACTTTATCCCTCAATCAAACTAAACTGGTCTGAAGTATCGTTGACTGGTTCCAGCATACATTTCTGTTTCTCCTCTGTACACACCTCAGTGTGGCTCACTGCTTCTACATGTTCACCTGTAATAGACAGAAAGCTTAAAGCTTTTTTTAATCACACCTTTTATGTCACACAACACAAAGCGTCAGACGCCTGGAGTAGAACTGTTTCTTTGTGTCTGTAAGGCTTCACATCGAATTCCACTTTAAATGTATTTATACTGTTGAAACTTGAGTCCTACAACTAAACCTAGGACCCACCTAAGACTTCTAAGGCCAACCCTAGGAGAATAAACATTTGCATTGCTCAGTTGGATCCAACAAGGCCTGTACTGAGCTTAAGCTACATCAGTTCTTTTGCTACAGGAAAAGGTACATATCACAAAAGGGACAAGAAAAAACATAATTCACTGTTTAATCTGCTAGAGTCGTTATGGCCACAGAATCAAAGCTATGCTACTCTAGCTTTTTCCATTTTTATATTGCTGTTCAGCATAAATAGAAATGCATGAAATTAATTCACTCCATCTGTGTCCACTGAATCAGACTGAGCTCTTGAGCCCCAGCTATCGACGAGTGTGTACTGCCTTTCAGATATAGACTTTGCTTTAATGCACTATGCACATGGTTAAGATTCTGAAAGTCATTTACCAGGCCTGCTTCCATGTATTGCTGTTTTGATGTCTAGGGTGGTCTCTGATTATAGCGTAGATCACTCAGTGGTCATGGGCATTTACTGGAGCACATTCTAAGTTTGCAAAATGCATTATAAACTTCCAGGTTGCAGGTTCCCCAGACTGTTAAGGTTATGTCCCTAGAGGAGAACAGAGAACACCTCCTGACTGGGAGGCTGTAGCACATGTAAGTAAAGCACAAGGACGCTGGGAGTCATCAACCTAGTGTACCCCAAACAGGTGATGGTGAAAGACTGACACGAAGGGGTTCTAGCATTGAACTGCCCTGCTACTAGGCAGTACAAGCAAAGATCCAAAATGGGAGCACACTGGATATCTCCAGCTCCCTTTGCATCATTTAAAAATATGGCCTTGTATACACTCGGCACCATGAACTGTAAATGGATCAAGGACTGTGGAAAGGAATGAGCGTCAGTGTACCGGCTAGCTGTGATAGCTGTATGCTGACATGTGTCCACAGAGTTGCTAATGAAATCCACTTTCTCCGTTCGTCAGACCACTTAAACCACTTACCGGTACAAACCCAATTTGGCCGCGGAAATGAGAACAGACATTCAGGGGTCAGGTTTTCCACTTTAGATGTCGTCTTCCTACCCAGACGAAACCCTTAAGAATAGGTTGCGGATTATAGAGGCCAAGGTTGCACAATCTTACCTTGCATCCCTCACATGCGCTGACCCCATAGTGATACCCAGAGGACTTGTCCTGGCACACAAAGCAGGGCTTGTAAATGCGGGGAGGTGGCAGTGGTGATGGGGGGCTGGGGACTAGCTCCTCCGAGCTGGTGCTCTGAGTTTCGATGGCTGCAGAAACACAACAGAAAATGGTTTTGTTTCAGAAGGAGTGGACAGCAGTGTGCACCGATAATTTTTCTACTAGCAGACTTTAAAAAGGAAATTTCAAACAACTTGCCTGAAGATCATGCAGCATACTGGGTGAAATTATCTTGTCACGAGTTACCAATATGAGGTGTAATTGTACTGTCTTCTGTTTCTATTCCATACAGGATATGTATGAAAGCAGAATAACCACTTAATGGGCAAAAATGTTGTGTGAAAAAAGGGTGTACATTTGCAAATCTATAGCAGGTTTTTTTATTGTATTTAAACCAAATAAAGCCATCAAATAAACTCTGGAGCGTCTACTGCATCTCAGACATCTACAGTCATACTCAATAAGAGGCAAACAGAGAATGAGAGGTTCATGCTGTTCCCAAAACCAAATGGTTTCAAATGACAGAAACAGAACAGAGCTTTGGTATAGAATGTAAAGGACAGGAGTCAGAGCACATGTGTCGCAGCAATGATTCATTCCTGTGGGGAAGCCCTCTGTGTTTGCTTTGCGCTACACTAATGAAGCTTATCTCCTAGCTGCCTCTTGGCTGTACAAGAGAGCCTTCCTCTCAGGCTGTGTAGAGGACAAGGATTGTCAGTTCGCTCCTGGCGGATGCTGGACACAGGAATGCAAACAGAACAGAGCTGTTGTAGAGGCCAATTAGCAGGAGGGCCTGGTTGACTCTTCCCTCTGCTCCTCCATAAATCAATGGCTGTATCCCACTATCTAAATTCCTCTGTCCACACAGAGGGGTTGAAGAGGAGCTTATGGAGAGGCCTGAACTGCTGCATCCATCATGTCATCAGAATGGTTTTTTAGACAGTCGAGCCCAGTCCACTCCAAACCACAGAAAGTAGTAGCATCTGTAAAAATGCTTTTCTCAGAGTCAAGATCAAGAGGTCAGAAACCCATAAGTTCTCAGCATGCAAGACAGGCCATCCAACAAACATGCCACAGTTGTGGGAATACTTAACCATTGGCTTTAAGGTGAAGGGAGGGCATAGTGAAAGCTTCCACTGGACACTCTACAGACTCATTAATACGACATATTTATGCTTCAGACAGTACTCTAAGCACTGCTATAACTAATAGTACTTAAATCAACTTTAAAATTACTCACAGGAAAAAGTTTTAACTGTTTATCGCTTCCTGTACATCATACACTGTGACAGACTGTTATGCCACCCACAGTGCGGTTTCCTAGCACAGCACCCAGTGATTCTGGGATAGGCTTCGAACCAATGCTACATTGACCAGAACAAGCAGTTACAGATAATGGATGGATGTTCTTGATAATCCTACTAATTGCAAGAATTATTCTGCAATGATTATTTTACAAAGATATCGCAACTAAATTCGTTCAATGACTTCAATGTAACATCACAAAAAATAAAAGGCATCCAGCAGTCTCATCTGTTTCACTCAAACACGACTCATTCTGTAAAATAAAAAAATTAAAATACTGAAGGCTTGACAAGCAACTCTTGGTACATAAAATTATTTCAATAGCTTCTGGACTGCTCTTTCCATCATTCCTCACAACTGAAATGCATATTTCTTTTGACTAATATTTGCCTCAGGAACAAAGACAGACTCAACTTTCTATTTCAGCTACACCACAGCAGCTGGTTGTGAGTTTACTTCCAATATAAAAAGAGCTGTCTTGCTAGTGGTGTGATGACGTGGACAACATGCCCTAGCTCCACGCAGATGGCTGGGTCAGATTCTTGCTTCATGTAAACTACTAAAAGCAGAGACCTCAGGGACCATGTTTTGAAGTAGCCCCACATAATATTCAACATGGTAGTGTTACAAAATGTGTAAACCCAGACAGTGATAAAGCAAGCAAGGTGCACTGACCCATGTGCTGGGATCAGAGGAGTTGCGACAACCTCCACTGGCCATGAACATGCAAAGTAGTTACTAGGCCAGCCATCCTCAGTAAGAAATTCAGAAAGGGCATTCTTAGAGCAGGTAAGAGGAATCCCATCAGCTGGCCTGGTCCCTGACCTCTGCTTCACAACTATATTTGAGGCTTCATACAAAGCAACAAGCAGACAGAACATATCAGAAACGCAGTGCTCTTCCCCAGGGTTCCCTGTCAGTCCCAGCACAGGAAGCCTTTCTCCATTTTCTGGGCGATTAAACCTGGGTCGCCGGGCCCCTGCTCGGCCCGCAAGGCGACTTCCCGCGTGTTAACACACTTACTAGGGCCATTAGGAGAAGAAAGGCCACTGACAGACAACTAAATGGGAGGCAGTTTTTTTTTTTTTTAAAGGAGGAGGAGAAAGGCCTCCTAGTCTATCCCCTTGAACCCATGGCCTCCGGCTGAACCTGCCATGGAGGTCAGACAGGAAAACACACCCATTAGAAGCTATTCTCTCAATGGGGGGAAAGACAACTGAAAACACACTACTTGATTCATTGACTCTGACGGAGCAGGCAGGCTCACATGCCCTCCCCCACCTCCACCCAGTGCTGAGAGGCAAAACTGTGGAAGGGAGTGGTTCGAGTTGGTTTTTCAAAAATAATCCGGGTCAATCTGCAGACACTGTCCCTGCTTGCACGAACATATCAGGAAAAGAAAATAAAAAAATTCTACTACAGTCTAGCCGTTCACTTGGGGATGAGGCATTCAAACAGGTTTTCTGCTCTGCTCCAGCCATTTCCCAGAAGGCTGAAGTCCTCTAGAGGGCCAACAGAGAGCCCTCTTACTAATGTGCATCGTGCATTTTGTGAGAATCGGTGTTCTCCTTGGACAAGTCACAAATGCTACCGAAAAGTTAGTGGTGCCATAGAGCGCCCTAAAAAAGCAAATGTAAACAGACTGAGGGTAACAGAGTTTAATGAACATCTGGGTGACCACTTTACTACTGTCAGACAAACATGAAGACATTCTCTGAAAAAGGAAAAGGTGTGATATGTAGTTCTGGAGGGAACATAAGCAAACTGTAGACAGGCAGGAAAATAAGAAGATGGACCTTGGATCAAATCAGACCATAACTTTCACTGAAAGAACAAATGATGAAAGTACTTTGGACATGCTCAAAAAGAACATCATGCTTGGAAAAGATGGAAGAAAAGCAACAAGATGGACAGGTGCAATCGGTGTGACAACGGAGCATCCGCTTTTAGACAGGACACAAGTGGAGGACCAGACATTCTGGAATTACTCTGTGCTGGTCAAGAGCTCTAAGAGGGGTGCTGCTCAGTCAACAACTTTATAGACAGCTAAAATATACGCCTAGAAAAATTATCTAACATGGCACACCCATGCAAACAGCATGTCTGTTACACACCTGACACACATACTGTGAATATCAGAACAGACCAGTTTCTGCAGTTTGATTTTTTCAGGGGTGAAATGGGGTGTTTTTCAAAGCGGCTGTAAGGATGAGAGACCAGTACGCTAAGGAACACTGAACTTTATTCTCATCGACAGAAGAGACAAAGACAAAACCTAAGTACAACAAAAAGAGAAAGAAAGACAGAGAGAGATTTCCTGTAGAGTCCCAAAGAAAATTCACTGTTTGCTGAAGCGGGAATGTTTCAGGATGCCTTGATTGGATTGGAAGGAGGAGGAAAGGGGTTTCGCTTGATCAGAAGTATGATTACACCACAGTGCTGCAAACACATTTCTGAGTTTACTCTGTTGGCAGTTTACACAAGAGGCCTTTCCCACAGTCTCACTCCACATGGCAGAATACGAAGGACACAGTGCACAAGGGGAAGGAAGAGGTTGAGGTTCACCCAGAGTACATCCAACTGGGACCAGTTGTGCAGCTACTCAGTATACATTTCCATCACGCAGGACATTTATAGGGGGGAAACGGGTAATGAGGAAAGAAAGATTTTATGACTGTGAAAAAGTAAACAAAAATAAATATTCACAGTAGAAACTGGTGCAGGAACAGAACAAAAGCAACGGGCCTGGAAAGAACACACAAAATTCATAAAACAAGGACACAGGCCAAACATGGATAACTACCCTTGAATAGTAAACTTTGAAGGGTCTCATGTAAAGTACTTCGTCCTCCCCACCAATGCACTGATAATCTCCTGTAACCCAGTGCGATACCCCTGGAAAGATCATGTCACAGTCAAACCTGAACCCTGCTTTTAGATCTCCAGCCTGTTTCACCCCGTGATGCTACACTAAACACACAACCAATTTTAGGGACTCTAGATTCCTAACAAAACAAACCAGGGAACCAACTTAGGAGCAAGAAAGGAAACTGCCTGCTGCAGCCTAATAACTGAAATATTCACCACCTTAAAAGCACAATAAGGTTATGAGCTAAGATGAGTAATTTGATCCAAACATCAGGTTTTGATCTGTTCAGACTTGTTTCAAATAAGAAGCTTTTCAAGCTATTGGACAAAGAAATGAAGAAGTGGAGAACCATATAAACTTGTCTTTCACAAGGACACCAGGTAACTCAATGGTTTAAAGCCTGTCATCAGTGGATACTTCAAATCTTGGGAGTGGTGCTGCTTTAGTACCCTGAACCAAGGTACTCAGCCTGAACTACTCTACTAAAACATCTTGTTGCATAAAGGTAGAAGAAGTATGCGGCACATTAGACAAATGCACTGGCTGAGCAATAAAATAACACACAATAATTGTTCACAATCGTAATGGAATTTCACGGGAAAATACTTTGGACCCTATGGTTAATTTACTAAAAGTTAATGGAAGCCACAAGCATGACTGAAGTAGTAATTAAAAGCACAGTATTAACCCTCTCTTCTGAGGCAGGTGACGCCACTCCAGAACAGGACCCAGCAGAGCTCTGTCACATCGTGTGATTCAAAGCAGGGGTTCTGATACCCTTAATAAATGCGATTAAGCACAACTGTGTTTGACGGGCCCCTTTCATGGAAAGGCATGCTGATTTACCCCCCCCCCCTTTTCCACCAGCCTCTTGTCCACGAAATTAGCTTGTCTTGCAAGCTGTGCTAACGGCCTTTCATGTCACTTTCAGACGCGCTTAAAGAGGAGGGCCGTAATTAGCCCAGATCCCTAGCGTATTAGGGCTGGTTTAACGTGCAAATATGGACTGCTAATCTCCAACATGGCCTTCATGCAGTCTGTTTACTATGGAGTATTAACGGAGCAAGCCCTCAAACACAGGTCTTCACCCAGCAGCTGTGCACCACTGTAAGGAACAGGGAATCCCACAAACTCCCAGGGGCAGTAGGTATTACATCAGTTAAGGTCATGGACTTGTCAGTTCAAGTTGTACCCCTTACTATTGCAACCCATTGAGCAATGAATTTACCATGGAGTACTGCAGCATAAAGACACTAAAGCCTCCAAATTGTGTATTAAAAAAAGAGCCAAGCAATGAAATGAATTCAAACAAATATTTAGAGTAAACTTTCAGATACCATAAAAAATAAACACACACTGATTTACTTTTCCTTACTTCATTGTTGACTGGATCTTTTTGTATATGGGGGCCAAAGTGAATTAAGATAAATAAGGACTTACATCACAGCCCTCTGATTAAACAAAAAGTCTTTTCTTCTGCTAAAAATTGCATCTAAGTCTCATTTGCCACACTCACATTTACCAAGAATAACAGACTCTAAAAAGAATGTTATGCAAACATAGAAAGGTAAAAATAGGAATTATTTAAACCGACAAATCCAACCAAGTCCTCCCAGTATTCCTGGAAATCTGAAAATATTTCTGAGAAGTAATAAAAAAAGAAAATATCTTCATACAGAAATCAGCCAATTTCAGGTAACACAGAGAATGATGCAAAAGAGGTGAACTAGGACATCAGCATATTACATCTCTTCAAGTTAATATTCATCAGTCAACAAATGTATTGAGATGTGCGCTTGTCATGAGTGACATAACAGACATGCCATATTCTGCTGTCCCCTGCTCTCACTTTCAACACTTCCAAGGCAGTTGGTGACAACAGTACTAAAAAATACCAGCATTTTCTGAATAGTTGCAACTGTTTGTGTGTAACCATTTAACCATATTATACCATTTCTGGTGCAGGGGACTGTGTCAGTCAAGGTTATGAAAGAATTGAAGAATTGAAACGAAAAATAATTTACATTTCTCCCCGATACAGTTAAATGCCCTCCAAGTTTCTATTCATATGAACATCAAAGGTTTCAGTGAGCAACTGAAAGCAGCACTGTGACATTAAGGTGGAGAAGACATCATACCAAACAGAAAAGGTAGAATTATTCAGGTTGTCCTACGACACACTGCCTCATGTGTGCAGATAGCATATACCGTGTGTAACATACGATCATGTTCCCTTCCATTACCCTGCAGATTGATGCAGTCATTAGTGTATCGCCAGTTTGTGTATTGTGACCCATTGAAATGCAAATTGAGAAGCACTCCGGAGCAGTAATTAGTTAGAATGGCTGGTTTCTTTAATGTTTAATATGATTTAATTACTCTTGGTTGCTGTTCCAGAGCACACAGATGAGGTGACAAAGTGGACATCGCCCTGCCCAGGTTGATTTCCCAACACCACCTGTCCTCATATGTCTCCGGCAGAATGGGACATTTGGGAATCTGCATGCCTACATATTTATACCAGTGGATACAGACTATTCATTTACATTAGCCAGAATAAATATTTTAGGTGTCTTAAATCAGCCATCAGATTAATAACTGGGACCTAAGTAGGAACTGATTCATTTTCAAACGTCTGAACCCTTTTGCACACGCATAGGACTTGTGAGAGGACAGATGTTGTGAAAATGAAAGAAGACAGCAGTTCAGTCGCTGTGTGCGGCCAAGAGGTCAACACAGTTCAAAAAGTAAACTTTACTGCTTCTGAAGCGTTTATTTTTCACATTACTGACCAACTCAATGATGACTACAATCCAAACCACTCAACAGAATTTTTCCGACAAGGAAGACACACACAAGACTATCACTCACCCTAATTTTACCTGTTTTCTCTTAATTATCCTCACACGAGAATAAGACGAGGAGATACATGTGTTCGTTGAATGCTAGGAATTATGCCGATTTGTAGTCTAAAAACCTCCAAAGCTGACACTTTTATGTCTGTCGTGACGAGGAGTTCGTCGACCACCGGCGCGTGCCATCCTGTCGCGCGGCGCAGGGCGGGCTGCCCGGGCTCACTCTCAGCTTTCCCACGCGCGAAACACCGACTGTAAACACGTCAGCTGCAGACCCTTCGCCTTTCGGTCCATCCCTGCACATTACGTCCATTTATTAACCGACTACGACTTTTGAGTGACCGGGGGTTTGTCTCGCTTACACAAATAAAAGAAAAAAATTATATGCAACTATTTTTCGAAGATTCAAGGCCCGTTTGTTGTAGCGTTTCGTATCGATAAATGCATGACAGCGGAGGAGCGTGTTAAACATATAATACATAATTATGATCGGTAGCGATTCATGAACTGGACTCACACCCCCCCCCCGCCCGGATCACGCAGGCGCTCCTTTTCGCCAAGCTCTGCGCTGTTTGGAGGCTGTGAAAGTGGTCCGAGTCTTAAGACAAACAGGTGTACAGAAGGTGAGGTGGTAAAGGGTACCGTACAGTGCGCGCTGCGGCGCTGCTGCCAGTCCGCGTGCGCCAGCCGGCCGATGCACGCCTTCAGAGCCTTCTCCTGCAGCATGCACGAGGACGCGCTCGGCGAGTACAGTTCCAGCATCTGGCCCGGGCCCACGGCGAGCACGTCCACGCAGTCGAACATGATGCACCTTCAGGCAAGTCCGCAAAAGGGGGGTAAAAAAAAAAAAAAAAAAAAAAAAAAAAATCACACCTTTGTTTGTGTCCGTTTCAGGCACGAGGGCGGATCGCGCGCAGGAGTGCACGCAACTCCATCAAACTCTGCCCCCCCTTCTTTGGCACGCACTGTCCCGCTGCTTCTCCTGCTCCGGAGTCATGAATTATGACGGACAGCGCGGCTAAAAGCCTGTAATTGATCCCGATGATCACTTGCCATCTTCCTCCCGCTCACAAATAAACGGGGTGCGAGGAAGCCCCCTCCGCGAGACCACCGCCGCGCGCGTCGGTTCGTCCCGCGCGCTTAACCACACAAAAGACACCGTCCACGACCAAGAGCGCCCGATTGCAACGTTTTACAAATATCGCAGTTGGCGTTTTAAACGCGCATCTCTCCTTCTACGGCAGTCTGCCGATCCAGCCTCCACGCGCCTCATTTCCTACTACTTCTGCTCTTTTCCCTTTTTCTGCGCGGGGAATGAAAGATTGAATCGGCTAATGTATGCGAGTGAACTTTCCGTGAACCCGTTCCGAGGCTGCTAACCTTCAAATGACCCACGCGCTCTGACATCACCCAAGTCCCGGCATTCTCGCGCTGCTTTATAAAAGGCGCGAGCGGGCTGCGCAGCTCCAGAACATAGAGGAGCGAGGAATAGACCGTAATGCTCAGCACGGTGGTGGTTTTTGTTCCTCGATAGAATAAAGATCCACATAAACACACGGTTTAAACAACATCGCACGAGTTTATTCCGAGATTCGAGCTATAATTTACAGTGGGGTACACTGCGGGAGGGCTGTTGAAATATGCAGTCTGTTTTCTCTCCTAGTGAAATGGAGGCAAACTATGCAGATTACAGCGAAATTCGAAGAGTAAAAACGCACACGATATTAGCATAAAATGAAATATTTCATGCATAAAAACTTAACAAGAATGGCCAGTTATATACAACTTGGAAAGTGCACGGTCAGCTTCGCTGGTTTTCATTCTTTTTTTCTTTTTCTGAGGGTATTTCTGTATCCGTGCAGAGCCGCGGTTAACGTGGCGTCCAGCAGTGCACTCGCTCCTGCGAGGGAGAAGCGTCCGGGAGACGCACGGAGGAACCTGTCGCCCCCCCCCCCCCCAGCGGAGCCAGCAGTCCGCAGCACCTCGGGATTTGCCTAAGGAAGGACAGTGGCGTGTTGGCTAACGGCACACTTCTTTACTGGGGCCATTCCGTGCTCAAAGATGTAGTCATGAAAAGAGCCGACATTCTGTAACTGGATACTTTGGCTTCTGCACATCCTTATAAGTTTCCATGGCAGATCCCAAACAGTTTTTTTTTTGTCTTTTGTTATTTTTTGACCCGGTTGGAGGCAGATGCCCCACTGTGGCTATGAAAACACCCAGTCGACTGAGATCACAGCCAGCGATGATGGACACCAGCCCCTGTATCTCCACCTAGTTAAAGTCCCCAGGTCTCAAAAACTGGAATTCCTTTTCTCAGATGTTTGAAGCATTGAGTAAACGTGGCCGTGTGGCATCGTTTATTACGCTGAATTTTCCGTACCAGCACACCTGGCTGTCAAAGCCTTCGAGTAAAGTCACGCCTATGTGGAGGAGAGATGTTTGCTGTTCCTCCGGGGTCTCGACTGCACACTCCGACCGCAGCTGGGCAGAGACCTTGATAAAGGTGGTCCCCCTGGGCCTGATTAAAATTTCATCCATGAAGTCTGCTCTAACCGGAATTCTGACGGCATGACCAAAATCTACACAAACTGCCATACATAACGCTTCTGATTTCATAGATTCGAAACCCTGAAGTATCCTCAAATAAATTTATAATGTTTCATACTGAATGATATGATTGGTATTCATTATTTGCGATGCACTATGGTATAACGTTTTGTACACGTGTTATAAAGGTATCATTACATTCGTTGTGCGTAAAGCAGCCAGATTATGTTTTCTTTTTTCTAAAGGTACGCAAAAATTCTTTCACTCACAGCAATACCTTTATATACCATGCAATAAAGTGCACAGGTTGAGAGGTCTGCTGGCACTTCAGCAGTTGCCCAAGTGTGAGGAAGACAAAGAGAAGCTGTTGGAGAGCACCTGCCCACCACTTGACTGCTTCCTGCAAAACAGCTCAGATGTGCAGATGATGTTTGTCCCGCTGCCAGGTGAATGCTGTTCTGAAGGCACAGAGCTGGATTGTTTTCAGCATGGCAATAAAGCTGTTTCTCCTCTTTGACTCCTTTCCACGCTTCCCACAGTGCCACTCTGCACACTCGCTGGGCAAACAACTCCCCCAGAAGGGAGCATTTGCTGCTGAATACGAGGCTACAGTTAAGGCCTTTATTGAAGCCAGTCTGTTATGACACACATTTCCTAAGCTGTGTAATTATGACCAAACAAGGGTTGAGGATGCTAAAACAAATGCAATCTGTAATCACTCTCGGGCCTGGGGAGATTACACCGGTGCTCACAAAACAGTGGGACAGCGCACGGTAAATGTTTTATCTGGGTTTAATGCATTTTAAACTTAATTGTATAAAGAAAGAAAAGATGTGAATGCCACACTTCAGACTGCTCCTCTCCAGCTCAGATAGGTCCCTTGAGTGGACACAAATATGAACACTTCCATATACGGTACGAATGAAAAGTACTTATCGCAACCTGCATCATTTTTTCTTGAGTTTCCACATTCTGTTCCAATTAACGCTCCCTGAAACGCTGTGTGCTTTGGCATACTTAAGAAAAAACAGTTTAATGGCATCTAGGTTACTGTAGAATTCATTTGGCCAGCTTAACCACAGGGACTTACAAGATTTAAGACTGAGTTTATCGTGTAATAATCATAATACCAGTAACTGGTCTAAGTATATACATTTAAAAAGATCACCGTTATTTTTAAGAACCTATTTTATGTTGAAAATGTTTAAAAGCACCACCACATATCTGAGAAACAAAATAACAAGCTTAAGAATTTCCACCTTTTATAGTGTTTATTAAATATTCAATATATGCAATAGATATTAGTATGTTTTGAGCTAATATTACATAATACACATTTTGACTTACCACCACTCTCAAAATGCTTGGTTATATGGAAAATACTGTAGCATTAATAAGAGTATTAATAGTAAAAGGTGAAATTTGACATTTAAATTATTTTTTGGAATGGGAACACAAAACAGTAATAGATTTTGCTTTCAGTATTTACAAAGTGGCATAACCTTTACTAAGCCATTAATGCTAGTGTGGATAAAATTGCTTAAATAATTTCTATTTTGTGAGCAGGGAACAGTTTTCTAAATATATACAGCAGGTAATCCTTATATTTAGCAGCCGATTGTTGAACACGAGCTGCACTCAACACTGTGGCTTGAGCAATAACTGAATGGCCGTGTTATCCCTCCCCAGGATCCAAAGGAAAATGTATACAGTCCGGGAATGAAAAATAATAAAAACGCTAGTGCAGCATCCCTCTGTTTTTAAAGAAGCTGGAAAGCAGACGTTCGGTGTGACTGCAGAATGTTGGACTGCCATGACAGATTATTCAGACACAAGGCTACAGAAAAAAAATTCTTATTATTTTTAAAAAATCTTTTAAACTGTTGCCTTGTGCTGCAAAGTGTAACATCAGCTGAAATCAAAGTAACAAAATTGGTTCTGCTTGATAGTTAAATTATTTTGTTTAATAATCAGGGAAATTAATTGCTTTGCATTTAACCTTTCGGCTTGTTTCAAAATAAAATCATGTAATGAATAAAACAGACAATTCTCATGAATTCTCTCACTAAACACGGTTAACAGTAGTGCTGTGACAGACCACGTATCTACATCCTGGTGGCTGTCGTTTGTGTGTGTGTGTGTGTGTGTGTGTGTGTCCGTGAGAGAGAGAGAGAGAGAGAGAGAGAGAGAGAGAGAAAGAGAGAGTGACAAGAGCTCTCGTATGGCTGACCCAAGCACAGGATCCACTTTTCCATGCCTGGGTCAGGGGATGAATGGCTTCAGAGAGCAATGCTCAGTTTCAGAGGCAGGCTGCTTTCCAGGGGCTTCTGAATAATGGAGCAGGCCAGCAAAGGAGCTATGAGAGACCCTCCCCAATGCCCCCCTACCCCAAAGCTTGGTCTCCAGCAGGCTGCCTTGTGTAATACTGCAACCCCCACCCCAATTTCCCCCACACCAGCCACTCTTAGCCAGCCCCCAGGTAATATATCCACCTGGAAATCCGCCTGTAATTAGAAGGTGATAATAAAACTGTCCATCAAGACAATCCACTTTTTGGCTTTGGTGCTCTACATTGAACTAAACACTTGGCTACAAGAAAGCTCTTTGAAAGCCCAGTCAGACAACCACAGTGAAGTTCTGAAAGGAGAATACCTAGCAGGACCAAAAAAGTACAAGCAACCAGTTACTACTCAACACTGGTTAAGGAAATAGACATTATACTTTCATCTTTGTCTTTTGTTTTTGGGTGCTATATTGTTGCTGTAAAAAGGAGGTACCTTCAGGTTTCACTTTTTTTAATCCATTTTTACATGTTGAATCTATAAGGCAGGAGGCACTGTTAGTCCATCACAGGACAAACAAACACGCACTTACACACTGCTGGCAATTCAGAGTTGCCAGATCACCTGTTTTTGAAGAGTTGGAGGAAACCAGAGTACCTGGCAAAAACCACAGAGACCAGTGACCACGTGGAGGACATGCAAACTGCACACAGACAGAGCCATTTTTGCAGCAACACTTGAAACCCAGAACCCAGGAGCTGTGGGGCTCCAGCAATACCCATCACCAAGCAGCCCTGTTTCTTGCATTCTTTCTAATTGCTATGCATTTGTTCACCTAATTTTTAAAAACATTTGTCTAGCAGAGGTAATCGGAGAAACACATCTAAGGGCCTTCAACAATTTCTACATCTGAAGTGTTTTAATAACACTTACACAGGTGTACCCTAATGAAGAACGTTCATTAAATATTAATATAAACGGAGCCTGCGGATTGCACCATGTCAGAACTAAGGCTTTATTTTGGCTAATGAATATTAATAAGCACACAGAAAGTTATATCACAAACAGGGCGGCAATATTTCCCCTCCCCCTGGATCAAACTATTCAGCTCATCTGAATGACACGTGATGGCTCCTTGGTTTGATCACACTGTCTTTGATCTTTCGGGAAAATGTGTTACAAGGCTGAACCTCAAACAAGGTTTCTGAAATTTATGTACACACTGATAAACATGGTTTTAATTGTTTACCGGTTATTATTTTTTATAAAGTAAGTACATATTATGGGTAATTGGAGGCATTTCAATTTAAGGGTGAGAGGCACTATGAGAGAACATGAAATCTACGAAGAGAAAACCCTGGCAGGGCTTCTAGAAGCTACACATCAAAGACCAGTGTTGCTGTGTTTACACTCCTGTTATAAATGTGGTTTTGTACCTGAGCCCATATTTACAGTACGCTAACTTATAGCACGGCATTAAAAATCATAACAAGCGTACTACATTTTATTCACATAATATTTCCACCAAAAAGCTTAATTTTATTTGTTGAAAGCCATTATCCATTTTAATGTAGTATGAAGAGTTCCTGTTTTCCAGCAAAGCATATAGTAATATTAGTAAAGTTAACGTACTGCATATATTTAATCTTTTATGAAACCCAGTTTAAAAAGCTGACTGAGCTCAGAAAACCTTAAATTATCTGCTAAAACTGATCATGTCTCTTGAACACTTGAATTTCCATCATTTTTGGTTGGTACTGATGGATTTAGTGATGTGTGGTATTGAACTGTAGTGAAGCATCACCATTGTACATTTGCCGCTTTGAAAAAAAAAAACATCTGGTAAACAAATAACTAAGTGCAAATCTTTCCACGGATAGAAAGGAAAGAATCTGCCATCTCAATACAAATAAATTTCTTCAGGCAAATTCCAAAACAGGCCAACCAAAAGTGCTGTCTTCTCTTTATTTTTTTCTTTCTCTTCCTTTCTCTCTTTGCACTACACTTTTTATGAAAAGCTACCTTTTGAACCTTTCCTTGTTTCTTTCCAGACTTTGCAGATTGTATTCATGGTAAATTATAGCACTGGACCCAAAAGCTGTAAATGGGTCCAAGTGCAGAAAGACAGGAAACATACTTTTGCCATGACGTGCTCACATTTCCACTGGCTCCTTGACCTTGTCTATAGGGTGACATGTTATTGCACTTGGGATTCTCACTCCATACTAATGAAGAGCGTTTTGGCACCTCAGGCAGCTTCCTGTTTGTCAAGCATTGAATCTAGATGCTAAATAATCCCCCATAAAGACTGAGGTGATGACAGCGTCAAATCTGAGAACGATACAATAAACCTTAATGGTGCACCAAGTGTTAAAAAAACATTAACATAAAGCGTGACATATATGACTACGTATCCCAGGGTGTACTATGTATTATTAACATGTTTTTTTGCTGCTGTATTTTTGGCACATATGATAAAATATAATTACATTTTCTTATTTAGTAACCATTTTCTAGTGAGACTTAGGCAGTAATAGATACTTCAGTGCACAAAATAAAACAGGCCATAACCATAAACATTCTATTGATTTATACAAAAAGAAAGTACGGCCTCCTACATACAGAGGATCCACACAAACAAATTTGAGAAGTAATGTTTTCATGCTAAGGAAAAGTATACATGTTTAATGTTTCTAAGATAAAGAACAATGGTGTATTCTGAGTTTTTTCTTCAAAGTCAGATGTGCTAACAGTGGAGAGGAAATCATTTGTTGCGGAAAACTACTGAACCCCGAGGTCTGTTCAAATTTCACATTCAGTTGAAATATTGTGAATTCGGAGACTAATTTCCTGACACGTCTTCTATGAGCGTATTTACAGAATTACGCCTGGAATAGCGCATTGCAGTACAACTTGCCAGTAGGTCTCTCTCTTCAGATGGAGAGAAACTGCAAGCAGCAGCCATGGGGACCGAACTGCTGCCACGCGATTGGACGATTGCAAACCCCAATCAATCTGATGGGTATATAGCAGCCAGGGCGACAAAACTGGTGCTATGCAATTGGACAAGTCAAAGTGAAATATGGCCAGAGATGCAAAATAAATG
Organism: Arapaima gigas; assembly: GCA_900497675.1. Classification (NCBI taxonomy): domain Eukaryota; kingdom Metazoa; phylum Chordata; class Actinopteri; order Osteoglossiformes; family Osteoglossidae; genus Arapaima; species Arapaima gigas. The sequence goes on from UFQX01000151.1 coordinate 460,736, forward strand.
TGCTACGTGAAGGTATTATGTTCTGTGAATTGACAGTGAAACAGCTTGAAAAACCAGGGCACATCCAACTTAAAAATGTGGGCAGCGATACACACACAGTGCATTTTTGGTTCACAACAGCTGTGTTGGATCCATGAGTAACTAATAGGCAGTCAAGCTGTAATTGTTTTAGAGAAGACGCTATAACGACTTGTAACAACTGCTCCCTTGTTGTAAACGCGGGTCAATATAGACAGAATAATTACACTTCACTCTAAGCATGAGCAATCACACAAACCCCCTGTTGTTTATTGTCCATTACGTGAGAACACATCAGTTAAAAGGCAAACCTGCCTCTGTGGGCTATGTGAAATTAGCAGACTGGTAGGATGGATCTATGGGGGGGGGGTTACTCATGAAAAAGTCATGGTTTTTATATATATATATATATATATATATATATATATATATATATATATATATATATGAATAAAATAAATTGAACAATGTATACATTATGTAGTAATCCTTATAGTAGTATTAAATATTAACATTCTTAAGTATGTTTTAAATAATCATTTATCTTTATAAATGATCAGCATTTTTCATTATACAACATGAATTTAAGTTTGAGGAAAAAACAAGTCACTGCAACATCAGTGTACGTCTTCATATGCCACTTCTGTGCCATTATGCTAAACTGCAGTGAAGATCTTTTTAACTCACTGAAGTGTTTCCTAACCAAGGAACTCCAAACCAAGACTGCCATAGCAGATTCTGAAAAGCAATCAGACATCATTATTTATTGTGGTGTCCAAACATTGTGCTGGACACTGTGTCTCTAATGAACACCCCAAGACAGGGGGGTTCAACCTGAGAGTCTTCAGCTAAGAAACAGAATGGAGACACCTGGATGAAAGCGTTAGGATGATGGAACTTCTACTACTTGTATAGTTCTCAGAACTGACATTGTGCAGGGAATATACAAGCCTACCTTGCCATCCAGCCACAACCCACTTGCCCCCTACTCAGTAACCACAGCCTGCATTTTGTCCTGCTGAAAGGGAACTCGGGACCAAGCCTCCAAGACCCCAACGCCATCAAACAAACTACTCTCAAGCAGCCCCTCTCCAGCGGAGGGGGCAGGAGGGATTACCCAGTAGCTCCAACAGCTTCATGCAGGGAGTCGACCCGCCTGATCACAGCACCGTATCGCTATCTCTGCGCATCGCCCCCAGAGCCTGTGATTTCACAGAGATTAGCACACAAAGTCCCCCTAATCCCTCCCTCTGTACCAATCTTATCGACAAGCACTCTCACTTTCTACACTGGCTCTGAGCACTTTTTACCTGCAGACAAAGGCACGCACACAGCTACACGGACCTGAACAGTGAAGAGTGTTTCGCAGAAACACTTCACACAAACAAAAGCTCAAATGGATCCTATTTCAAAAGCTAAATTATGTTTACCTTTATTTTACCGTTGCTGGTGAGCCTTGGCGTTCTGAGAGACATAATAATTAAAATAATTAAATTAGCAGTTAAGTGGCTGTGAGACCACTTATGGAGATTCCTAATTAGTTAATTTAGGAGCAGCTGTAGTTGTTGCTTTTTAGATTTACCCATTAAAAAAGTAATATCTTTGTCTCCATTAAGTGTTGCGAGTTCTGCCGCCTGCTATGTAGCATAATGGCTGAACCCAGCCAGTTAATTCAATAACAGGGCTCCGGGGCTGCCTGGGCCAGCTAACTGCATCATTGTTCAGCATCTTGATTTTTCCTTCGAATTATAGAAAATGACAAGTGAACTCAACATGAACCAGCGAGGCAGGAAGAGATTCCAGTATTGGCATTTCTTAATCTGTGCAAGTCGGGCCTGGCGATCGATACATTCCAGCCATGTTCTGCGTCACCTATTTTCCTCACCATTTTCTCACTCTCGTAAGCAAATGGATCTTTCCAGAGTACACGCATGAGGATGCTCTTTTTGCAGCAGAACTGGTGGAGAGCAGTGCAGAGGAAGAGGGGGAGATAGGTGGGAGGGCAGTTACTGAAGTGGGGGAGAAAGCCGACAGCTTTGCACAAGAAGTAACAGGATCAGCAATGCTGCACACGTAAACAGAAATGGAGCCAAAAGAAAAGAGTGAAGGCGGGACAGGAAAAAACAACAACTCAGAGGGACTCTTTACATGGCGACTGTACTTTTCATCAGGTGCTATTACAAGCCCCATTCACATTATTGGATCGGGCCCATGCAGCATAACCAAGGTGCTGACGGGGGTTGATTGCCCAATCACTCCTGCGCCCCCCTCAGAGCAGAGGAGGGGTCACCCAGAGGACAAGAACGCAGGAGGGCTTTTCCTGTTGGCCGATGGTGACCCACAGAGAAGGGATGTTTCCACGTTCTCTCAGTCCGACTCCTGCCTCCACCCCCACGTAACCCTTTTTCCCATTCTTCCCTTTCCTTCACTTCCACTTTCTCTGTCTACTGTTGTTACACCACTACTCAGTATCTCGGTATCTTGCCCTCTTCATCTGTCCGTCCACCCGCCACTTTTCCAGTCCAGTTTTTTTCCAGGAGATTCTGAAATTAAATAAAACCCAATGACGTTCCCCAGTGACGACCATCCGTCTCCGACCCGTAGGCAACAGGAGCTCTTGCTCATCTCATCCAGCCACCTCTGTGCCTTCATCATCCATGACCCAGTCCAGAGAAGTGGATCACTGTCTCAGGAGAACAGAAGCATCGATGTCTCCAACCCCTTTGGCAGCTCGTGCTTTCTGACAGCTCAGCCAGAATGGAGCCAGATCTGAATGGACATCAAATCTGAGGAGGAGCTGATCTGATCCAAAAACAATTTTCTCATATGTCCAAGGCACATTTGTTTTCCACCAGCAACAGTTGCTATCACTCTTACATTTACATTCATTTAGCAACTTACAGTGTTAAGCTGCAATGATTTACTTATTCATATAGCTTTGTAATTTTTACTGAAGTAGTACCTTGAGCAGAAATACCATAGCAGAAGCAAGGATTCAAACTTGCATCCTCTGAGTGGAGTGTGGCAACTGTAACACTATTTTCCCCCAGACAAGATTTACATTATACATAGCATTCAGTCACATGATTCTCACGGTAAAGGAAGGTACGACAGTGGTTCACCATTGCTTTCATTTTTGTAGGTTTTTAGAGGGAGATCATACAAGCTCCACGTACCCTGAGCCAGAATAAAGCTACACTTAAGTTGGCATCAGCACTACCACTGCACTACTGTGCCACTCTTACAGTCAAACTTACAGTTTGAGTTTGAAACATTACCATCATCATGCCACTGTTTTCTTTGTCACTAATATGGCTGTTTTCTCCAACTAGAACAAGTGTATCTGCATAAGAACACAATTCTGAATGTACAGGCAGGGGCCAGGTAACCACATCCCAACAGAGACACTTTCTCCATCTACGAATAAAGAGACATCACTGTCTTTCCACCACATGAGCAGCCTTTTGTTCACGGATCTCCACCGCCTGCTGGCTCTGCCCCAAGACAAACGCACTCTCTCAGGGAGGTCTGCACTCCGTATGTGCGTCCTTGTAAAAGACATGGACCTCCCTGCCTTTGACCCTGCTCTAGCTATCTCCTCACAGAGTGTGCTGGAATTTAGCGAGCAGCAGGGGGTTGGGGGTGGGGTTGCTGTTGGTTACTGATGCCAACAGCCATTTTCCAGCACACAAGACTGCTGCTGTAATTGTGGTGGGTTGCCGGGTGGTGTGTGCAATGGAACCTGGTCTGACAGCTCCTTCGGAAGTGGAAAATATTTGCAGCGTTTGGAGTTTGTCACTCAGAGGACAGACAGCACAGGACAGCGCTGGAGCCCACTGTGGAAAAGAAATATCCTCTTACGTGTTTTATCAAGACGCTCCAGGAATACGATTTTCTTGCTGAATGAGTGTGATTGTCATAGGAGTCTGTAGGCGAAAAAAGGAAGAGAATACAGTGGTTTCACAAAATATAACCTGTTGTTGACTCACAATAGAGCATGCGAGACAGCCTGTGTACCTCATTGTGTGCATTTGTGTGTGTGTGTCTTAAAGAGAGAGATGTGCATCTCTGTATATGTGGCTGTGTTTTACGGGCCTTTCTGGCTCCTCTGTGCTCCCTGAAGAATGACTAACGTCTGTATTTGTAAGGAACATCCTCTTCACTAACCCATCAGAGCCGAATGGTATGGTCTGAAATACACACAAAGTGCCACACTATCTCTCATACACACAGCAGAACAGTCTCACACAGAAATGCACAGAGGTACTACATACAGAGTCTATCCTTCTCAGACACACAGACAAAAAACACAACATAACTTTCCAGACTATCTCACATACACAAACACAACAGCCGTTCATATACTCTCACTCTGTTTCTCTCTCTCACACACACACACACAGTGATGCACACTCTCTCTCATATTCAGACAAATGCAAACAGAAATACAACAGACACAGACTCTCAGTATCACACACATTGAGTTTTTAGTAAATAGCCCCTTTGTGAAAAGCTTAAACATCGCCAGCACCCTGACCCCAATTCCTTTTACCTTTGGATTCTTGATCAAATGCGGCAAAATAGACCATGAAACAGCATCTTTATATAAAAGCTGCACTTCACCATGTGAAAATGGCTGCGGTTCAAGCCCAATGCATTAGAGATCAAACTCAAGATCAAACAAAGAGAGACATCACTACTCCTTGCTCTATACTTGGTGTGGCTTCTTTTCTCATATATTCCTCCTCCTGGCTTTCAGATTATCATTTCAAAGTAAAAAAATTCAACTTCATTAGCAACACACACTTTTTTTTAATTTTATGAGACATTCACATGATGAAATTTTATGTTAGTGTATATATACAAACAATGTTATTATTTTCTCTTGTAAACATTTGCAGTATCTTCAGTCCCATCTTTAAATATTAATGTGAAATCCTTAAAAGGCAACCCAAAACCAAGAGGATATTATTTCATGAAATATAGTAGTGGTATAGTCATGATAGGACTATCTCTTTCTTAGACTTTTAAGTTTAATTTGGGATTACCCTGAAGTAGTGGAAATCATTTTCGTAAATTTACACTTGGGAACATTTTATGAAATTGCTTTGTTCATCATTGTGGTGTGACTTAAATGTTGCCCCTTTAACATTTGTATGTGAAAAGGTTCAACCACCACTTTGGTCACATTTTTTACAGAATTGAAATCAGCTGATTTAATTTCGGCAAAGACTGGTACCTAAATGGTGGGTGAAACCTGTGTCACAGCAGTGTTAATATGGTACAATGATGAATACGAGTTAAAGCAATTTCATAATTATTTTTTCCACCATGCATGAAATTAAGAAATTGATCCCCATGACAATGTGGTGAATGAAACAAAACACAGGAAAAAATGGAGCAATGTAAGCCATACACTTGAATTTTTAATTTCAGTTAATTAATTCTCCTTTCTTAACTCCTCAGGTGGCACCTGTTGAAATGACACAACAAGAAATATAATTACTGAGCTTCAAAGTCATGTTAGCACCCTGCAGACCCACAGGTCCACTCTTCTGCCTAGATGAGCAGAAAAGTACCATCGCATGTTTGGCTTCACCCTGGCCCCTCCTGCTTCCAACTCTGAGGGAAAAGGGGGGTGATTCTCAGGGTTCGATTTCAGCCACAGAGGACTCGTCCCCCTCTCAAAAACTGAGCTGGGTTCTCGGCCCTGAGAATAAAGACACACTCCTTTATAGCGCAACTCTTTCAGCATAAACACAGGGCAAGGATGGCCCCCTCCTTCTCCTCCTGCTTCTCCTTCTACTTGCTGTGTCGTTAAAGGCTAATAAATTAGGCCCTGGACAGCCCAACAAGCCGCTACAGGGCAGCACGAAGAATGGCTCTGCTAGAAAGGACCGGCTCTCAGTCAAAGTCTATTCACAGAAGAGCGCACTTGTTGTAAAGGTGCATGTTGTGCCTATTAAATAACTTACAAAAGGAGCCATTTTCTTGATTTATGTATGGTCACCATAGAGATTCCGCTGCAACAGCTAGCTGCTCTGGGTGGGTAGGGGATATAGATTTAAAGAGCTGACGCTTTCTCCTTATTTACTCTGGAGGGAAAATGTTAAAACAATAATGTTAGGAAAAAGTATTTAACAAATAAAACACTATTAGTGACACTGAACAGAATACCATGTGCCCTGTACATCTCCCCCTGAGATAAATTCAAACATCTTGTTAAAAAGCAACCATATGCTCCAGTAAACCAAATATATATAGACCAGTAAATTGATAGCTAAACCTTGTTTCTGGAAGAAACATAGCATAGCTATAGATTCACATCTATATACAATCAATCCTCTCATATTGTGAAGCGTCTCACGGATTTATGGTTACAGTGATCTGGAGCCAACTGGCACGGTAAACCTTTTACTGGGTGCCAGTCTGTCATGGGGCACTCACGCCCATTTCATTTCACTTACAGTTCGTTTGCCCTAGTGAAACACCTTAAGAACCCACTAGTAAAAACAATGGCAGTCTTGGGCACACACATCACTGCTACACACCACAAGATGTCTTTGGAAGTAAGCACACGAAAACAGTCTTGTAAATGCAGGAAGAACATGCAAGCTCTATGCATACCAGAGCTGAAACCTACTAAATATTCACAGCACATCCAAAATTGCTAGAAAATAGTGCAAAACCCATCAAAAGCATAATCTATTGCAGACAGAATCAATAAAATCCTTGGAAACAATCAAAGAATATGGTTTAGGACACTTTGTTTAGTTTTCTCAAAGTGTTTTTAGAACATCTAACTTCTATTCTGTGGTTACAGTCCTTTGATGACCTTCGAGTCAGTCTTCTGACCACCGGAACAATTCTTTACAAGGTTTCTACTTTGCCTGACCTTGTTTAACTGAGCAGATCAAAACTGAACACTAAATAGAAAAAAAATGTCTATTGCAATTTTCATTTTCTGACTGGGATCAAGATATTCCCAAATCACACTTGCAAAATTTTGCATTATGTAAATAATATACCCAAACTGCATAATTAAAACACAGTCAATTACAGCTTAACTGACTCTAATAAAACAATGTAATATTTAACAAAATAGACGCCAGACTGCCACAACGCTGACGCGGATGAAAGAGTTAATAGTCATGGATGGATAGAAGGAATTTTTGAATTGTGAAAATTAAAGGAAAATTACAGAAAGAAGTCTACTATCAAAGAAACAGTGACACAGTGTTTAGTGCCTTGCTTTAAATTTTTGCAATAGTAATGGTTCTTTAGAAAAAACAGCTGCAAATTTTGCACTGGTGCAGGCCTGCCAAAAATGCTCCTTGGCATCCTGAGCCTCACGTCTTAAGGTGTTTAGGAATGATGGACGGCGGTGCTATAAATAGCAGCAATGAAAGGTTATAGCGGTTGAGTTTGTTTGAAGTGGAATGGAGCTGCCCCAAGTGTGGCAAAGTCAAGGCCTTTAAAAATGTACTGCCTGCTTCCTCTACAACTCTTCTCCATGGAGTGCTGCTCATGCAAATAACTACTTCAAGGAAAAATATAATCTTAAAAAATGTGTTTGCTGTATAACTTCTAATAATCACATAGAGCAGACAGCTTTGCCGGATGACGGATGGCTAACTGGACTCCTGGTGAAACGTGCGCAGATTCAAACCCTGCAAGGAATGCAGCTGTTTGCTGCAGTGAGGCCATTTATCCAGCTGTGTATATATCTGTGCAGCTGTGTATGTTTTGTCAGTGTAAGCGCATAATGAAACGCATCTTCAAGGCAAATAATAATAAATAGTGCTGCTGCAGTGCTTTGATTTCCAGCCCTGTGAGTTGACTCACTTGCTGTATTGCTTGATTTATGCACAGTGCATGGGTACAAGGGTCCACAGAGAGGTGCAGGTAACCCACATCTCCATTGACAGCTCAAGAGCACTTTCAAGGATAAACTGAGAAGCAGCAACTGGGATCTACCAACATGACCTCGCAAGTTCACAAGCATACTTAAATTGACAGGATGTAGCCTGTTTGAACTCACATAATGCCAAGAAATGAATTTAAGCTCTGAGCAAAAATCATTTATGTAAATACAAAAAAATCAGACACACAAAACACACTGCACACGTGAAATCTGCATCAAAATATTTCAAATTATAGACTTGAAATGGACAGATTTGTCCTATCATCTCAGACCTGAATGTACAGATCGGCAGGGGTTTATGACAAGGTAGCTGAAAACAGTCTTTCTTCCCACGTGTGCAAACTGATCGTCATTTTGTAACTGATAGGTGGCAAAGGAATCTGGACCAGAGCATATATTATGAGTCCCAGCACAGAATCAGAACGTGCTCAATGAATCCAAGCGCAAAGGCAGAACACACTATATGAGCCACAACACAGACAATATAGAAAGAGCAAACCAGTCACTAAGTCAGAGCACACTGTGTGTCAATACACAGTGGTAAAGCAAGCACCCAGCATCCAGCATCCAACATTCACCATCCAGCATGTTTCTCCAGTGCAGTGTTGTGTTGGTCCAGAGCCTATCCTGAAAGCACAGGGAATGAGGGAGGGTCTGCCATGCGTTGGACACCAATCTACTCTACTCACTCACAAATACACTTACACACAATACAGGCAGTTGAGTCACCAGTTCACCAGAAACACATGCCTTTGGACTGTGTGAGGAAACTGGAGCACCCCGAGGAACCCCATGCAAACACAGAGAGTCCATACAAATTCCACACAGACGGATTCACATCCATGTCCAACCTGAAGTTCAGTGAAGACCAGGAGTCAATACAGAGAAATAGGGTTCTCAGTATGAGGGAAATCTTAGCTCAGCCCCAACCACACAGTAAGAGTTCAGCCACTGAGACTGTAAGCACAAATACAAACACAAAGCCGGAATGTATGTGAACAGCCAGGGCGAGAGGCCGAGGTGCCCCGGAAAGGAATCACGGAGCACGTAGTAGATGTCTTGACACTCACAGATGTGAAGGACTAAAAAGTGTAGGGGACAGTGAGGTCAGCAGAACTTATGGATTTAGGGCTGAGACCTGAAACCACTTGGAGCACTCTAGTGCTGATAGGCAAACAGCGGGGTAAAAATCTGAGAAGCTAAGTCAGTATAAAATATTTCCCCAAAGTTTTTACAGCTTTCGCTCTTTGCAGGACTCTGACACATGGAGAAGTCTTAGAATTCACATCTTTCTTAAGAAAGACAGGAAAGCAAAGTTTTGTGCTGTCAGCAGAAAGCACAGCTGCATTATCAACATGTATAATATATTTTTTTCCTCCAAAAATAAAATTATTTACATGGAGTTTTTCCTTTGTGGTGTATATCAAGGATATTTGCCTTTTAAATATGGTTATTTTGGTTGAGTGACACTGATAGTGACAGCACTTGTCAATAGCACTAACTTGATTCAGACTATGCCTCAACTCCTTGGGATTTGGTTTGGGGCAGAGTTTGTCCGCATCAAACATCCGCGATCTGATGCATTTATGAATCATTGATGCAGCCAGCTGCCAAGCTAGATAATCAGTTCTTTTTATCAGGCGCATAACTTTTACTGCATTTGACAGCTGGCTACCTGCAACTCTTCCAGAAAAGAAGAAAACTGCATTACCCTGTTTTTTTAAAAGATTTCCCATACATTATACGTCTTTTTCTGACAGACGGAAAGCGGCCAATATATGAAAGTCAGACAAAAGCAATGATGTACTGACAGCAGGGAAAAACACCAATTGGAGGAGGTCACTGAGAGGTAAAACTGACAGGGAGAAAATCCAGGTAACAAGCTGACAGACAGGAATCACATAACGCGCTATGAAAGGTGACAGGAAGGATGGGAAATGAAGAGAGGAGAAGTAATGACCACAAGGTCAATTCAAACAGACTCAACCGATGGATCGAATCTGATGAGCCTCGACAAAGGTCAGTTCTCCACAGGAGCCGTTCGTGTAACCGCGATTTTAGGTCGACTCATGTCAAAATCGACAGAGTAATCCACGCAGAGACAATATTCAAATGAGGGAAAGGGCAATAACTCAGGAATTCATGTATCTATCATACACCTGCTTTACTAATGCTATGTTTACAGGAGCAGGAGTGTGTCGTGCGTAGCAAAGACATTCAAATTTTTTAATACACTTGGCACATACGTAAAGCAAGTGGCTGTCAAGTTGCCGAGTGAAAAATGTGTTTTACTTGCACTTCTGCTGTTATACCCTTAACCCTTTGGACACGTTACCCTGAACTGTTTAACTAAAAATTAAATGTAAGCAGGTAAGTAATTGTAAGTGGTTTGTGGTACCCAACACTCTAAGTGTTCACTGAATTAAATACTAAAAATGTTTATCAAATATGTATATACATACTCTGTACTCTGGTTTATAGCATTTTCTCATTGTTTTTTCCTGGTTGGTTACTCTGAAAATTGTGTTAATGCATGTCGAGTGTTTGCATACTATACACTGTTTATTTCAGAAACTGAGCATAATATTCAGTGTCCCTTTTCCCTTGTGCTCCATCAACAAAGATAAAATCTCACACATTAATTTAATTCTGGGTTGCCAGAAGTGAGTATTGTTGCTGGAATACCCAAAGTGTGCCTTTCATCCCTGACTTATATGGTGTTCTCTAAAACCTGTCTGATGAAAATGTAAGAGCGCAAAATCCTGTTATCTCTTAACAGGAAGCATAAACAAATCTCTGTAGCCAAGTGTGTTTCCACAGGCCTACGCAAAATTGTAACGCGTGAGCCGGGCAGGGTCTTACAAAATGAAAGCTTCCATGTTCTCAGATAGGTCATTAGAGCAGCTCAACAGAAGGAAGGAGTTTGTGCAAACTAGAAAGGGGGGGCCTCCTCCTTATGGACTGTCTGCCCTAAGGGACCAGCACATTGTCACCAAGCCACCTGCAGGACTGTGGGTCTCGCTCTGATTCAGTGGCCTGCCAGCCATTTAACGACTTTTTTTGTTTGTTTTATATTAGTACGATGACCTTCTCTCAGCAGCAAAAATTCAGACAGCGTGCTTTTTTTTTTCTTTGCCACCCAAATAAATATAGGACAACTTCAGTTTCTGACCTGTAGATCCTGCAAGTCTTTCAAGAACAAATGAAAGATAAGCAAGGGTTTTTTCATCTGTTAATGTCACTTTACAACCTACTAAGTTGTCATTTGACCTCTGTGCTCAAATTTATGCTGTGTATTTGTAACGTGCTTTTGAGGTGTGCTGTTGTTATTTATGTAATGATTTACTGAAGCAAAGAAAATAAAGTACCACACAATATCCCATGTCGAATCCATATAAACTACCTTATCTGCCAAGGAAATAAAGTGCATACAGTTTGATGTCAAATTTTTATAAACGGTCCTATTTGGCCACGAATACAGCACTAACATAGTGGCAGCTAGTCAGATTAGAAGCAATGTATATTGAACGCAAATTGGAAAAAACACAATAGAGTAGAATTTGTATTTTTCAATACCGGACTTCCAGTTTCAAATATCCCCTCACAAATCATTAGAAAATCAATATAAGTATGTGATTCAGTTTAATAAATATATATGTATGTATCTTCCATGGATGACAGCTGCCCTTTCACATGACTTGCAACAGTGTCCTTTACAGGATGCTTTACAAGCAGCACAAAGGAGTGGGAGGCTGACCCACTCTGTGTTTGCATTATTCCACAAATTCTGAAAGCACAAATCTAATGGGTGACAGGCCACAGGATGCCCCCCCAGCTCCCTATCTTCATCCTGTCTGAGGAAAACAATTAGTTCTGGCATATTAGGCTGACTGAGTCTCCTGATGGCTACGTACTACACACATGCAGACTGCACAATCTGCTGTGTCTGTCCGACGATCTCCAGCAAGCGTGTGGAGGGGAGGAATTCTTCCACTTTCTCTGGACAGACAGCTCAATAGATTGTCCCCCCAGGCACACCTGCCAGGTGTTTAATTTTGGTATTAGGCCCTCCAAGGAGAGGGAAGGGACTTGTCAGTCCTCCATGGCTCTGAAGAGAGGTTATCACAGCCACATTCCCTGACATCCCATAAGGGGCCAATTATAATGGATAAATAACCCATTACCTGTCTCTGTATGTTGATCTTACAATAAACTACATATCTAACTTTTCTGTATCAATCCACTCCTGAACTGCAACATAATGCAGTGAACTATTCATTTTTTATTGAATAATTTATTTAGTAAAACATCAATTATGCATTCAGTGCTCTTAACCACAGAACTTGCTGCTGACTTATCTATCCTAGGTGTTAGGAATTGTACCATATATATCCCAGCTCTTTTCAGGCCACAGCGGAAAATAGCCTGCAGTTTTCTGCTGGTTTCTATTAACAAAGATGCTCCTATCAAAAGGTCCTATCTTGAAAGTTCTGAGCTATAACTAAACCCAAAGTTTCGCCGGCACAATTAACTGCATTATAACATCTGTTTGGAATTCTGTCGTGTTTCATGTGTGGCCTTTCCTCATATTTTTAATGAAAACCACAACACAAAATGGAGGATTATGGAGAGCAGATTGCAGCAGTGATCATGGTCCACAGCTGAACAAAAGGGTGATTTCGCTCTTGAAAAACACATCCAGTGTTGCTTCCCCACTTCCAGATACTTTACCTCCATTAACAAGGGAAAAATACATTTTACTGGCACACGCACCAGTACTTCAGGTAGCCTCTAAATCCCAGGTCAACGCTTCCTGTTAATTTGTGCTGATACCTCTTTTAAACCATCTTATCCACCTCCTTGAGGCACTCAAATAGGTGGGTGTGAAAGCTGGCCTTTGCAATGTGAGGCACAGCCCAGTGGGTAAATATTGTACGGTTGGGCTCACCAGTGGACAGATGTACAAGTTCTTGGCAATGACCAATCCCACTAAATCCCAAAAAAACTTAAGAACATAAAATAAGATGACAAAAATAACCCCAAAAATAATGTCCCATTTTAAACTGTTCTCGCAGGGACATTTTCTTGTAACACCTTTACACACATGCAGGGCTAAATGCAGCTGAGAGTGGAGACACTCACCTACGGGTGAAGGTGCACTGCCACCACTTAGGGACTGCTGGAATTGGGTCCTGGGCAGCGGGGGCAGGGGCAGACCCCGGATCATGGAGGGGAACAGGAAAGGGTATGTGCCTGCCCTATAGCGCCTCATTTGGCCAAGTGTGGGACTGCGACAAGGCTGACTCCTGCTGGTGGTCTTCATTCCTTCCCTGGTTTGGATGATTCACCTTAATGGGGCAAGGATTCTGAACTTAACTGAGGGAGGTTCTGGCCCTTGGACTCAGGGCCACCAGCCCCCATCCATTGTGCTGCTCCTTCTTTTTCAAGTCCAATTTTCTTTCATTCAAAGCCTCACCAGAACAGCACAGAAATTCAGACGCGTCCCATGCCAGAGAAAGCTGCCAATGTGTGCCTCTTGTTGGGTCTTTCACGCTTCTTCTCGCATGTTAGTGGTTGCCCACAGCTCTGGAAAGTGAAAGAATAGAACTGTTATTAGAGAGGCTGTGAGTAAACAGTCCAGAGTGCAAAGCATCCATAAAGCATCTGTACATTGCTAAAAGAAGCTAAACTGTTACAAACCAAAGACTGGCTGCAATCTAAGCTTCCGCATTATTGCTGGTTTGTCATTGCTACAGAACATAAATGAAGAAAACAGTCACATTTATGTAATTTAACTGGAACTTGAGGCAATATCATAACAAGGTCAAATTGCTTGCAAACATCATTCTTGATGTATTCTTTATGCGATAGGGAACAGACTTTTTCTGTCCTTCCCATCTTGAAAATTGAAACTGTTGTCTTTAGTCATTGCTGCCATCTTGTCAGTTGCTGCAATTATTGCTGAAAATAATGATTTTGTTTTTACTGGCACAGGCAAAGTTTGGTTAGGCTACACCTCTAACACCTAGCTGTCACTGAAGAAAATTCTACATGATATGCTATAAAATATAAAAGCTAAGTCAAACTCATACAGACAATTAAGATACCTTTCAAAAGATATATAACATTAATATACGGCATTCTTGTTGAACACTGTGGTATATGGTTAAAGTTATAGTTATGCTCCCAAAGCGCATTACATTTCAATGCCTTCTTAAAGTGAAAGATAGTAAGCTGTACAACATGACGATCTCTCAACAAGGCTCTATGATTGTCTGCTCTCTCCAGCAGCTGCTGGTTCTTCTGTCAGTCTCCAAACTGAGAGCAGATGCAGAACTGTGTCCAATGAGATGTTATTCCCTGGAAGCCGTGAGGCTAGTTTTCAGGGATGGTTTATAAAATGCCCAGGCTAGGAATCAATTCACGTTGCCACAGTCATCCTTATTGCGGCAATGAAAATATATGTAGAAGCGAAAGGTGACCTGGTTGCAACCCATACATTACACTTCAATGCAGAATGAGACATGCTGTGTTTGCTTAGCTACCTACTTGAGCATAGGGTCAGGAGAAATAACAGCACGTTATTAGCTGATGGACAAAGGTTAGTGGAGCTTGTGTTACTAGTCATTATCATCGTCCGTCTGGATTACCATTAACGTCTGTATCGGGATTACTGTGACACTCCATTATGGCTATTACTCATTATTGACTTGAATCTCACTGAATCTCACCTCAGTTCTGTCTGTAAGTTCTCCCCACGTTTGAATGACGTCCCCCCTTTTGGTGTTCCTCAGCATCCTAAAGATTGCTCAGATCTGCACACTGAATTGTGGACTATTAATGATCCTTAGAGGCTGTTCAGTTTGTGTGAGTACATTGTGATAGAGATGTTTCAGCCCAGGTTACCACACCTGTACCCTACATGTCCTAGGATTGGGTTCAGATCACTGCACCCATAATAGGATAGGTAGAGTCTAAAACTGTGCTAAATCATTACAGCCACCAAAGTGAAGAACTGCTGTTTTTGTTGGAATCAGTTTGTGGTATCTAAAAAATAGTCCATTTGTATTTAAAACTGTGACTTCGCACAGTACAATATGGTCTAGAAAAACAATGTATCTATCATAAACTTAACAATGCAGGTAACATATCATTAACTTGGTGTGTTTAAACAGTGCCTTCAATATTGTAGAATTCTTGCATTCACCCTAGTAGCTTCAGTTAATAAAAATGCCCTTTGAAAACAGGATGGCCACAATGAATAGTGTCCCCTGCTCCCCTTGATATATCTGTGGCTTTAATGAAAATAGATGCAGCTTATTTTGACCAGTTAGTGTATTTCCATGAATTTGCCATGCTCCTTTTCCTGTGGAAAAAACCTCTTCAGCAAAATGAGAATTCCTGCTCTCTGTGTAGAATTTTAACAAAATTTCAAGAACAATTAACCTCTCAAAACTCCTATTAGACTGCTCAAGAGTAACTGGAGCCAGAGATGACAAATTGTTCAAATGCATCTGAGAAAGCAAAAAAGCACAGATGGAAACCACATGCTGAGCTTTTAGTCCACGCAGTTCTAAATGGAACTACTTTAACTCAAAAAGTAATCTGTGATTGTTTCCTGCTAGGTCCACCAGGAACAATCATAAAACACCTAGAATAGAACCACCAACACTTCACACAGTTCTCTTAAAATATCCTGCTTATATTGAACTTTGGGAGCAACATCCTGAGGGCTAATCTATATCCTAAAAATTACCCATTTCTGCATTTTGCTGTTAAGTACTGGAGCAATTTTATGTGCATGGTTTTGCAGCAGGTAGCATTTAATGGACATTGAGTTATAATCAAAAGGTAGCTTTTACCAGTTAGAATACTGCTGTTGTACCCTTAAGAAAAGGTTCCCACAAAACTCTATGAATGGTTGTGGGGAAAAAGCTGGGTGTGTCACATTGGATAAAAAATATGTATACAAACTGGAACGGCTCACAAAAAACCCCATGTGCCTAGTCTCAGAATTAGGTCTGAACCTTAATCACACATTTTGTCTTCCGTAGTTCTGTAGCAGAGGTCTAATGGAAAAGCTCCAAAAATTGCAACATCACTGCAGATCCCTCCCATGCTCCCCACCATTGTTTTCACTATTGCCAGTGCAGCCTGAAGGCCAAAGCCACCAGGCTCAGAAACTGCTTTCTATCATAGGTTGTCAAGCTGCTGAACTCCTAGCAGTTCAGGTCCAATCACCACCACCATCACTGACCATGACCACTGACTGTTTGTACATCTACAATACATGTATATTATGTTGCGCTGACTTTACACATCTCATCTATATTACTGTTTTATATGTATCGATCTTTTTACATTCATAATCGTTTATATTTATGAATATTTATATTTATCTATATTATCTTTTTGATTTATTTCTCTATATTTACATTTTCTTCCTTTTTAAGAGTACCGTGCACCATGGACCCCAGGAACTTGATTTTGTTCTCCCTTGGTATACCTGTTGTATAAGGAAGTACAGCAATAAACGATTCTCAACTCTTGACTCTTGAAAGGAGACACGATCGGGAGGTGCAGGAGGATGACGCTTTATGTGCCCCATGGTAAATCCTGTTTAACAGAATTATAAACTGCATCAGGATAATTGCAGTCATAATACACTAATCTGCAGTTAGAGTGCCATTAAAGTGATGTGTAACCACAGTGAATAATCAATGGCCCAGAGTTAATGCTCATCCAGACTGCACTTAGTCTGGGAGCTTCACAGGAGCGAGAGGCTTGCAGGACTCCACATTCTTGTGAACGGCTGCTGTTGAACCCAAACACACGCAGATTACTGATCAAATCACAGCTTACACTAATGATTATTTTGTTTATATAATACTTTTGTCCTAAACCACTTATAGGTTAACACACCACAATATTATTGAAGCAATTCAAATCAAACACTTTGCTTGAGTGTACAATCCTTGGAACCTGTCTGAGAACTAAAGCAGCATCATTTATGGTATAAGTTAATGTTTGTCTTCTTTTCCATATATACTTCGGACAATCTCAATATTTGCACCTTCTGCTCAAGTTCCCAGCTTAATAGGACAGATCAGTCCAGTTGGTTGTGTATTATTTTATGCTCCTGCCAATCCTGATGAACAACTCCATTCACTTTAAAGGCTGAAATGTATGGATGCTTTGAGGGGATCTCTAGCAAACATCAGAGACAGACTTGTCAATGTGTAACATCTTGGTCATCTGATGTATTATCAAGTAATTGGGTCAGAGGTCATAAGGTTCAGAGCTGATTCCTACAAAATTAACAAATGCACATGCATTTAGTTAAAAACCGCAACAAAGATTTTTAAGTATAAAAGAATTTCAGTGTGTGTTCGTAAAAGTCAGCGTATTAAGAAATTGTATTGTTTTGCCAAGAAGAGATAGAACTGCCATTTTAGTCATGTTCTTTTATAATCGGTTTGCTTTCATCCCCTAATGGAGCATCTCAGAGTTGGGATTTAGGGCTGGGAGCCACTGCTATAATGAATAGTGCAAAGGGAAACGAGTGGTAGAAAGGTCAATATTACTGTATGGAATTACATGCATTGACTATGCAATCAATCAAAGGCCAGGAGCTTGAAAGCTAGAAGACTGCAGCTGATTGGGGATTAATCTCCTTCAATCAATTACACAGTCCTTTCCACGCCGTTTCAGCGTACAGCAATATAAACACCAGGCTGGTTCAAAAGACAATCTCATTTTCTTTGCATTAAAACAGGGGGAAAGCATACATGCATATTTTTACAAGCACAAATGATATATTATTACTTCAAGGCCGACAACTCTCACACACAACTTCTTGTTTGACTAGGTTGCACATACAGTTTGCTAGGAAAAGGTCCCCACCGGGGTCATTAACCCCAAACCATTGTGTCAGCCCTAATGAGAAATGTGGAATAAAGGGGTAACACCAAGAGGTTTGCACCACTCCCTTTCTTCTGTTCCTCTGAAACCATAACAGCGAAGGTGAAGTGTAGGGAAAGCAGATGCACACAGCTGTATACAAACTTGAGCACATACTGTAGAAAGTGCCACCTACAAAGCCATGAGGAGCCCAGCAAACCTGTTCCTGAACTCAGACTCTCAAATACACAGTTGGTCAGGTGTTTGCCCTGTGGACCCTGTCCATCAAGGTGTCTGTGTTATCTTAACAGAGGCCTGCAGTCAGACATTCCACCTTGCCCAGAGATTCCACCTCCTGGTCTGACTCTTTCTCTGGGCAAAGTGGGTGTTCTAGTGTCACATATTCCCAAAGCCATCAGTTGAAACTTGCCAAGGAAAGGTGATTGCTGTTGGGTATGTGTGGGGACTGCAGCCCTCATTTGCTTGGATCCTCTTGACCATTAACTGCATCCCATCTGACACCATGTAGAACTTTGCAGCACTACAGTAAGCTCTGGCTACTAAAACAAATTATCTTTACACCTATAGCATCCGAATGAAACACCAGACATGTCCCTCCTATGTGCCACCCCTCCTCTCCTGAGGCAGAGATAACTTTTTGTTGTTGTATTTCAAAGCTTCACTGTGACAGGGTCTACTTCATGGTAAAAACAAACAAAAAACAGACGCCTTGAATGCTGCGGACAGCCTTTATTCAGCAACAGTCCTCATGGGAGCTGCAATAATGCGGTAGTGGGACGTTGATCAAAGCCTCGTTTCTGTTTTTGCTGTTCTCTGTGTCTGTTGTGGAAAATGCAGACCTGAGCGCAAAGCCTCTTTTCAGATGCAGTCTGTGACGTGGAGATTCCATCAGGAATTGGATGGATAACAGAGAAGAATGACTGCCCCCCAAGGCTATCCTCACAGGGCAAAAGTCAGGGTGACTCTATAATAGTGCAATTAATTCAGTGTTTTTGAAAACATACCCAGCAAAGTGAAGCAACAGATAAGGGAATAAGACAAACGTGAAAAGTGGTGGGATTTTGAGTGCAGCATGATAATGCCGGATTTGTGAAAATAATCCCATTGCAGGCCTGAAACAAGACAGTAAAAGAGAAAGCATTATGGCTCCAACACTGTTTTTGTGGGCTTTCATCCATTAGGCACATGGTTTCTCACATTGCTCGGAGCCACGCCATGGCTTTATCTCTGCCAGAGGCTTGGGCGGTATGCCGAATTCTCCAAAAGCATGTTTTGTTTTGTCACCCAGCAAAGACAGTGTTCTGTGAGCATTGATCTGACAACAGCTGTCCCACAGTAGATTTGACACAGACTGGTGACACTAATTCAGGCTTGGAGCTCAGGTGCATCACCTGATTAGGTGAGGGATGGGACACAGAGGACAAGCAGCCCAAGTGCTCTTTGTATCGTGTTTCCCAGGGATGAATCCAGCATCCTGCAATTATTTTGAATGAAGAGTACAAGAGATCTTTGAAAACCAGTCTTTGTTCACTCCATCATGGGCCCACATTACTGTAATTATTAATCTATTTTGGAGATGATGTTTCCGTCCAAAGCAACTTTCAACCGTTTGTACATCTGGGTACATTTGTACTGAACTGGCTCAGTTCAAGTCCAAGTCCCCTGCTTATGGAGACTACAACAGTAGCAGAGTGTGGGGTTTGAACCAGGAACATTCAAGTTTTCATATACTTGTCCTTCACTACTAGGCTACTTGCCCCATATCATTCATTTTGACATCCTTAGGACCATTTCCACAGTTATCACTAACTATCAAATGTTGCAGCAACTTTACCAAAAGAAATGCTCTAGTTAGTTCACAATATGGACCAAAGTAAAAGTAAAAAAAAGGATTCCTGGGAAAAGTCAATAGCTGGGTGAAAGAATCTGGTTTCTTCTTTTTGTTTCAACCATTACTGCTTTTTATACATCTGTAGGATGCAGAATGAAGCACCCTGAATTTCAAAGAATTATCAATTTTCTGTTCCACAGTGGTGCCTTCAAGTCTTTAGAAAATTTCATTTTTCTTAACATTGCTTGATATGTACCATATCACACATCACAGTTCAAGAAAGTGGCTTTTGATCATACCAGAGTCAGAGCATCAGACTGCCCATGGCTCATTCATTAAACATTGGGCTTAAAATTTACTACTTTCCTTCTGAAGAAGTTAAACACTGCATCAGAGCACTGCTTGAATACAACATGACTCAACGTGTTTCAGAATAAACAGTGCAATTTTACCCATCTTTCAAAAATTTTAACCCAATTTAATTGCTTTTTTGAACTCCAGATTTAGATCTTCCAGCTGTTTTATTGTGTATCATGAAATTCATCAGCCTGCAGTTCTGTACACATGTTCCAGACATCTCACAGTTAGAGGGAGAAAACTGCCCTTCCCCCAGTCTGAAGCACACAGCACAACAAAACAGCCACTGTGAGCACTGAACCCACACCATGGTTACACATTGCAAAAAAATAATTTGCCACTAGTGACCCTCTTTCTCCAGTTTGCCCAGTACGCCTATGTGTCCCCTAGATACGTGGAAATTCACTCTCACTCCACCCTCCCACACCCACACAAGCCTTTCAATCCATCCAATTGTTTTGTTTTGGTGGAATTTCAAATAGAAGGGGGGGGGGGTTCAGTTATCAGTGCTGCCATTCTCCAAGCTTTCCATGAAAAATGACAGCTGCCTCCATAAGACCATTACATGAGGAGGGGGTAGAGGGATTCTAGAAACCTTATCACATCTGCCTTTCATTTGACACTCTTCAAATTCATACTCATTGATCAAATAAGAACCCAGGTAGAATGTGCAAATGTTATTTGTTTGTCAGTCTGCAGGGTCTGCAGCAAGTGTAAATAATCAACCGAGAAAGGGGTTGGAAAAATAACAACATAGAAAAAATGGATTGAGAAAGATTTTGGGTTTGGGGCAAACTGATGTGTTGCAAAAAACAAACATGCAGCCTGGATGCACTGCTGCTATAAATCATTTATAAGAGTCGTGCATGATCTGAAAGCAGCACTTTGATCACTTCAGTGGGGTTACATAACTCCTTTTCTCCCCCCCAACTCCACAACATGCCCTTTTCATGTTTGGGTGGCACCAGATCAGGAAAAAGAGAATAAAATGCACACAGAAGACCACATACACATGTATGCACTGAGAATCAAAGAGTTCCATCAGTTTGCATACAACTTTAGGATTGAGAGGAATGGTGTTGATGCGTCCACTCCCAACCAAGAAAGAGGCAAAGGCAACACACACACACACACACACACACACACACACACACACACACACACACACACACTGGTGCTGTGCCTGGTTGCTTCTGACAACTGATCCGGGATCAGAGCGCAGTAGCGTGGGGCAGTAAAAAGTAAAGCCATGCAAATCCTTAGCAGTATAATCCAAAAAAAGAGATTGCAGACAAAAAGTTCAAACTCCTACACACTTGTGAGGAGGTGGAACATTTTGCAACTTGTTAATGTCAACTTCATCAGTCTCAAATATTTACACACATTTTAACGTCAGTTCTTTTATTACATGTAGTTGCACTTGATTTAGAACTAGAACTAGCCCTGGATTCTAGTCCCAGTCACAAAAATTATCAAAACCAACTTACATTTTTACCTTTTTAAACACCTGGACATTATACTGGTATTACATAGTAATTCTGCTTAAAAAGTCCTCTGCACTGTAACATTCCCATTGCATCACACTCATTCAGGTGCTACCATATTGCATTATTCTGTTCCTTGTCACTTTTTTATTTAATCTGTTCTGATGAAAGGTTCCAGCAAGTTTTTATTAGACTGCTCTTTTTTGTGACAGTGTCTATGCCAAGGATTCTTGCAAAGCTTCTGTAGCATTGGTTGAGCCTGGAGATACCAGAAGAGACTTGACCGTCTCTGAAAAACCTAAAGGGAAAGCAGGTGCAGAGACACAAACGAAAGCAATCAGATGTACAGAAAATGGACTGAAACCTGTGACAGAGTGAATTTTCTACACTGTGTTCGGCAACCAGGATGGAGCCTCTTTAAGGTTGGATAACACAGTGAAAAAATTAACATTTACATTTAATCTCCATGAATTTAACCAAAGCAATCTGCCATTAATCTAAAAATGCATGGATTATGCGGTAATTTTTCAGAGGTACAGTAAAACTGCTGCTAAATCTGTAATAAACCATTATAAATACATATTACGTTATATAAATAGCTGCAACAGAGCTGCAACTCTGTAACCACAGACAGAAGCTGCTTTTCTGAAAATCCCAGGCAAACTTGAACTGATGTCAGTTGTCCTTTTCTCTGCAAAGAACAGCAGCAGGGATCAAAAATGGCCTGAGCCGTACAATATAGGTGGATGTTGTCCAAGTAACCCCGTTGCTCCTGGACACACAGAGTTCAGTTTGTTGCCACAGTGTTCGATTTGACCAGAAGGTGCACGGATGCCTCGGTGGCTAGGAGACTGGGGATAACCAACACGGAGGGGAACTTGACTTGTGACATGGAGGCCACCAGGGCAGCTATTATAGTGTGCAGTGCTACCCATGAGCAGAGCAACATCTGACAAGTAGAAGGAAAATACAATAGCAGAGAAATTTAATTTTTCCACTAAACAATTTTTTAAAAACAAAAACATCCCCCGAGACCATACTAGACAGTATGTATCATGTATCATTCGTACTGTATTGGTCATTTATACTACAGAATGAATAATTCATTCAACGTTCACTGAAGTGTGTGTGAACTGCGCACGGGCAGAGCAGCTATACAGGTAAATAAGGCACTTACTCAAAGTTCTGCACAACAGAATAAACTGTAGAACATCTTAAATGAAAACAGAGGAGCTTACTGAACATGAAGCAAGCGCACGATGATGCTTCATGAGGAATTTAAACTTTTTTTGAAAGCATGGAAAGTGGCCTAAATATTGTTCAATGTTTCTTTCCAGTGCCTGGCAAAAAATGAACGTAGCTCACAGTGAGATGTAGTAAAAATTCACCTGGTTTCAGAGACAGTTAAAAGAAACCTGTTCTCCACATTGCACTGGACTCATGGCTTGAAAGAAATGCAAAAAAAAAGAAATAGAGGGACTGAAAATAGGAAGTGATTTCAAATGTAACAAATGCAGGAGCTCTTACATGTAATAAGCAAAATAGTAATAGAAAGGCTGTCTGAAATTACAATTAGGAAGGGGAAAAAATAAGCATGGTCTCTTTGTTCATTTCCATTAAAAAGCAAGCTGCGCTGGACCCTGCCTAATCTCCAGTGCTGTCTCTCTCTTTGCAGAGGGTTGCGGGGGCCGCATTGTGAAGTGGAAATTGGAGAGTTGATCAAAGCCTTTGTCTCGTGGATAAACCCCCCCCATCCCTGTCTCTCCCAGGACCCCCCCCCCCCAAGCACACCAGGCCGCAGCACAGCCCATCCGATGCAGATGCATCAGTGCCCCTGTCCTCCACCATTGCTACCATTAAATTTTAATGCCAGCATGCTGCGCAGCCGTTTTGCATCATCCGATGAGCAGTGCCACTTGTCTCCCTTGTGCTCCCAGCACAACGTGTGACAGGCCAAGGAATTAAAACATCGAGGAAGTTTGAGCACCATATGTTTCACGTGTTCTAGAGAAAGAGAGGAAAATGTAAACATATTGCAAGAATTCACATAGGATTCGTTGGACCTGAAGAAGAGGAACCTTGAAATGACTGTTGCATAGAAATTAGCCACACAGACCCTTAAAGACTTTGGGACACAATCTTAATGGTGTACTTTCTTCTGCAGGAGATAAGGAACTGTTTTATTTCAGTCCTGATCCAGTACAAAAAAGTGAACGTACACTCATTACTAACCTCTTCCCTAGTACTGGGTTTCCTCATCCATCTCCCCTAGCAATCAAAATTCTTACCATGTCCAACTCCTTGTCAAAACAACCTCATCCTTGGAAGCAGTACAAGAAGTGAAGGTTAAAATGTCCCCAAGGACTGCTTTCTAAACAACAGTCAACTACTGATCTGAACATTTCCTCTTAAAGTCTGAAAATTAAATTCAAAGAAACTTGTGAATAAAATCCAGGGAAAATGGCTGGTTGGACATATCAAGGACACTCAAAGCATAAGCCACTTACAAGAGTGATTGATAAATGCTTATTACCTTCATCGAAACCCATATAAAGTGTTTATTTCTTTTTTTATTAACATACCAAGGACATAGTGAATAGACAGCACTTAAAGGCTGATTGATAACTTTGAGAACCAGTGGGCTGCACTAGCAACTCCCGCTCTCAGCCTGATGGCAATCTCATTGAGTTTGACGCTCAGTCATTTATACCATTTATCAGTGGCCCACTCCATTACAGAGGGTAACGTTTCCCCACCGATGCAGCAACAATACTATCTCTGCAATTCGATATTGATTTATTCGAGAGCTGAAGTGCCTGCTTTGATCAATGTTATCCCAGTGTAAAATTAGCCCCACGGGCAGGTAAACAAGTATCACTTGACTGCTCTATGCACTCATTGATTGTGCTGGAACAGAGAATAAAGAACATCAGTCTAGAAGAGTAGCTATATCCCATCCTATTGTCATTCAGCCTTGGCACAATAAGTACAATGCAGGCTCCCTTCCTGCTGCCATTCAGCCATGGCATAATGACAGAAGCGAATAAATGGAACCTCGGCATCAGTGCTGAATTTATTTCTTCTGCCAAAATTTAGCTCTTGTGTGAAACACTTCATTCCTCCAGTTGGCCCTGCAATTAATCCATTTTGTCACATTTTCTGGTAACCATGTGGAAGAACTGAAGGAAAATAAGAACTAGGGAGAAAAGGGCTTCCTGTATCAGCCCATGAATCTGTAACTTCTCTAGGGTGCCAGGAAAGCTTGAAATGCAGAAGGCGTTCAGAACTGACAGCTCCATAAAAATGTTGTGGAGAGGAAGGCTGCCGCAAAGTGAAGTAAGTAGTGATGTTGTCTCATTCTCACCAGACACAACACGTCTCCCAGAGAAAAGAAGCAACAGGTGAAGCTGAAGAAAAATTGTTCTAGAATATACCACATGCAGACACAGGCATCAAGCTGCACATTTCACAATTCTGGTGTTAATTAGCATTAGCATGTGATGAAACATGATGAAATGAGACCAACTCCATGAATGCTGTACAAGAGCTAATGATAAACTGCGGAGCCAAAAATAAAAGAAAGCATTAAAATGTCACACTTTGTTTATCAAAAACGTGATATGTGACCTTAATATTATGCATTACAGTATGTCTAATTGGAGCTTGACATTTGCCTGAAGTTCTCTGCAAAACTCCAAAATTATATTAAGAGAAAGCTTATGAGGCAAACTCTACCTGGATGGGTTGTATCTCACAGAAAAAAGTTACATCATGTTTGAATAACCTCACAACAGCTCACATGCTTCTTCGCCAACATAATGCTTCTACTTTGTGAAGAGCCACAAAAGAAAGAGTAGGAAGAAAAATGAAGCTCATTCAAGAAAAACTATTAGGCAGTGTCAAAGAGATACAAAATGCCTAGGATTTTTGTAAATGTTCAAAAAAATTCAATAATCAATTTAAAAACTGAAAAATACATATTTTGTTTGAAAGCTGGAGTGCTAAATGGTTTCCTGTCTTAAGATCTGGTGTTCTATGTATAAAAGAGTGTCTCTTGAATAAGCTGAACACTAACAATTTACAAAGCCTTGGTGGAGACTGACAATTGTGTATGTGCTGATGTGTTTAAACAGCCCCAGAGACCATGCAATTTATTCTCAAGGTCAAAATGGAAAGGAAAGCAACAAACAAAGATGTGAACTAATTACTGTTATGCAACGGTATTGTAATTACTGCCTGCAACAGTCCTTCAGGATGGACAATATATTTTTAGATTTCTGCTTTTGCCATCCATCCACTTTTTCTCAAAACTTCTGAAGATCCAGTCAAAATTTTTCAGCCTAGTACAGATACAGCAATAATAATGGCAGGAAATAAAAAGTCAGCTTTGAGGTACAGAAGAAATGCAATACTTACCATTTAGGATTCGGCACAGTGCTGATTTTCTACGGGTGAAACATTTTAAGGTAAAGTTGTTTCATCTCAGATTATATAGGTATTAATGAACTTTTTGCTGCTTTGCTTTGTTTTGATATCACTGCAGTGTTTTGGGGTGGGGAAAGAGACACTGATTCGCAGTATAAGAGATGGTATCTTACGGTCTACAGTAAAACACACAGCTAGCAACAGTCCTCGTGTAGTTCTAAGCCAGTTGGTTGTACCTGGGAAAATGTAAATGTCTGAAATACATTTAATTTTATACACTCAGTTTCAGGTATGAAGAGATAGATTGGGTTGAATCTGCAAAATTTCAGCTGGGTCACTCAAACATAGATTTTGTGCCTTTGCCATTACTGTTAGCTTTGAAATATACACTCTTGTGCTCATTCATAAGATCATGTCAGTTCACAATCAGTTGAACTGTTTTTACAAACATTTCAACTCATGCTGTGTTATAAAACTTTTTATGGTGAAGATATGAGCAAAGAATCTATTTTATACACAAGATACTTTGTTAAGTGATTTCTCAGAACACTTCCAGTAGCAGTTCCAAATTCACCTAGTGTTGTACAGGTAAGGTAAATATTTTGGGACCTCCAAAGACCTTATTTTAGGAATTTGTGGTGGACTTTTACACCTGCACGGCCCTTTAATACACTGCACAGCTGAAAATGCACAACGGCTCCCATCAGCACAACAATCTTTCTTTTATGCGGATAAGACACAAATCTGTATTTAAAGGCAATGGAACCTCTTCGTTCAGTGCAAGGGAACAGAAAGTTGAGAAAAGGTTTCAGAGTGGGAAACACAGCTTGCCTTCAAACATTTTAAGCCCCTAACTTGAACCCATGTTGACATAAACAACATAGGCTTTGCCTTTTGTTTCTCAATAGCCGAGGATTTTATCAGCTGCTGGAGTTTCCCATGTCTGCCGGTTCCAGACCATCCCTTTAACTCCACAGCTGCAGTGCACAGATTCCAGAAGAATATTATGAAACTGACCTAATTTTCCCTTTTTCTCTGCAGGCAAATGACGCGGACGCTTTGTACTCCTCGCTTCAGCCTAAATAATTGATTCTAGCCTTCTTCACTTGTAATCTCTCTCACAATGCAGAGGATTCTAGCAAACTCATACCGTAGCTTTTGTCATTGCAAATTAAAATGGATAAACATGTAATACTGTTCTCTCTATTCCAAAGCAAACACTGAAAAATAAATGGATTTTTCCAACCATTTTTTAAATTGGCACCTTTTTTGCAACAAATGGAAAAAATTGGCTTTTGTGTGCTGTCTAGCCTTGACCTAAAACCAATGACCTCAGAGATTGTTGCCATGAAAGTCTACAACTTCAACAACACAAAGAACAACAAAGCCATCAACAAAGTATGTTTGCTATCAAACACTGAAAATGACAGGGAAATGGTTTTATCACTTTTAGGAAGGAAATGTGGCCCTTCATGTGGTGTTGGATTCATGGCAGGACACCAAGCACACAGAGGGCCTGTTAAATGTCTGTACTCCTTGATACATGTTACCCTGAATGATAAGACATCATTCAGCACTTTACTCTATGTGATCATTTTCAGCACTTCTGTAATCCAGGAGGCCATTTTAGCCCCCCAGCAGAGACAGACAGACACACACACACACACACACACACACACACACACACACACACACACACACACACACACACAATAGCCAATTTAATGGACCCATTTAGCCTAACCTGAAATACACACTGACATGGGAAGAATTTGCAACCGCAGCAAAGAAAGTTCTCCAGATAAGTACTGAACTGGGAGGTCAATCGCAGTGAGGACAGTAACATTTGAGTGTTATTTGAGTTATAACACTTGAGTTATACTGTGTTCTTGCTGATCATGTTAGAACAGAATGTGTAAACACATGGTTTCTCCAGTTGAGGAACCTTTGCCGTGTCTGAACCCCTAATATGTTCATCATGGGTCAACTTTGTGAACTTCCTTAACTCATGCTCCATATTTTCCAAACCCTGTCCATTTCATCTTGGGATACAGTGTGCTTTACTGGTGCTTTATCCTCAGTCCAAAGTGCACTCACCTCAGCTGCCTGAAATCAAATCCTAGTCTGGCATTACGATGCCGCTGTTGTCGCTGAATGATTCAGGGAGCTCCTAATATACTAAGACACCAAGGCCTGGATGAACATCTGGCATGCTGCTTTCAACAAGTTCAACAAATCAACTGATCAACAAAGTTTTAGCAAGATCTATACACAAGCATTTCTATAGGGAAACACCTATTAAAATATAGCTGAACCTTCTGAGGGTCTCTTGCAAGTCACAAAGTCTCACGCGTTTGTCTCATATGAGGTTTCTCTTTAAAATGAAACTGTAGCTGTCAGTTAAATTCAGCAGAACACTGCTGTTCATATATACACTACGGCAAAGGCAAAGACTGCCAATACATGCACTTGGAACTTCAATCATAACATAGAAATCCTTCCTGTAACATCTGTGGCTGAACCTTTAGCTCTCTTCTAGCTGTAAGCCTCTCCAAATGGTTCTAAATGCATCTCACAGACGCTAAAGTGTCACAGCATTACTGCATATTGAGAAAGACATTTAATATCATTGTAGTGTCATTTTGACGCAATTAGTCCTTTGTTTTTGTTAAGGTCATTACTGAGTTCTCTTCCTCTGCTATTTATTTATCTCACTGATGCACTGATACACATCCAGTGAGACACTAAGTCATCAGCAAAGGCACAAAAACACAATCAGCCAGAATCAGGGAAGAATGTGCCCACAAATGTATTTTTTTAATGCTGCACAGTATGGTGTTTCAATTTATGTTTGTTTTGCTTTTTTATTATGATTTCATAATACGGTGTTGATTCTTTTACAGTTCCAATTGTATAACAGCTATTTCCTGATTATTGATATCATTTGTATTTTTAGGTTCTGTATGTTTTAATTTATTTTAAAATATGTGTATTTTGGCCCCACGTTGAGGTGCAAGCAGCAAATTCCAAATTTGATGTGAAGGGCAAATGACATCATCATGTGCTACAAAACAATAAAGTAATGCCACTGCTGGGTCATGCAAATATTACATCTGAAGGGAATATTATATCTGTATAAAAGTATTTCCCATGTTTAGTCATGTAGTGGTTGAGACACAAATTCTATTCCATTTATTTTTAAAACAAGGAAAAAAAATCACATCAAATTCTTGGTTAATTATGATAATATACAAAACCAAATTAACACTACAGTGACTAATAATGTCTCTATTTGTTCTGCCTTTATAAATTAGAGGTAAAGAAGAGTTTACAAATGCCTGTGCCTGATTTCACAGTCTTAATAATGAACATTTTCTACTGCTTTACCATTTTTGAGTAAAAAAAGGCCTCTATTTTTAAAAGGAAACCAACATACTGGATCTAGTGCCTGCTGTAAAAATGCCTGTATCTAATTTTCTGCACTGGATATTTCACAAATTCCCATTAATTTTTTTCTATTCAGATTATGAATTATTGATCATGTGGTAATTTTATGCAAACAAGCGAAGAGCAGAACAACTGGGAAACATGTGACCAATAAACAAGCTTAATATCTGTAGTCTAATATGAACACAGACATGGTGGCCATTTTGGTAACACAGAGAATCTATCGGCTCAATCAGTGTGGTACAACTCCTGGTGTTACACACTGACACGCATTAGACTGTTGTAACGTGAAGTAAAACCCAGTACGCCATGTAGTGCAGGCAGACCAGGAAATGGACATAATTAATCTTTCAACGCCCTTGTGCAGGCAGGAGAGAGCGAGAGTGCAGTCTTTGTTTTAGCAGACAAAAGACTGGACCCCCCACACCCCCCGGGGAGAGCTGAAACCACTGCCCTTGCTGTATGAAGGGAACAGGTCAGGCCACCAGATTCCTGTTCCTCAGGAAGTCTCCTGCACTCTGCCACTTTTGCACTCCGGAATATCCCTCCCTGCTTCATGAATAGGTCACTCACCCAAAAGGAGGTTCAGAGATGCCCTAAATCTGTGGGTTTTCAGGATTTTATAACCCCAACTATGAATTTGCCTTAAACATACCAAATGTGTGAGTATCAGCCATAAAGTAACAATAACATTATTATTATTATTATTATTATTATTATTATCGTCATCATCATCGTCATTATTATTATTATTTATAATCTAATGATGATGATGATGAGAGACTGACTACATTTTTGTGAGTATTAAATCCAGCTCACATCTGTCAAGCATAATATATATAAATGTATGTCTTATGTTTATTCAGTAGTTAAAATGATTGTTTGATCAGGAAAATACGTCTATGGACAAATAAGAAGATTGTGGGAATTATCAGAGGGGGTATCAACAATAATTTGTTTTCTGTTTATGGAGTGTAACATGATTCTACTTAAAGAACACATTTGCAGGGCTGGATATTTGTTACTATTCATCTTTACAACAATGCAGGAATCACTTAGAAGCCAATGACTAGTTTTGCCATTTAAAGATAAAATGAATTTTTTAGGAACTTTTAATCATAATAAAAGATTCTGAAGACAATACACCAGAGAATCAAATATTGTAATCACAGCATAAAGGCAGCAGCGAGGTTACATTAATATTTTACACCCCTGCTAAGTATAAGGTGAGAATATTAAGAATAATGAATATTTCCATTGGTGTAGTGATAGTATCACTAGGGATAATCATGTGTCTGTGACCACAGATGATGCATTTTCATCCTCAGTGAGGAATGACAACACATTAACTGAAAACTGCTGAGCATGAGCTGTTATGACAGTGCAACTATGGTCCGACTGCAGTCAACCTGTGAATTCCACAAACCCTAAATTCCTAGGGGAGAAAGGATTTATGAAGTGGGGCTGATGACGACCTGGATCACTTCAAGCGCCTGGTGTCAGCATTGTACACAGATGCTGCCCAGGGTGTCTGGGCTTCGTCACATGCATCCAGGAGGGTGACAGCAGCCGCAGGGGACACTGCAGCCTCACGTCCCCTCTACACGCCTCCCTCATAGATACAGTGAACCTTAGATGCCACTCCAGCTTTCTGCAACATTCATTTCAGGTCCAACATATACTTTGGTTTTCATCAACACTTCATTCTTATTTTAAAACCTGTTTTCAAGTGTGTTTGAATTTATAAAGCTAAATTTGTTTCCTTGCTTGTTGAAGGTCACAAACAAATAGATGGCACAATAGGACTGCTGTGCCATAAATAGATGGCACAATAGGACAGTTTTAGACATGGGGGCTTTGCACAAAAGCTGGCCACAGATATAGTGAAACACAAACATTCTTTGTTTTAAATCATCCTGGATTCTGTCTCGTCTCTTAAAAATGGGCTTTTCTCCATGGGTCATGATGAACTCATTATTAAGCAGCAGTTACAAATATGGACAAGCTGAGCACATCGAAGGTCACTAAAACAACATGATGTTTTAAACATTCTACACAGCAAATTCTGGAAAACAGCGAGTAGGAGGACATTAGCCAGAAATGCAATGCTGTAAATGAGAGATTGCTGTGCTGGACTGAATGAATGCTGAAGAACTCATTGCATGAACGAATGAATGCTAAACTGGTGTTCTCCTGCACCTGACCTCGTGTGGCTCTCTGAGCGAAGCAATCCAGGTTCCTTTGAGCATGATTAGATGAATGGTGTCTGAGACAATCACAAGAGCGACAAGAGCAAGACAATTACAACCAGCTGTCCACTGGCTCTCTCCTCCAGCAAAATGGTACTGCTGTCAGTCTGCAACATACCCTTTTAAAATGGAAATGGATTTGGTGGAAGTTATGCATATGAGTAAACTGGGTACTGCAGCTGACTTGCACTTAACACGTTCGATGAAGGGATCTTTTTTTAATGAGATAAACTGAGGAATACAATTTTTAAAAATCCAGGGTCTATAGACTTTCAAAAATGTTTAGTATTTTAAACAGCTTCCCTTACTGAAGCATTTATATTTCATATGTGCTGCAGTAAGCTGTTCTGATTTACTGTAATCTGTGTGTGGAAACACACATCTCGGGGCACTCAAGTAGGAATGCAGAACAAAAGTTCTATTTCCTCAACAGCAGGAAATTTTGGTGAACTTAAATTTACCCCAAAAATCGCATTCATCCTAAGCGTATCTGGTGCCAATTCTGAACAAAAATAATCCTGAGTGTAAATGATTTGACAGCCAAATAGTGTTATTTTACTTGACAGCCAAGGATAGGTGATTATATTGCCCAGATCCAGCAATCTATTCAGAAATAATTTATTACACTTTCAAAGCAAACCAAACCAGCATACTGTACTACTGGTGAGAGCCCATGACAGGAGCTTTCTAAAGGTCTCTATCTGTCTCCCATGACCTGGATTCTCTGGTGAACCATAGTAACAGTAACCAAATCTATACCTTCCTTGAAACACTAGTCACCATGACCAAGAACTGGGTGGGTGAAAACACTTCTCAAAACATGTTTTAATCTCACTGGAATGTTAGAAATGATTTCCATATGTGTGCAGCACAGATCAAAGTCATTCCTGCTTTCCCTCTGTCTACCGGGTCCATAGCACGCGGTCAAAACAGGCCTGGCTGTAGCATGTGGGTCGTTGCACTCCTGTCAGTTAGCTCTAAACTGGTGAGTCCCGAAGAGACGGTGGTAACCGGGTCAGAGCCCTACAGATGAGGCTGTGGCCCTAGATTGGCCTTGGAATTTGAGCCATAAAACAGGCAGGGAGTTTTTCAACGTCTGGTTTTGCCTCCTTTCCATTTTCCACCTATGCACCATGCTTTTACTTAGCTATGAGTGACATAGTCACAGAGGGAATAAATAACTCTGTGATTAAATAAGATGAGTAAGTGAATTTATCATAAAGTCATAATTGCTCAGCAAAAGCAGGACCTCTCCCCTTCGTGGATCGAATCAGACATCCTCATCCAATTGACAAAGAAGAGTAATGGCCTGGCCGGTCCCCAGGGTGCCACTTGTTTCCTTTCTGTTGAGCCACTTGGCTTAATGGGTGTTTGAAATGGAAACAAATCATTACTTCAAACAAACTGTCCAGCTGCTCCACCCCCATGCATAACGTCTTCTTTGAAAGGTGACAAAATGTGGGTCCTGAGAGAGGAAGAGGGGTGACAACATCTCTTCGGCTACCACAACCAATCCAAAACATACACATCCAGGGCTGTCATCTGACCTTAACGTGAGCTTAACCCTCTATATCAGTCCATCCTAACAAATGGAGCAAAGACAAACACAGGTGGTAGGGCAGCTAAGACAGCATAAAGACATGGACATTCACAACTAGCACATTTTCATTTTGTCCTCCAAATGCATTAACTGCTGGAGGGATAATTACCCCACAACACACAATATGACATGTAGCAGGTTGACTAATCTAGGTGGAAAAACAAATACTAAGATCAACAACTGTTCCATACTTGTTGTTCTTATTAAAACTTTACCCGAAATGCTGAAAGAAAAACATTAGTTTGAGAATAATAACATTTAAAATATAACATTTTATGTGAAAGCAAGATTCACTATCAACCTGGAGGCTACAAATTCCATTTTTACAAAATTTTTCTCAAGCTTTAAATGTCTGGTTTGAATTTCCTAAATGTGTTGCAGGATGTAAACTTTCAGAGGGGAAGAAAGTGCAATTTTAACAGCTCATGGTTGTGTATGAAGTGTGTTTTTGTATGTACATGTGTATCTCTGAAACTATGCATGTTTTTTTCTTACTAATTTAATGAATCATCCTCTTGTCTTGAATGTAGATTTTCCTTGCATGTAGAACAACTTTTGCTACTTGACCTTGCCACACAGAACCGTAGAGAAATGAACCCTTACTTGCAAAGGGAAAAGCAGTACAAATGTGAAACAGTACAGAAAACCAGCACTACAGAAGTACTGCATATGTTTGCATCCTGAACCCTGGACACTTTTATATGAACAACATTTCTAGTTGAGTTCAGTTTAACCTAAGTAAAAGATGTTGGTTGTTTGATCTTAAAAAACTATTACTTCATATCATATAAGCTTTGCAAGAATTCACAAAGTACAATTTTTAACACAGCTTTCATTTTCTGTTATGTTTTAACGAACATCATAACTGAATAAGTAATAATTTTTATGCATTTATGACTTATTATTTTCACAAAAAATGTCAAGCCTGAGAAAACATACCATTTTCAAACAATCATTCTTGTTTTGCTATTGTAAAGCAGATTAACTGAGATGTAAAAACCTACACTTCAGTTCCACCCGAGAAAGCCCTGAAATACCTGCTTCTTGATCCTTTCATGGGAATATTAATCTTTTCAAGATTGAGGGCAGATGTGGGAAATGAGCAGAGGAGCACACGACCACACGTGGGAATCAGTGCATCTGGGATAACGTCCCCACAACACACCAGGGATAAAAAATACAAGTCCAATAGATATAAATTGAATTATTTACACTTAAAGGCTTCTTGCGGAACGTGAAAAAGATCATTCGTTTGCGTGTCCATGCTCATCCCTCACAGACAGGGACAATGACAACAGCAAAGGGGAACTGTAAGGTTACCATCAATCACAAGCCACTGGGCTCCTTCACAATGAGAGACCTTGCTCCAGCATTTGTCAGGCATGAAGGGAAAGTAATATGTACTGTTTATAGTGGGAGCTGGGGTGTGTGTGCACGAGGTAATAGACGAGTAAAAGAAGAGAAGAGTAAAAGGTGTATGGTGTGTATGCCTGTGTATTGGTCTACAGACAAGTGCTTTTGTAAGATCACATTTATGTGACAAGACAATTTCTCTTTAAATACACAAACATGACAACCGGTATACAAATCACAAGGTACCAAACTATGTGAGACTCTAATTTTTCTGACTAAGATTCAGTACTGGATGTTAGCTCATGTTAGCTGACACACACCAACATACAGGGACATGCAGTGCATTGTTGGTGGACCCTCTCCAACTCTGTGTTGGGGGGGGGGCTGTGTCCCTGAACATGCCCATTTCACATTCATCTTGCACCACAGATTCATCATAATGGTCCACATAATTTCATCCACAGACAACAGACACACTCACACACATATTCAGGCCTATTCACTTTCATCTGTAAGGTGAGGATTCATGGTTGTACCTTGACACCCTCCCTCTTTACAATTGCTTGCTATGAACTGCTGATAGCCTACGCACTGTTGCTAGCTACAGTTGCAAACTAGTTGACACGAGAGAATGTGTGAAAGAACATTCAAAAATCATGATTTCATACTGGAGTGCATTTTTAATCTATTAGTGTAAAGTTAAAAACAGACAGCTTTTGCTGAAGGCGAAAGACTGCAGACATCTATATTTATGCAGGACCACTGGCTACACCAACTCTTTAAGTGCTCTGGAAACACACTTTCTCTTAAGAAGAGAAAATCAAACTACGGCTTGAGAAAGTTCTCATGGCACAACAGCATTCTAAGATTCCCAACGCTGTGAAGTTTAAGCTCTGGTATGGATTTCCCTGTTGAGATGTTCGTCTCGTTCTCCAGGCTGCAAGTGCCAGATCAAAGTGGATCAGGCTAGATGCACTCACTGTTTGTCTTAGACTGCACTGAGACTTGTGAACCTGACCAGACTTCCAAAACCTGCTGGCACTCTGTACTGCAGGCGAACTGGGTCATGTGGCTCTGTGCGTGCTGTTGTAGGAGAAAAGACTACAGGTGAACATTTTTTTTAAAAGTTGAGAACAAGACGATCCTCCCATATAAGACAGAAACTGGTGATATCAGAAAGGTTTAAAGGTGACATCTTCACAAATCTCTAAAACAGATAGTAACCAAGTTATTGGAAGGGATAAGAAAGCACCATCCTCCAAAAAGACCATATATATATATATACACACACACACACACACACACACACACACACACACACACACACACATATATATATGGTCCATATCAGGGCACGCACACACACACACACACACACACACACACATATATATATATTC
Source organism: Arapaima gigas (assembly GCA_900497675.1). Classification (NCBI taxonomy): domain Eukaryota; kingdom Metazoa; phylum Chordata; class Actinopteri; order Osteoglossiformes; family Osteoglossidae; genus Arapaima; species Arapaima gigas. The sequence goes on from UFQX01000151.1 coordinate 496,745, forward strand.
AGGCATGAGTGTTTAAATTAGCAGCAGTCATTTCATATGCATTGACATCTAGCTGAATTGTGTAATTAAATTAAGGCTTTTCGCATATAGTGTAGCGCAGGTTGGGTTTGGAATCACCACTGAATCCATACAACCAGAGTGTGCAGTTGCCTCGCCACTATGGGCAGATGGTGTTTATCGGCCCTTTCCTTGAGGCGGTTTGTGGGATTGAGACCATTCTCTCTCAGTGATTCGCAGTACGATTCATTGACCCAGCAGCTCCTCCAAAAGTTTTAAACTGTTCATTTCTAAAATGTGTTTTTTTTCAGGCCTTAAAAATACAGCTTTTTAGAAGTGCTTTATGTTATATAAGAGGCGTTCAACTTAAACAAGTTTTAAGATCCAACTTGCCCTCATAATTGTCTGTTCCATGTACAGACAGGTGTTTTCTGACGTTTTCTATCTTTATTGGCATATTAATAACAGTTTGGGCAGTTTAATGGGAGATTAAAGGGGTCACAGCTCAAGAAATTCTTCATTATTTCATACCGTATGCTCTTTAAATATAAAGACATTGTGTGTTACTACCTACGGTTCTGCGCCAAATGTAAAAATTCCCAAACCATTAAGTAACTAAGGTTGACAAATGGAATGTGTAAGAAAGTTCAGTGAGGAGAACCTCTGGGGTCTTTCAATGCTATCCATCACCACGATTTAATAAACCTGGCTTGTCACCGGTGGCACCTCAGTCAATTTGTTCCTGTTGTCCTCTCGCTTTTGCTCTGCTTCCATCAATTATTTTGCTTGCTTTGCAGCAGGAGTTTAGTACTGGGTGGTCCTTACCCATAGCTCCAGTTAGGAGAGGTTTACATTTTGCACAAGTTCTTAATGGGCCAGATCCACTGAAAGATGGGCTTGCAGTACAAGGCCTTTGTATGAGTTCACTGGTGGTAATGATTTAGGTATTTAAACGTGTTTATCGGACCTTTCTGCAGGGTGAGGTGGGAAGAACCCTCCCTTGTCTGTGAGGGAAACGGCACAGGAGGCGGCAGGAATGGCGACATGAGGAAGTGTGGAGGTCTGTGCAGAGGGGTGGGCTTGAAGGTTGAAGTTAGGGTTGGGGTTTGTTCAATGGATAAAATCAGACCAGTTTTAAATTTAAAAATTTGACACAGAGTGGGAAAGACAGAGAAGTAACTAACAAACTGTTTCCCTGGAACAGTATATGATTACTTTTTCCTAACACTATTACGTCAAAATTGTTGACAAATTACAAATACATTTAATGGAGTAAGACCATAAGATATCTGTAGCATGGGCTCAGTGTCTGAATGAAGTAGTCCCATGATTCTTCCCGAGAGAAAGAAGACAGCGTTGCCAGGGATGATCCCGCCAAACACTGTGGGAGGGAACAAACATTTGGCACTGCCCAATTTGCCATGCGCCAGAGACCACCCTGGCACCCACCTTCTCACGGAGTTCAGGGAGAGGTGAGCTACTGCTCACAAGGCTGGCAGAAGCAGAAAACAGAATGCGCACACAACTGATGGATGTATGCTGTTCTGACCAGGTGGTGAAGTACTTAACCAATCAACTATTTAGAAGCATGCTAGGAAGACGAGGAAGCACAGATGTATGGGGTTATGGTTTAATGAGGGCTGAGGGTTTGACTTTCAAATGGGGCAAAATAGATAAAATCCGAGTGGTGAGAGGCCATTTCAAACACGGTGATGTTTTGAACACTGGAGGCAAAAGCTGATGCCTAATTTCGCATGTTTATGTTTTTATGTTGCAGAAAGGGTACTGAACCTTCAGCTTCTTGAAAGCCGAGTGTGAATTATAATTCAGAAGTAGGGAGAAGTTTCATCTTGGTTGATTCACGCAAGAGCAACAGAATCTCGGGAAATGTATCGCAGGCCAACCAAGATGAGTTCAGAACAAGAAGACTTTATTTAGACCTATTGTAATCTGGTCCTTCTTATTCTCAACCAAAAAACTGTCATCCAATACTGCAATACAACATTTATGAGAATGAGTGGGATGAGTACGTTAATCAGTTGTTAATGAGATTTATTCAGCTCAGTTCATTAAGGCCGCCTACATTTTGACAAGGAAAAATAAGGAAAAAATCTGTTCCAGAGAATGGAGCCTTATAAACACCATCTTTTTAAATATGTGCACAGTAATTGCCAGTGGAGGACCTTGGATGAGGTTTAGATGAGCTAATCTGCGGGTTACATTCAGGCAGAAACATGCTCTATGGCTTGGCCCTGGTCCCTGGTGTTTGCCTGCTCTGCACCGACCTTGGGACTCTGACCTCCCTCGGCTTTGGGGCTGCACTGACCACCATAGCAAAGGATACTGTAATAAAAGCACAGGATGTAATCTTGGAGGACTTGGGACATCAACATCATTCCCACCACCTTCAGCACCTTTATACAACTGAAATAAAAAGGGAGCAGGGCAGTGGCACAGCAGGTAGTGCTAGTGCCACACATCTTCAGGGCTGTGTGTTTGAACTTGAGTTTGAACTTGGCTGTGTGGAGTTTGCATGTTCTCCTGTCTTCCTGGATTTGCCATTTACTCATTTGCTCTTACTGTCCAAAGATGTGTTCCAGCTGAAGTATTGACTCTACTCTGTCCTTAGGTTGCGTGTCACTCAATAAATGTGCATGACTGGTGTACCCTGCTTTACTCCATTTGCCTCCAGAATAGGCTCTCGACCTCTGTGACCTTGCACTGAACAAGCAGTTACTGATAATGGATGAATAGATGGACAGTTTAAATGAAAATTAAAATGGAGAAAGTCAAGATCATCACCGGCCTACACTTTAATGTTTTTGCCATAAAGATATACCTGTTTCCAAAGTTACATAAAACCAGTTATTTATATGTAAAATGGATAAAGTTTCAGGAACATCTGCATTCATAAAAAATATTATGGCACTCTAGCTGCCTGCTTACAATGCAGAGGTTAAAAGTTTATTTTAACGTTGCCAAGACACAAGTTGTTTTCATCACTAGATGCATGCCTGTGCTGGTCCAGGGTGCTGCTGAAAGGTGTAAATGAATGCATTGTGTCTGAAAGACAGCAACATCCCCTTGTTAGAAGATGAGCAAGCGTTTAGACTTGTAGCAGACCCCCCCACCACTACCACCGCTACCTCTTCTCTCCTGTTGTAAGGCATTAATTGGAAAAAGCGGCTGTCGGAAGAACAGCGGCGCTCGTCGGCTCAGTCCCACTGGTGCTCTGCAGCGGCACACGACGGGGATATGAAGGCAGCCGCCAGTGCCAGAACATTAGGTAACCGAGAGGATTATTCAGATGAGAATGGAGTCATTTGCATTGCAAATTGTAACGGTGTTTTAAACAGAATAACATGCCCTTCAAATAACATCTGCAGACGGAGAAATCCCACTTCTCCCCCTGATAAAAGAGTTATAAAGTGGGAAGCGTAGTGCATTAAAGAGGCAGGGCTTTCACACAGCGTTCACACTGCCTCTCACATTAGTGGATCTGACATGTGTCAGAAACATTTAAAAGATTGGTTAGTTAAAGTTCATACGTAACATGATCTAAGTGTTTTTTCCGCAAAGTCTAACCTGATACTAAAAAGTGGTTGTCTCCTTGTATTAATAATCTCGAGCTTCCTGTTTTGTTCTGAAAAGTACCCTACTTTTCTGATCACGACAGGAAAAGATTTATTTTCCAGTACTTCATATTTGTTTATCATGCCTGAAGTATTTATGGAGCAACTGTGTGCAGTACTGTCAACAGTGTATTTCTGAGGTGCCTGCAACATGGGGTGTCTGTATTGTGCAATAAAGGTCATTTGTAAGCGGGCTGTTGTTTTGGATCTAATCCACCGTCCCTGTCCCCTCACCTCTCCCCACCCTACTGACCCCACCTTCCTTCTTGCCATGGGCAACTGTAAACTCGAAACTTTTATTAGCTCTGAAATTAGTGAAGCAAAACAAACAAGCAGATATTTTTCTTTTCTTTCCTCACACAAGGATGAAGAAATCAGTATGCCAGTAAAGTTTAGTCTCCTACTGAACAAGATATCTTTCATTCATTATTGATGCTGCGGGAGAGGAGTTTTCCCTCAAGGCACACAAGGATTCCCAGAGATAGGCCTCAAAGACACCTCAGTAATCTTGCCTTCTCTCTTCATCGCACCAGCGTGAGCAGACTGCCGAGCTCTCATTATATGGGACGTGTTTCTGTGAAAATGTTTCTCATAACCACCCGTTTCTTTCAGTTATACAGTAAACAGTAGCGTGTGCGATTAAACATGACCCAATTCTTAATTAAAATGTCTGCAGGAATATGTTGCTCTACAGTTTCTTTATTTTGACACAGGCCTGTGAACATGAACTGCACTGTGTACTTTGTGTGTGATCTTGATATTTTTGCCTGTGGCCTCAGAATATTATTCAAACAAAAACAGGCCACAGTGCAGTATCCAGAAATCTATTGTAATAAATACCATTTTAAGATGAGAACTGCAGTCTTTAATTTCAGATACGAAATTCTCGTGCACCACGCAAGCCTTTGCACATTTTGTTCAAATTCTGAGATTATTTACTACTTGTCTCATTAAATCACTATTATAAATCACTATTATACTCCGTGCTCGTTCCTAAAAAGGGGCACCAAACCTGGTTCCTTTGGGAGCAATGCCAGAAGCCAACAGTTTTTGGTTGTGGTGGGAATCCTATCTAAACCCTCGGATACCATTTTCATCAATATATTTATGTCTGTGGTCTAGGTGATGTTCATGTTAAGCATGATGTAAAAGTACAGAGGATAAAATTCCAGGACCCACGAGAGACCAGCTGTCTGGTGGGTAACTGCAGCCTCTAGCTTTTAACTCTGTGTCCAAAGCTCAGCTGAGAAGCTGTAAAAAAACGTTTACAGGTTTTTCATTTTGACGATGACACTGAACACCAGTGCAGAGGAGGACCACTTGTCTCCTTTTTCAATGTTCTCACGGTCTACTGGTGATCTATTACAAAAGGCCCACCTGCTTGCTTGTGTGTGGATTAGAAATGTCATAAAGGATCTTGGGGCCGCCATTGGACAGCCAAATAGACTGTATCCTTGGAGGGTGTCATAAGTGCTGCCTCGGAGGCAATGCAGAGCACTTTTTTCTCAACTATAAATATGTGTATCTGCTCACAGTAGGCTTATCTGAAGGTGTGGGCTTGCTGCCCCACAATGTTGATTGATAAATGTGATTATGTTCATGTTAATTATCCATACTGTCAACCAGACAAATGAGTTAGGGGTGGGAGAAGGAGGATCTAATGCTCCCCTCAAGCAAAATCATTTGAGGCCACACCCAAAGCTTAAAGCAGTGCACAAGTAGGTGATAGTGTAATGGTTAAGGATGAGGACTTGCTGACCTGATGGTTGTCAGTTCAGCTTACAGGAATGGCCCGGTGTAGTGCCCCTGATTTGCAGACGTAAAATGAAATCTTAGCAGTAAAAATAGTCAGCAGTATAAACTGGTATAACTGTAAGCTAATGAACAAAATAATAATGAAAGCTCTTCCCCCAGTGTCCCCTGCCAAGTTGGTAAAACTGTCCCATTAAGATGTCCACAAAGAAAAACTTTTATACAGGTAAACGAAACTGGGGTAACCTGCAGACAGAATAAAACACAAATGTGATTTTCAAATTCTACTGTCACAATCCAGTCTCAAAGTAAGCCCTATTTATATACTTGTATATGTACTTCGGACAGCCATATGAGACCAGAAGGTGATATTTGCTAACAAAAACATGAAAAAACTCACATCCAACGCAGATGAAGTAGTAGTAGTATGAATTCAGTTGGAGGACCAGGTACATTAATAAATTTTATGCGTTTATTACAGTGCCAATTAATATTGATGGATTACCTTCCTTTGTTATAACATTTTGCCACCTGCTGGCAGGTTGTTAAAATTGCATGCCGAATATAGCTGCTAAAATTTACATTATAATTTACATGATAATTATTCTGCGAGTAAGGGACTGGGGCCTTGCAACCTCGCTGAAGACTTCCTCTCACTTTTTGCCCTTCGGCAAAACATTACAGTTGTCACTCCAGACAAATCTAATGATTACTATGTGATATGAAGCAAGCCATTGCTATATACATATGGATAAATACAATAAATCCTTGCAATTCCAAAAACACAAATGTTTTGAATGTAACCAAAGACATGGAAGATAATGGATGGGACACAGAATGCTTCAAAAATATCTAACTTACTAGCAATAATGGATATATGAAAGCCATGTCTGCAGCATGTCTGCAGAGAATGATCCTTTTTACACCCATGAAATGTACTTGAATGTTTGTAGAAGTTAACAGCAGGAATTCAGTCTGTCAGAGCAAACCTGCATTTTAGCCAGATCCTTATACTACCCTTAGAGCATAGGATGAAAACAATTTACTAACATTTACTTTCATTGTCATAAAGGAGGACAACAAAGTTACCCAGCAGCACTGGTCCACAGACAGTTTTCAGGTTTTACTTCCAATGGCAGCACAGAAACAAAGGAAATGTGGATAATGGACCAGACACTGAACTCAGAATGCTCCTCTCTTTGAAATAAATCGTTGAATCCACATACTGTATCCAAGAGATTCTGTACAAAACCCAACCATAACGTGCACACTACTTATTTCTGCTCAGTATTTATAACGAATATAGTCACCTGACTGCACCTTACATATTTTATTACTTTCGGTTCATGTTCAGTTTAAAGCCATTGTGTAAAAATCTTAAATATACATTCTATTAATACAATTTAAAGACAAAACATATTTTAAATCAATGGAAAATAGTCATATTGTCTTTCAGAATCCCTTGCTAAAACAGTAGAATTATTCATGTACAACTTCTTCAGGCAAATAGATTTCTACAGCTCGTCCTTTGAAATATTTCTCTGACTCATTAATATTATATAACGACTATTGTAAATGCTCTGATATGAAGAACATCTTCATTACGTTCAATATTTGCAACACTAACATTGTCTGAATCCAAATGTGAATCCTAATTACCTCAGCATGTCCCCCCGACACATTAAATACGTGTTCTGGCCTTGATGTGGTTTCACACATGCAGAATACACTTTTCCACGAATACTGGGATATTATATCTTTAATGCAATTGTGTTAATTAAGGAAGTGGAAAGTGAGTCTGCAGGCATTAGCATATTCCAAAGGGCTTCCTATATGCACTGGGAGAAACATCAAAGGGTCCAGCGGCAGGCATAAAAAAGCGTTGGAAATCAGCTTTCAAAGGGAAGCTATCGGCTGCCTTGCAGGAGGAGAGTGCGACACAGGTACCTCAAACTAGGTTTCAGGGTTCCAGAACGTACAGGATGCTTCACAGCGTTACTGGAACAACCACTCCACTGTCTGGTGAATCTTGTATGCTGAACACTAATAACTAACAGATATTGTCCTTGCTGTCTGGAGAAAACTGCACAAAGAGATAAAACAGTCACTGGGCCATAAGTATTGGGTCCAAAATGTATACATACAATGCGGAAAAAATACTCTAATTCAAAAGTTACCTAAAAACCCACCTCCTGGTATGTTGATACTTATCCCAGTTCTATCCTAAAAGAGCACAGTAAAACAGAGGCAACAGGTAGTTAAAGGGTGGACACTGGTTCTATGTCTAACCTGAATTATAAAACTTGCACTGTATCAAGTCCCCCTGATAGTCTGAAGACTTTTTAATGCATCAGTTAATTATTAAGTTCTAGCCAAGGGCTGGTTTGTTAGCCTTAAAGCAAACATCTTCATGCCACCTATTACAGATATTGCCTTGAGATACGATTCTTTGACTTACAAGTTTTTGCGTACAGGAGTGAAACCGTTTAATACCCTTTACCGAGTTAGGACCAAATATGAGGCTTTTTTCACCGTTACGGTTAACAAAAGCCGAACGTGGGTGAATTTTGAAAATTTGTGCCATAACGGTAATTGCACCTCCAACTTACAAGATTTCACCTCACAGGCCCATTTCCAGGAATGCATTATGCATGTAAGTAAAGGGAAACCTGTATAGATTTTGAGTTTTTCATCTGTATTTTAGGCTCTCTGCAGTCTTTCTGTAAGTACTGTTTAATCTCAACAAGGTCACCTTCACTAGTTAAAGTGATTCTGTCTAGATGCATTTTGAAATCCAGTCAGCAAGACATTACACCTCTATCTACATACAGTAACAGGTGAAGGTCAAATGGTTACCGAGTCACAGGTATGGTCATACAGCACTGTCTAGTAAATTCCACAAGAGTGTCCAGAGATTCCAAAACTAGTTTAAATTATTTTGTAAGACAAATGCTCGTTTTTCAGCAGGAGGAAATTAAACACTTCCGACATTCACGCATTCACAGAAGGAACTTCAGCTGTAGTTCAGAGTTTTAAAATACATTTCTTTGCTACATATTTCAGAGTGAACAGTCTACGTTCCATGACTTCATCAAAAAAAGAGTTTGGGTTGTGGTTTAGCTGCAAAATAGAAGGTGACAAATCAAACTTCACAGTGTCCTTCTTGACATGGAGCCGATGACCTCAGGCAGGTCAGCTGGCTGTAGATGTCTAAAATCAATACCTTCATCTCCATAAAGCAACATATCCTCCTATGGGTCTGTATAAAACTATCCAAAACTTCAGTAAATAAAAAGTGAAGGTTATTTTGCACAGAATATGGCTAAGGAAAGCAACATGATACATGACCATAAAACAGAAAGTGAGTGTTTTGCAATGTAAATGTCAGCAGAGATAGAAACAGTTTGTACCTAAAGCAGGTGTTCGCAGGCATCCGAGAGGCGAAAATCATGATCTCGGTGACTCACAGAGCCATGTTACCCTTACAGGTCTGAAAAGATCTTAATTGGACATGCATCCACATTAACTGAGGGTATATAAACAGAAGAAGAAATCTAAAAAAGGAATATGTGAAGTCTATACGTTTGATTGCATATGTCATTTTGGGGTTTAAAGGCACCAGACCAGACCTCCCTGTATTAGTGAGGTCCAAAGGGAAGGTGCCCCTACCGTCTTGGTCACCAGCAAAGTGTCACGCTGACTGCATTAACAATATAGATGGACCGTAGTTGGGATATGTGTCGTTTTTCCAAATATGTTTTAAACACCATTGCTGGGTATTACTATGCGGTTCTTCAGGTGGGCTTTTGACTGCCACATGTTCACGGTGGTCTTCACCTGGATTTCTCTGTGCCCATTAAGGTTCTTCTGGTGGACGCGAACGACACCATTCTCCCGGAAATATTCTCTCAAACATTAAGAATATATATATTAAAATAAAGGTGTTTCACCCTCTGAGGTGTTCCACCTTTAAAATAAATTTTCTTCCAAAAGAAATTATTACAGAAGCATCGCTTTACGATCAAAATGAAACACTCTGGGGTTCAATAAACACCGTGCAAAATGCACATCTGAACTCAATATCAACTTTAATGTAAATAAATCTCTTGAAATGTGTGGAAACTGAAGGTCTTGAAACTCACGTGCTACCGGTACCGAAGTGGACATCCGTCAAGTGCAAATCCCTCCTTTTTTCAAATTACTCACGTGTGGCTGGGATGTTTCTGTGTATTTCTGTCTGTTTCTGGTTTCGTCGCGTTTTCCTTCTATCCGCCGTCGCTCTTTTTCAGTCAGTTTTGACACGAGACAGATGTAAAAATCCTCCGTCAGGAACCCTCCCGCCGCGCGGACCCTTGTCAGATCGCGACAGGTGCGCGCGAGAGCGACGCAGCGTCGCGCCGCGCGCCGAGCAAGCGGCTCCCCCGCGGTGCGCGCGCCTCAGCGTCGGCGAGAGATGGCATGTCCGCCTCCGTGTCGCGACCCTCAAAGCACCGTACAGGCGGAAAGAAACGTCCTTTCGTGCTGTGGGGGCGGGGAGCGGCCCGAGTCACTCCTGTGCGCTCGGTTCGCCGCCGGTGCCGCTTCTTGGACCAACAGTGAGATTGTTCAAGAATCTGGTGGCGGTGCTGCGACGCGCGAGCGGGCTGCCAAGTGCGTGTATAACGTGGATGCAATGTGCGCATGAAGCCGCAGGCAGAGCCTCAGCACAGCATCCTCCACATCACCTTTAATTCACACGGACAGAGTGATCCATCCAGTTCCCTGCTGAGAAAGTGTGTTTTTGAGCTGTTTAAAGGAAAGGGTCACCTGCAGATTGGCATTTAACACCTAGATCATGGCCAAGTGAGGCACAAAGTGACAGGTCTTCCTTTCACGAGAACGTATGTGACCAGTACAGTATAAATATAGGGTGCTAAAGTGGCCTGGTTTATAGGGCTGCTGGGTGCAATGCTACTCCTGCTGTAGTACCCTTGATGTAGGTGGTACTCTGAACTGACACAGTAAACTTGCCCCAGCTGCATAAATAGGAGATCCACTGTAAGTCACAAACCTAACACTCCTAAGTTGTCTTGTCTGCAAGAGGCCGTACTAAGTATATGAAAATCAGATGGCAATACTTTGCATGGCCATGTTCTGTCATTAAGGGACAATGCATAACATGTGCTTAGGCCTGCAGTGACATTTCTTTGACTGTTCTGCAAAAACTTGCAGACTGTGATTTAGCAGAAAGTGGGATGAATCTATTGATAGTTTTATTGTGAATCAACTTGGCAGTGGTTTACCTTTTCACACAGCAGGCTACCCTGCATTGCATCAGTTCACCATAAATACCTTGATCAAGGATACTGAAGTAGAAGTGGAATTCAAACACGCGACCTTCAGAGTTCAAGATGAGGACCCTAACTACCGCCCCCACGCCTCGCATGAGGCCTGCTTTGATAGCCACATCGGCCAGTGTAACATCACTGTGGGCCCATTGTTTCGCAGACTAACAGCTAAACATGCTTTGCAAAGGAGCAGCCGCCATTCTTGCACAGACAAATAGAGGCTGGAAAGATGGGATCGTCTGCCGTCGTGTTTTTAATGCCCCCCCTCACCGCCCACCCCACCCCCAATTGGTTTCCTGCTTATTCAGTGGCGACAGATGATGTAGTTATCAGCACCAGGGGTGACTGCGGAGGTGTGCATTCCTCTTCTGAGAGATATTGTCTTTCTCGGTGCGTGGAGAGAAGACCACCACCTCCACCACTCCCCCACCCTCGATCAGCCACCCCCCACCTAGATTCTGACAGCATATTCAACGCACCGCTCCTTATCTATCCCATTCGCTTCTGAACCAGACAATTACTGGGGCCTGCTTTATTCACGCAGGTCCGACACTCAATTAGTCTCATCCTCCACGGCGCCCTGTCAGTGCGCGGCAGAGTGGATGCGCAGCACACGCGGCGCAGGTTCATTAAGGAGCCCGTGCAACTGGGATGATCACGCTAAGGTCATATTTCAAAGACGCCAATGCAGTGCACTCCATTATGTTATAATAAGCTGCTCGCTCCTTTTTATCTCCCCGGTTGAAATGTGCTCCCCTCAGTTTGTCGTGTTGAGACAACGGATGGAGGGCGAGAGGCGGCCTCGCTCCGTCAGTGGCTGTTTGCTCGGGGGGGGGGCTAATTAATGCAACTGATCATTTGTCGTGGTAATAGGATAAAGACCCTGACCCCCCTTTGGCATACAGGAAAACTGGGATAGATTAGCGAGCAAATGGATCACAAGGGAGCCTTTTCTGAATCTGTGTATTTTCCTTACAGGGGGAAATGTACCAAAGATGTCGGGTTGGGCTTTTATGGTTAATTGCTGTATGTTTTGCTTTAAACGGCATGATTATTTCCACAGTGGAAAAGAATCAACATTATTGTCAGTACTTTCATCTGGTCAGTAGTTTGGGGTGGTCTTATGTGCTCCATATGGAAGTAAAGGGTTCAAGATGTGAGGCCACTGGATGTTCACAATGTACAGAAGTTGTTTGGCACTGCAACCCCGCCCTTGTCACATAAGTCTTCATATGGAGGGGTGGTGGGGGGTTGTTTTGGTAACTTCCACTAAGACTCCATGTCTATAATACATCTGGTCAAAACTGTGTGTTTTTATATCAATAGGACACTTTGCATGTATGTAAATTTTGCACATAAATATAACATGATGGCATCAAACAAGTGATGAATATGCTTTAGACTTCACATCCAAACACTGACTTTTTTCTTTTTTTTGACAGAAAGTGCCGGGGGCGACAGCAGGGGAAAGCAGGGGTCTCTCTTCTGATGAATGATCCGCCATGCAAGGGAGACAGCATCGGTTCTGCATCCAAGCCCTGGCAGAAATGGATGCTGGATCCTTCTGCACAGCGCCATTTTCACACATAAACACTGAACAATTGTGTGGTCCAGGGAATAACATGAATTCTTAGCGTGAGTACAGTTTGCTGCATGACTATACTTTTATCTGACTTGACTACATACAGCTGGTGCCAAGTACCAAGAATCCTCAGTGATAAGCACGGTAACCATGTCCCCAGCACTCCAAGCACTGTGACCAAGGACCAGGTTTCTCCACATAACAGACCTCATTTGTTCCATGAAATCACCTCATTAGGCAGGGGGCCATTATACACAGTTCAAATTACATTATTTTGTAGAAAGAAAAAAAAATGCATTCATGGACCCACAGACTTACTCCTAAAAACACCTAATAAAGACACTGAAAACAATAAAATGATCACACTAGCCTATTTTATGTAATTTGTGGCAATAATAATTGCACAGTGCTCATTTGCATTTCAAAACACTGCATCTAATGTATGGTACATTTTTAGCAATATAACTGGCAAAAATCTTGCTGTATAGAACCAAAGGCTACATTATGTGAAACAAAGAGAACTTGTCTCCATGTACTGCTATATCATACTTTCATTGTTCCGGACCTCATGCTGTGGAGAATGAATGTACTCCCAATGCTCCCAGCAGCCTGTTTTACCGTACCTCTTTACTTAATCCTCAGCTATCGTGCACTTTTTTGTTAGGTTTTCTAAAGACATCTTTGTAAGTAACTGAAACTTAAATTTTCCCCCTTTTCTTCTATTTATAACTACTAATTCAAGGAAACAGTATGTGCTAAAGCTATTCATCACTGAAAGGGTTCAACTGTTTGGTCTCACTTCTACTTCGTAAATGACCACGCCACCTGCTGCTCCTGTAACACCTCCACTCCATACTCTCTCTATCAAGAGGCTGATATAAGGTTTCCTGCCAGGACTTCCTCTCCTTTCCTGCCTGCGTGCTGAACAAAAGGCCTTTGAGGGACACCTATTAATGACTACTTTATTCAGATCCCCACAATCACTCCAGAGTCACAGTCTGAAGGGTGTAGCAAAATGATGTTTGGTGTGTGTGTGTGTGTGTGTGTGTGTGTGTGTGTGTGTGCGTGTGTGTGTGTGTGTGTGTGTGTGTGTGAGTGTGTGTGTGTGTGAGAAGGGAGCTATACCAAACAACAACAAACTGATTGATGGAGGAGGCCTACTTGCTGAGCTGGGTGTTCCTTCAGCCTGCGGTGGCTTTGACAAATACCCTCCTGTGCAGCTTTTTCACTCATATTGTAAATGTGAGTTGGAAACACTTACCTGTCACTTCCAGATCATCTGTTTTGCTTTGTTCACCCCCCCCCCCTTCCACCACAGCATATTTTATTTACAAGACTACCATCTTTTTTTTCTTTTTTTAAATGTTAAGTCAGCAAACTCACGCTAACATGATTCATATTTCAAAAAGGCTGGAGACATCTTAATGAATGTGATTCTTGGTACGAGTTCAGATGTGTAAAGAAAAGCATACTTACCGTAAGTACTGTCTTCTAGTGTGATGGATCTACTCAGTGTTTTTATCGCTGTGCTGTACTGTCCCGCATTGTTATTGATGTTATTAATTTCTATTTGAGCTTTGTCTGGTGTCCATGGAGACTTACAGTGTCAGATACACTACACTAAACTTTCTGTAGTCTCTCACCTATCAGCACAGCAGAGAGACAATACACACTCATTCACATTTACTCACACACACTAAGGGCAATTTATCATGACCAGTTAGTCTGGAACACATTTTCTGACTGAGGGAGGAAACCTGCATGAACACAGAACATGCAAACTGCACACAGACTGAGCTGGATTGGAACCCATGTTGAGAACAGGAGCTGTGAGGCAACAGCACTGCCTGCTGCGCTATTGTGTATATCTTCTAATAATGTTTTTTGGATGATCTTTCTTAAGGAAATGTGTTTAGCGCTATAAAAATACAAGTGCCTCTTGAATGTGGTAATACCTGAACACATGTAACCAGCAAAAAAGCTTTAGTGTCACTGAGGAGCTAAAAAAATAAATAGTTTTCTACGGTGTTATTATAAATGGTGTAAGTGCTGGGAGATGTGTGCATGTGTGTGTGCCTCACTCAGTGGAGGAGGCAGTGTGTGGGTTTTTGTTTTCCTGTACCTGGAGGGGACATTTCTGAAGAGTGAAGAAACTTTGTGTTTGTTATACACTGCTTTGTTCCCAACGCTCGCTGGGGTGGTGTTTGAAATCATTTATTGCATTAAAGCAAAAGTCAATGAGATCTCAACTGAGACTGGAAAACAGCTGCTTGTGTGTGAGGGTATATATGTATCTCTGGTAAAAGAAAATGTCAAGTGTGTGACGAAACGTTTCTGTAATTAGGAGACGCTGTTTGCATGTTTCTGAGTCTGTGTCTGTAAAGAGACAAGGGTGTGTGTGTCTGGATGTGGAGTGCATGTCTGAGTGGATGAATGTGTGCATATGCTGTGTGTGTCTAAATGGAGGTGGGGCTACGTGCATTTCTGTGTGTTGGTTAGCAGAGGAGTGTGTTTTTGTGTGTATGTCTGTAAAAAGAGGGTTTGGTTATAAGTGTGTCTGAGTGTGTGTTAAGAGGTAGGTGTGTGTCTCTGGGTCTGGGTCTAAAAGTGTTGTCTAACCAAAGGTTTTGTGTGTGTGTGTGTGAATGCACAAGCGCACATGAGGCAGGTACCGGCATACACTAACAGACAGGACGGATCTCACTGTGTTATTAATGCACTCACTTCAGACACCCGCTCTGCTGATCAATACACGCTTCATCATTTCCACCTGAAGGCTCTTATTCTAGGCTATCGATCGGCAGACAAAGGGCCGCAGCCTGATGACGAGCTGCTGCTGATGGCCGTGCCGCTGAGATGAGAGATCATTGACCCTGCGAGTCGGAGTAAACCCCGGCTCACGTCGGCTTAGTGCCGTCCTCCCGAGCCCAGGGCTCCTCGTGCAGGTGCTTAAAAGATGCTGAGATGCCCAGCTGTACGCCGAAGAGCAAAACACAGCTCATCCGTTCACATCACAGATGCAGCACCGAGGGACAAAGCAAGCAGCAGAGCAGATGTTCTGGCTGCCCAAAGGGTTGTTGGGTGAAATCCCAGAAGTGGAACTGCTGTGGTGAAGTTATACTTATAGCAGGTGGCACAGTGGTTACAGTTTGAATTCTGCACCTGCTGTAGTGCAGCTGTATAAGCAGGTAAATCAGTGTAAGTATGTTGCTGTACTAACCTAACTTTGTAAGTCACTTCAGAGAAAACTGTCAGCTTGATAAATAAATAGCAATAACATACAGGTATTGCTTTATCTTTGTTTAATTTGTGGAAGTAAAGTCAGTTTCTGCAGCCAGATGGTTTTTAGGCCTTTCGTGTTACAGAAGCTAAAACTATTGACTGTTTTTTATTTTGCGAATGAATGAATGAATGAATAAGAACTTTATAAATCCATCCATCTATCCATCAGCCCATCAATCCAAAGATTGTCTCACTTTGAAAAGTGAAATTAGTTTTGGATCATTTATTTTGTTAGCAATTGGGAGATTTGACATATAGAATAGAAAGGTGATCATGCTCTGTTTGCATTACTCGACTGGCAGGCGCACAGGTGTGAGGATAATTCCAAACAAAACGTATTAATTACTCTTCAACTAATATCTTCCGTGGGACCAATCTGCCTTGATGAAAGGTGGAGTAAATAGCAGCTGGCTGAGAGCAGGTCTGTGACTCTGGAATCAGTCTGCAGGCCGAAGCTATGAAGCGTTTCCTCTCAGATGAGGGGAGACGACTGTCAACAAAACAAACAAACAAATCTCCTCAGCAGAAGGGGGACACTGATGATGAAAAGTGAGAAAAAGAGTAACCTTGAGGAGATCCACCATGTGCGGAAGGTCATCCACAGCTCAGATGCAGATCTTGTCAGGGTCTCCCTCAAACTGCTGCATCTCTTGCACTTGCAAACTTTCCAGAACTGTTCCAGGACCCTCTGCTGACCAACACACCCATGCCATCCCCTACTGAGACCCAGCACTACGCTTAGCTCACATCATTTCATTTCTGCTGCCAAAGACACATCCTGCCGGAGAAGGATGTTTGAGTTTTTGGTCCCTCACATAGACCAGGTAGTGACAGCAATGTGGAGATTCAACTCCAGATGGTCCAATCGGCCCTGAAATTAATCTGAGTTGATAAAATCCTGCTGTGTGAACATCTCCAGATGGTCTGATCCAGCTCAGACAATAGCTTAGTTTGATTTAGTCTGGTTAGGAGGACTTGTTAAAATGACACAGTTCAGGAAATACAGAGGTCACAAAAATGTTGTGCCTTTATTATTAATATTCATCACTTCATCCATTCAAAATCAATAGCCACTCGTCTTCTGCAGAAAGTGGGAGGTTGGAACCCACGAGGCAAGCAACGACCTGGATGGGACACCACTGCAAGGCAATTGCATACACAGGTGATTCAAACCCACATCTGAGCTCACAGTTCAGGAACTGTGAGGCACCAGCTATTTACTGTTGTTATTATTTTTATTATTATTATTATTATTATTATTATTATTATAGAAGACCCCTAGAAGTCCACAAACTGCAAACATATTTGTTACCTGTAACAAATGGCCTTGATTTTTGCTGTGCCAACGTCCTGTTTCTGCTACAACTAGTCAGTCAGATGGCTTGAATATTCTAACTGAAATAATCGCCATCACTCATTGGTGCAGGTAACTAACCTGCTGCTTAATAGCAAATTAAGGTGTCAGACAGGGTGGTTAACAGGAGCTGTGACTACAGGTGCCCCTGAACCACACGTCTGGCTGACAGGCTGGTCCAGTGTTGATGCGGCTGTCACACACACCCTGGTCAACAGAATACGCAGACGTCTACAAGGTGGGCTATACGTAACTATATAAATCTGTGTGACAGATGGATCAATACAAGCCGTGGCTGCCCTTGCTTTATTGAAGACACCACAAGAGCACAACCTGGGTAATAGTATTCAGAATTACCTTGCCGGCTGTTTAATTTGCAGTATAATTTCCAAATAGAGCTTTTTGTTTGTTGTTTGGTTAAACAAATAGCTCAGCTTTTAAAAACAGCCATTACTGGGTTATTGGGTTACTTCTGAGCTTCTACTTTAAGCTGTTCTGTTTTTCATTCAAGTCACGCTGCTTTGAAGGAAATGAGGGTGTCCACAGTAAGTGAACTAAAGGAGTTATTTACAGAACAAAAGGGCTTATTTTAAAATGCAATATATCCTTAATGGATGCATAATGTCACCACCTGACTCAGTCACGCAAGAAGATTAAAAAAAAATATGTTTATCCAATCTCATATCAAATGTAAATCATGTGTATATTAACAATACTTAATGAGGTTTAATATGTTTCACCTCATCTGGAATGAGCTGTAGAAGTCGTGACACAAGCAGATCAAGGTCTTTGTTGGTCTGAGAAACAAAAAGATGCGACAGGTTTAATAAACACAACATGGGAGGATGGTGACAGGATGCAGGGCTGAATAATCTGCATCTAGATGTTCTTTTTTGTGAGCCACACATTGTCAAAGAGTCTGTAAATGGGGCTCTGTATGTATTTCCAGACGTTGACATTCAAGCTGTGACAAGAGCCTGCTTCATAATATTCAAGTCTCTTCTATTTTCAACCTGCAATGTTCATTGTCAGTTTTATGGACCACCCACCTCCAAGTAGTTTTCTATTAAAAACCTCCTCTGTATTTGTTTCAGAGACTTTGGCAAGCCATAATATTGGTCTTTCTTTTTTAACAACTCTCATACTTCTTTGACTTTTAATTATTTTCTTTAGAAAAACTTCTGTATTTTAAGCAGGATATTTAAATAAAGTTTTTTTCTAAGAAAATAAATGCAAAGATGAGAAGCTGTTTTCGTTCCAGTTCTTTTTGTTTCCACGAGGTGGCAGTAAAGTGTTATTTGGGCACCAACGTTCCAAATTGCGGGTTAAGTTTGGAAAAAGCTGTTGACCAATTAGAGGCAGCAGTAAAACAACAGGAAAATTGGGAGCAGAGCTTGTTAGGCCTAATACCAGGCATGTTTATGACCAAAACGCAAACGCTTCTTAGAATTCATGAAGCAATTTGTTGAATATAAAAAAAAAAAACTAATTCGGCATTTTTCAGGAGTTGGACTCGTTCGCTGAGCTCGGAGATAAGGGTCTGCATTATCCAATAAGCATAAACTGTACTAAGTTTTCTCTTCATTTTGGAAAAGTGTGGTTTTCGTCGAAGCTGGAAAAGGGAGCCGGGCTTGTGGTCTTACCGTCCACGTCAGAGAAAACTGCAGCATGTCTGAAGTTTGGTCTGTGTAATATGGCTGCAGCTGCCTAGCAAAACAGACCTTGGGGAAGAGGCAAAAAATAGGCCTCAGGGACACTGACACTCCCAGAGGAGGGACATTTAAAAAATTGGGTCTTTGGGGGGGTTTTTAGAACTTAGTGCATTTAAAGTATATGCAGCATTAATAAAGTCTTGAGAAAAAAAAATCATATGAAGTTTAATGTTTTCGTAGCTGCTGCTCTGAAAGTCTAACGTACAAAGACATGTGTTTGTAACATCACTAACAAACTAGTGATATCAAAGGTAAAAATTCAGGACTGAGTTTAGAGCCATCAAAAAAGTCTTGCGATTTTTCGCTGGAGGCCTACAGTATACAAACGCATGGATGGATTGCAGTAAAATAATTAAAATCATATTCGGATACTCACAGTATGATCAGGAACAGGCTAAAAATATGCATCAAAATTCTAGTAGAGATATATTGGGTAGAGTAAGTATAAATGCTGGCTCTGCATCCTCAAGGTTTTTCTCACAATGTACAGTACTGTGAGGCATAAAAATACACAGTTAATAATAATAAAAGAAGCCAAGAGGAGACTGAGGTTTCTGAGTTGGAAAGTTTCTTATGCCGAAGACTATTTTGTGGTTATGTGATGAAAACATACACAATTTAGAGAAACGTAGCATTAACTTGGCTAAGTGCTTATTCATTCTTTCTTGGATTTTTTTTTTTATAGAGAAAATGCATATTTGTCCTGGTTGCTAAATATTGTGTCTAACATACTGTTGTTATACATCTGCGTGATCTCGACTGAGGTTGTCCAAATCGCAATAAAAACTACAGATACCACATTTACAGTACATGCATTTTGACCACGTCTGATCAAATGGCTTGTTGGGTAACTTTGGTAAAATTAATGAATACTGTACTTGCTTCTTACAGGTCATCTTAGGGTTTGCAAACTAAAGAAGCTTATATAACATAAATCAAAATATCCATTAAAAAATTTCTCTCAGTACAAATATTCCTTTTCATATATGTATTTTAAATCGTCCAATGGTTATAATACAATCACAAATGTATATATAACATTTTAGATTTTTAATTGAACGTGTTTTTCTTGTAAAGATATTCACCTTTAGTCATTTACTGTGACACTAAGTGCCCCCTGTGTTCATAATAAATGTTTCAGAAATACATCTCATTATGCCTCAGGTATCTGTGTGAGATGTGATCTGAGGAGATTCATGCTGACTTTAATGATGTCACACAGCTCCCAAGACACTTGGCCGTCTCTCCGGGGGCTCCAAGGCCCCATTTACACAAAAAATACTTTATTTATAGGTGTGCATGAGCCAAACCCAGGTTCAAATAACTCCTCTTCTTCTCCCGTGATCCCTTTCTCTTTTTTTTCTTCTTCTTCTTCTTCATAGTGCTGCATGGAATAAGATATGACCTGTAAAAACAATCTGCAGTGTGCTGTTTGAGGACTTGGAGCCTGAAGACAAAGTCTTCCTTTTTAATTTTTTTTGTTTCATTTTATGTTTCCTTGCATTATAAGTTGTCTCCTCACATAAAGCCCAGGCTGAGGGGGAAATGCTTTGCAGATTCTCCGTTTTCGCCCTGGGATCACACTCTCCTGAAGGGCACAGGGGATGTGAGGACAGGCTACCGAGAGAACTGCAGCCTGCAGGTCTGGACAAGCAGAGCGTTGGCTGTCCATCCTGGTGAGGACTTTCTGATCACTAACTAATGCATCTTCGTCAGGGTGGAAGTCGCCTATCTAGTCCCTGCGCAGATGGTAATAACTGCCGTGACCTGAAAGCACCGCTTTCTTCAGGACAACCAAAGAGTTTGTCTGAAGTTCTTCCAGGCAACGTCTCCCAAGTTTTCTTGTGTTTTAAGCCACATGCTTTCATGCACTTTGACTTCCACTGGTTTAATCCAGTCTGCAGTGAGATTCAGGCCACACACTGCTGGGTTCCAACCATCCTCATATCTATTAATTCAGCATTCTTGTGGATTTAAACATGGACTGCAAAGGAGAAACATGCAAGTCTGAGATTTTTGCAGTCTGAGCACAGCAGTGCTGCACCACTAGAAAGCAAAGTTCCAAGGGTCCCCCTTCTGCTGTGTCCAAAGATGTGCAACTGCAAATGGAGAGCGACTGCAAGCCAAGGACATTTTACAAAAGGTTTTTACTCTGGTGTACAACCTTTGGAGGCTGTGATGCTGGACGATTAACACGTACATTTGCAACAATAAAGGAGTTCAAGAGAAGCTGTGGAAGTTGCCTTCTCAGGTATGGCGTGGTCTGTCTCTCTGTCCAGCGCAGGGTTGTGGAGATCCGGAGCACCTACTGGAAACATGAAGCAGGAGGTAGTAGACACCCTGGATGGGATGCCAGGCCACTGTGGGGAAATTACCATCACTGACCCACAAACACACAAAAAGGGGAATTTAGAGCTTCAAAATCACCTAAAAACACATGTCTTTACGTTGTGGGAGGAAATTGAGGCACCCAGAGGAGACCCATGTAAACACGAAGAGAACATGAAAATTTCACACAGAATGAGCAGGACTCAAGAGGAGTGGGGCAACAGTGCTACCTGCTGTGCCACTGTGCCACCCGTGATGTAGTTAGAAGTTGTTAGAAGATTGTGTACTGCAGTTGCTGCATTTCTACCCCCGGGGGTCTCCAGATGAACACTGCAGAGGGTCTGCAGTCAAAGGCAGAGAAACAGACTTAAGAGGAAGGTTGTAAGTCTAGATCACTGACTGATAGGCCTTGTTTGGGAGCCTCTTCTTCTTGCAAGCTCAGGAGCTTCTCAGTACATTATCAGGATCAGGTCTGTCCACATAACCTCTCAAGCTGTGGATTCCACCCCGCCCCCCCATTTTCATGTTGCATTTGCATAACTGAACCAACAAATCTGGTGGCTCCTGTCTGAAGGCCAGGATTTTCAGAGGCATGAGGGAACAAAAACTTACCTATTCACAGAATCAGGAGGCCAGAAACATTTTGATATGACCTTTACTTGCTTTTCAAAAATAGAAGAAAAAATAAAGAGAAGGAAAGGATCATGTGAGGAGGATAGACATTCTGTTTTGCTGTGTTAACCCAAATTAGCTGGCACCTCTCCCCAGCCACACCCATAAATTTGCCGCTGACCACATTTTGTTCATCCTTTCAAAAAGTCTGCAACTGTTTCCCAAGTTCTTCTTCTGCATGTGGATAAACACACTGAGTGGAAATTGTGCATCCAGTGGTAACGTCATGCTCTCTGCATGCAGTTGAGAACCTCAGATTTGTTAAAGGCAAAAAAAGGCCATTTCCCTGCTGGGACTAATATAGTGATTCCCAGCATACGGCGGTTTTGATGACATGGACTTTATGTCAGTTTATTTGGGGCAGCAAAGATGTCAGTGACTGTTTCCAGTCATACAGGATTTGCTGTCTGCTGAATCGGGCTGTCGGATTCACTGTGTCCCTGACATCAGCACCTGGTCTCACCTGCTACTCCTGGACATTGTTTACCTTGAGCATTGTTTGCCGACCACGGTCCTGTCCCTGAAACCCACATGACACCCATTAGAGGTGGACCTCTTAAACACTTTTTAGACTGTCATCACCATCTAAAAGCTTTGTGAGGAAAGCGCCTGCCGCTGTTTGACGTGCAAAAATGAAGAGTAGAGAGCTGGTGCAGGAACAAGTCTTTGCTGCGATAAAGCAGGTTTGCTGGCCGGTGGCAGATGTCCTGGCCGAGACCCCGGTCACATGACCAGGAGATCGCTGTCAATTCCAAGAGGGAGTGGAGTCATATTAGATTTATTTTGTTTGTCCCAGTTTGCTATTTTTCTTACTGATCTCAGTAGAACAATGCTGGGTTCACTTTCTCCTCTCAGTGCTGTTTTCTTTTGAGTTTCATTGACTTCTCTTGCTGCCAGAAAAAATTATATGAAATAATTTTCTGGTTATATTTAAAAAACTAGTGTGTTTCATTTGACGTTCATGTTATCTAATGGAAGGCATCTTTATTTTACATCTCCCTTATTAGATTTGTAGGTCTTTCTGCAGTGGATTGTTTCCTTATTTCTGAGCAAGAGGTCAGTTTCCTGTGTAACACGTGAGTATGTCAGTTCTGGGATGTTAGATGGAGACCCTCCTCACTGGCTATGGCGCACATTGGATATGTATATATCCTTTATTCAGCTGATGTTGCTGTGTGAGGCAAATCACAATGTTAGACATACAAATTCAAAAACACGTCCCCAGCAGTATTCTTATTTTTTTCCAGGCCTTTTCCCTCTGCCTGTCAGGCTGCTGAATTCCACAAAGCAAAGGGGCTGACCACTACCGCCACCCCTGACCACCCCCAGTGTGTCATCACTACTAGCCCCCAGTCCTTTTATTCTTACCTTGCTTATTCATCAATTTATTCACCTTTTAATCCAATCTATTACATTAGTGTGTCTTGTGTAGTTATGCAATCTGTTCAGTGTGCTGTGGACCATGGTCCAGGAAAAACTACAATCCATTCTCTCTTCCACATCTGTATAGGACAGAATGGCAATAAAGTGAACCTTACTGTACCTATTCAGGGCATCTTGATCAAAGGTGCTACACTAGCGGTCAGATTTGAATCATAATTCTTCAGATTATAAGAACCAGCACTAACTGTTACAGTTCCTGCTGCTCCCACGTCGACACTTTTGTGCAGAACACCTTCTTATCCACTGGAACCTACTGTGTGGTTTTAGCTTCTTTCATCATTCCTACTATTAGAGACTCCAGCTTCCAGGAGCAGAGCACAGCAGAGCCCGTCGTACGTCTGCTGGCCAGTCTTCATTTTCTCCACTCACATGGTCAAGCATATTGTCTTGCTGATGTTCACGAGCAATGTCAGCACAGCCAGATAACGCCTCCTCCTTTACTCCTTCCCTCTGAGGTTGCAGGCTCCATTCATCAGGTCTCTACCTCTGGTGTCACCTTGTGCCACCGCAGTCACCTGCCACTATTACTGCTGTGCCAGGAAGGCCATATCACACCGGTTTGCAGAACCCCAAAGAATGGATGATGATAAGCAGGAACACAACCACCCGTGTCATCCAGCACCCTGTCTGTGCGCACCTACACACACCTACCCACACGTGCAGACTGCTTACAGTTCTGTGGTAACAACCTGTTTGGCAGAAATGCGTAAAATTCACTATAACACACTTGGACGGGACCCAAAGCAAACTGAACGCTGGGTAATTTCCAGAGTGCAGAAGTGCTGGCTAGGTTTGTTGGAATGACAGGGGTGCAAAGGCATGTGCAAAAACACTTGGAATGGTCACGTTTGCAAAAATGGATCCTCTTGCAGTTTTACTGTGGTATTATATGCTTATACGTGGACTGAGGTGAAATTCTATTAAGCCAAAATACACAGAGAGAACAGCTGTCAACCATGAAGGGCAGTTATCTAAGGAACCTTTACATGTATTTGAAGGTTAAATTGCAAAGAAAAGGGAGAAGAGAATGAACCTGTATATATATGAGTGGTGGTGGAAATAGGCAGTTTGTAGCCTCATTTAATAAAACGACTAACTTGTAACCCATATTTCATGTGAACATTTCTCTGGTTCATCCAGTTTATTTTAGCTCTGATCTAAGAATATTTTGCCTGTCTCGTGGAATTAAGAGCATATAATGTAGAATTAAGTCATGAATCGTAAAACGTCTTCATGACATCGCTGTCAGCGATTTTTTTTCCAGTTTTCTATGCGACTGCTGACAGTTGCTGTGACATTAAAATGCTAATATGCTACAGTAGCTGAGCAGTTAACTTCGCCCAGTGCGGGTGAGGACGCACGCAGTTGTTTGCTGTGAAAATAAAAGTGTTACCGTGGTAAGTACAAATGAGCACAGATGTCAGAGCAAACCAAGGCCACGAGGGATGTGCCGCCGTGTCGCGTTCTCGTGTTTAACAGATCGATTGTTAGGCAGATTCTGTGCGGGTCGAGAGGAAACCCCACTCGAGATGGAGGTCCGATAGGCGCGGTTCGAGTAACCGCGCGTTGCGTTTCACAGGAAATCGACACTTTATTTATTTATTTACTTTCGTTTATTTGTTTTCAGAGCACCTCTGCTCACGCGCCGACAGTACCAAGCCGTGCGGGGAAACGCGAGGCATCGGGGGGACGAAGGAGCAGAGCGAGGCAGAAGGGCGAGGCTCCGTCGTCGGGTTCCTGACACGAATCCAGCGGCTCTCGGATTCCCTCCCTCGGCGATCAATCCGCGCTCCCGCGTCTGCCGTGAACTCCCCTCCGCCGCACTCGGGAGTCCGCTCTCTGCCGCTCCGATCGGCCCGGGTTCATCTCGGGGCATGCGCCCGCACCCGCGCTCGCGCCGCGCACGTTCTGCCGCTCTACGCCAGCGACAGCCAAGTCTCGAGCAGGTAAGGACGGACAGTGGGACGGACGGCTCGAGCTCGACGCGCGTGCAACAGGGACGGCCGGAGAGGGGGGGGGTGCGAAGACCCACCTTTTGCTGCCTGACAGGAGATGTCACCCCGCTTTTCGAGCTGCGTAGAAAGGTTTGGAATTTAGTTTTCTTTGGTCTTTTTTTGGGGGGGGGCGCTGTCAATATTGCGGCCAGTAAGGAGAAAACTGAGGCAAAAGTGAGGTCTGTAAAGAGAACTGTGACACGATAACTGTCGATTGTTGATTTTTGAGTAACGATAAAAACAAAATTGATGGGAGCCAGTGGTCGTCTGACATTTTGACGAAGAACGACTGCTCGTTTAATGGCCGTCTCATATTAAAGGTTGTATGTGGGCGGATGTGAATTCATTCTGAGGGAAAAAATAAATAACATTCTGAGCTGAGAAACTGTCTGCTTATACCGTCTTTGCAGTTGAAACAGTTTACGTTTAATCTCCATTGCAGGTGGCATGTGTAATATCTTACTGTAAGTCTTTTATAGCTCTCTTATTTGGAACCACATTTTGTGCAATATGCACGCAGAACGAGCTGTTTTTTCGCTATACCCGCCACTTTTCAACTTTTTACTTTTACTCCGGGTGTTTTTTGGTTAAGTGTTCCCCAGCTGTGTATGTATTTGACATGAGCCTGTTGAAATCTGTTATTTATTTGTCGTTCAAGCAGCGCCGAGGTTTTTCTTTAACCCATTAGTCTTCGATTTCTCTACGATGTACAGTGTTCAGCCCCGATGACCCCCGATGACCCCCCGTGACCTCTGATGTCTCGTGTTCTCCTTTAACACGTGCACCTCACTGTTCGCGATCGCGTTCAAAGGTTTATTTTTGCCCCTGAGTCCGATCTGACCTGGTTGACTCACCAGTCTTAGTACTTTCATATTCTTTCTCTATACTGTACTTGAATTTGTAGCTTGTGTTTGAATTTTGCAGCTTTGTTGGAATACTAACGTTAGCTGTAATATTAGCGTTGGCTTTAGTTCACTTTCAGTTTGTCACGTCTTCCGTCTGTTTAAAAGCCCTGATAAATTCACTTATTACGCGCTTTCCATGTTGACGTTAGCGAACTGTTTATAGCAGACAAAACTGGAGAGTATTACAATATTGACGCAAAATAGCCCACATATGGAATAAAAAAAACTGTACTAAAGGGCTACCTTTTACCTTGCCCCATGCATTTTCATGCAAAAAATCCTATGTATAAAACTCTACATGTCGACCCTAGTATAGTAAATTCGAGCATTGGATGAATCAGTGAAACAAGACACATTTGCAAATGTTTTTTTACTTTTGGGTTTTTAAATGCAATGTGGCAGAACGAGGTCTGGATTGTCCCATTGGAGCTGCCGTAGACGAGATTTCTCCACACGGGATGTATGAGAATGTTGGCCGATATAGGGGTGGGATTCTGTCGTTCTGTAGGGGAGGGTCATTCTAGGTCAAACCGCGTTCGGTCAGACGTTGATGGGTCGACCTGCTGCCGTGATGCGTGTGTTTTAGACATTTAAGGCAAAAAAAAATTGAGCTGCCAAAAAAGTGAATGACCTTTCTGTACATTTTGACAAGTGGGTCAGGAAATGTTTCTCCTGTTTGTATGGTGTCTGACAGTATAAATGTGTAGGAAGCGTTGGTTGTCCTTGATGCATCTCTCGGAGAAGCTCCATTGATACGTGTCTGGGTGGGTTCTGTAACCTCTGCACACGACAGCTGTCAATAGTCTGGCCAGCCACACTCTGCTGGTTTCACTTCACATATTTTGTGCATGTTATGCTGAGAAGCTAGAACTGTTACTTAATTCACATGCATTTCTGTAGACCAAAAAAAGTTTGGTTTGCCTTGACAAGAGGTGAATTTGCACTGTTGTGCTGTTGTTTTGTCTGAAGTGATTGAATTTAAACCACGTTTGTTGCATTTAATCTGTAGCTGATTTTCAGAAAGCAATGCATGGCTGTTCATTTTTCCAAATTTAAGATGTACTTACAGAGGAGTAATATCAGATTCCCTTCTTACTGTACCCTATTGTGACTTTACACAGCATATTAGGAAGAAATTATTAACATGCTTAATTGCTGACACTGCAATACAGTTTTCTCTGAAAATAATGGCTTCATTGTTAGGTTACAGCAGCTGGCACATGCTTGGTAAGTGAGGGAGAACTGACAGAGCTGGCAGTGGCCATCACAAGCAGCAGTGTTCTTACATGGAAAAAATAGAGGCCAGTGCAAGCCCTAAGGGTCTGCTCTGGGTGCTGCTTTCTCTTCACTCTCAGCAGCTAAATGTGGGTACAGAGTAACCTTGGGTGCAAATTGGAAGCTACTATAAATGGTCTGTTTTATATATTAATTTAATCCTCCAAATCTAAAATACTTTGACTATGGAATTTAGTTATTGCTATCATATTAGAAAAACAATTTAATTTGTAGCATCTGGAGACCTGTATTCACATGTGTTTCTGAAGCAACTCTGAGCTAATTCATTAGAACAGAGTGGAAGGCATATTTTTAACTTTTTGTCATATAATACTGTACAACTTTTTGAATAGTGGCATGCTTCATTTACCCCTTCAAGCATTGTGTAGCAGATTGTGTAGCCTAGTTAGATAGCTAAGGATTCTGTTACTAGCTGTTCATGTTTTTTTTTCTCCCCTTGTTGGCCTGCCCGTGTGTTTCTGGAAAAAAACGATTTTAAATGTTCATGGTTAAATATTGCACTGCTGTTCTTTATGGATAGGTTATTTAACAACATATTTAAGCCACTGAGGTAATTTTAGGTTAGGTCAGTTTGTACAAATTTTGTATATACCTTTATTGCTGCTGAAGTGTAAATGAACACAACTTTAAATTGAGTTTGATGAATACAACATAGATATATTTTGTGCTTTTGGCAGCTGTACCTCTGCCTTACACATTACTTTGACCTGTAGCACATACTTGGCAATTACAGTATAAAAACAAGTACTGTACCAATATGCTCCTCATCCACTTAATTATATGAAATTCCCCCATGCTCTGTTTAACAGACCTGGTATAAGTTTGGAATTGTAAATTACCTAGTGCTAGAAGATTATTGCATGTGCATCAGTGAGAAACCATGAACAGTGTTTTTTATAGGCCTTCTTTTGAGAAAAAGTGCCCAGTTCTAATTAGGTAACCAAAAATATATTATTTTTTGGGGGGCTGTTCAAGCTATGCCATTCTGAATTGTGCAACCTTTTAAAGGGCACCTTTTTAGAACATTATTTAAATTATTGCAGACAGTTGCAGGGCAACAAGCAGTTTAATGTCATCCTAGTCTTAAAAGAACTGAATAACCTACTTAACATTTTTGTACACCCTGTTTGAAATGATATGTTAGACTCCTTTGGAGCACTACAACCTAGTGGTTCTTTGTATGAAGGTGCTGGCTGTCTCTACTATTTTCCTTAAGAACAGAATGTTGTTTTGGAAGTATGAAGCAAGAAGTTTGAAATATTTTTGTCCAATAACCTGAAATCATGGAACAAGACATGCCAGTTTGCCTTTAGATTTGCTGTGCTTGCTGTCTCACACTGGGCTTCTGGTGTGTAGGGTCGCCGTAAACCATTCGGACAGCTCTTTGGCTAAAAATAAACGGCAAAAGCACTGCAGGAAAAAAGGGCTCTATCCCGTGGGTAAAACGTGTACGATCAAATGAGAGGTTTCTCTCGGGTCTCCTTGGTGCGGGGCTCTAAGACAGTGTGGCTCTTAAAGTGAACATTTTTTGTGTGAATGAAGACCTCTGCATCCCAGACTGTGCACTAGGTGCTTTTAAGCTCACATTTCACACACTTTATGTGTGCAGTTAAGAAGATGAACACTGAGAAGAAAAAAAGTCAAGCTACTTACCTTGAAACTCATTATCCTTGTATTATTTGGCTGTTCAGCTTATGGTTTTAATTCAGAGTACAGCTGCATGGTTTCACTGGCGTAATTCAGGTTAAGTAACTCATTCAAGTATAACCCAGCAAGCAGTGACAGTGACAGCTAATATTAATTCATATGATTTTTTTTTTTTAATCAGTATTCAGCCCTCTTGTGCTACTCTATTTGGATGTCTAGAGGAGTCAAATCTTTGTGCTTCACTGAGGAGCGACAGTTTAAATTGCTGTGTTTTGACTGCTCTTTCATGGGCAGCAGGAAGTGAACTGGTTATAGATATGTTCTTGTTGGGTTGAGTCAATGTCCTTAACTTGAATTTCTTAAGTAAAAAAAATCTACTTGGATAAAATTGAGAGTGGTCGACTGAGCAATAATAATAGCAGTAATGATAGTAATTATAATAATGAGAAAGAAGGCAAATTTTTTCTTTGCCTCTCGAAGATTGTTGGAATACTGTAGAGCATGAAAATGAGAAAGCTCATTTCCATAAAACAGGGCCATTCTTTTTACGGTTTAGTTCCTCTCACTCTCTAAACTGTGGGAACCTGTCTGCGCTGAAGTATCACCTGAGAGGACTCGCCAAATCTTGTCACCAGGGGCAACAATTGGAAATCACCCCCTCTTTTTGTACCAAATTGCTCTTCTGGCACTTATTTCCATTGTGAAACTAGGAAACGTGTATTCTTGTTGATGCTATGTGTAAGAGACCTGGTGATTTGTGATTCTGATTCAGCTCTTTCATTATACAGTTTTGCAGTGTCATGATTTCATTGTTCTGTCATTAGAGAAGATTGGTCTGTTTGAAGTTTATTTTTTCCATAAAATTTTTCAGTTCAGTCTGTGTGAATTTCTGTAATGTCATCTGTAAGTTATAATGTTGTCACTGGATTTCTTTTTATACTCCGTTACAATTCTTTTGACGTACTACTGAACTATTATTGTTTCAGGATGTGACCCTGTTATCAAAGGGCTAAATTTAGGATATTGAATGTCATTCTTTGACCTGGCATAGATTAAAAAAAAAAAATATTGGCTGAGATGTTGTCAAAATATGTGCAGAAAATGAAGAAAAACATACGTAACACAAAAGTCAATGTTATATTGAACCTTTAAATTTCACCTCACTGAAACTGAAGAGGTAGAAAAAAGCATGCTAATAACTGTTGCTTGGCAAGTGAGAGGCACATAGCCACCAGAGAACTGTGCACCAGATTTGAAGGCTGCAGCGTCATCAAAGTGAGAAAATACAAATCTTGTCATATTCACAGCTGTTCTTGATATTTCGGCTGTTCTTAATCCCAGTGCGGGTCTCATCAGACTTGTGGTCATTAAAACGTTCAGACATGATTTACATTTCTATGTGATGCTACCAGTTTTTTTTTTTTTTTAAGATAATTACAGCTGCCCAAAGGCATGCCCCATCCGGCCTGCAAATGTAGAAAGTTACATTTTTTTCCCCCGAAATTTTGAAAGAGAATGTATGGCAGGCATGCTGTTGCAGGTACCTAACTGACATGCTGAAGACAACTCAGATGCCACCAGCATAACCCCTCCCCCTGCAGTTTTCCAGCTTGGAGCAGGAATTGCTTCACAAATTAATATTTCGCTTTAATTTTGCTTTAAGTCTCTAATGCTTTAATGAGTTTGCGTGGTAAGCAGTGCAGCCAAACAGAAAGTGAAGTTACCTCCAGGTTAGCCAATATTTCTTACCCAGTAGTGCATTTATTTTTGTTTGCTGTCAGCTCAGGGGTACAAGTGACAAGTTGGAAGTCATGCCAGTGGCACTAATGGCTGTACGTTGTTCCACCTGCAGTGCATCAGCATTACTACTGATAAAGTTTTAGGTTGATTTGGATGCTGCTGCTTCATCTGCCTGATGACTGAGATTGAGATGATAAACTGTTCTCATGCATAAGATGAAAAATCACAGTAACAAAGGTCAACATGTTTAGAGCTGAAGAATTAATGGTATCTTTGCTTTGGCTGGATTTGTTTGATTGAGGTTGACTAAATTGTTGTATTTTGCCTAATTTCAAAGAATTCTGTATGTCTATTGGCTGCAAAATGTGTATATGTTTTTTGTCATATTGAAATATTCTATACATAGAAATATTCTTTGCCTGAAAGGCAAGAATTTAATTCGTCTTTTTTATCAATGTGTGTTTCTTTCTGTAGCTAGTGATTTGCTGATAATTCTGGGCAAAATAGATGCAGCTTGAACTTGGTCACCTCAGCCCACTTGTTTAGCCAAGCAACATGTTAATAGCAGACGACTGGCTGGCCTTGCAGACTTACAGCTGTCTTAGACAGCTGCTTCACAAAGCGCTCACTCAACACGGAGTGTATGCTTCCTGTCGCCAACAATGGACAATGCTGGAAAGAGTCTGTCAGAAAAGAACTGCCTCTTTCTGCTGTTTTCATTTTGCAGTGATTTTTCTTCAGATGAATTAAACATGTTTTGAAAATTTTTCTCGCAACTAGGTGTTTTTCTGTATCTGTAAACAACTTGATAAAAATTTCTGTTCCCCCCCCCACTTCTCTTTGAGGTTGGTAGGAAGCAGGGTCTTTGAGCTTTCCTTTTACTGCAGCTGACCGCTCAACAAACCAAACCACCCTTCTGGGGGGTGGCAGGGAGAGAAGAGCTGTGTGAAACACTTGTTTGAGCAGATCTCTGAAGTGGCTTAAGTGCAGTGACACTCCTGTTCCTTCCTGCTGCCAGCCACTGTGGAGAACTTCTTAAGTGCTGCTGTCACCTCGATCTTCCAAAAAATAAGGAGAGCGTTCATAAACAGTGGGGTCTCGGACACAACTTGAAGTGCCTTTTGTGGTTCTATAGATGTGAGTAAAATTATTACATTACTTAGGTTACAGGATGCTTTTATGCAACACAAGCACCTCATTTCCTTGGACCTGAGAATAAGAAGACTCTCAGGGTCATGAAGGGTTAATGGAACAAGCTGATGAGGCACCCTACTGTTCTCAAAGCAGTGCAAATTAGAACACATTGTGTGAGAATGCTAATCATAATCTCACAGAACCCCTGTACCCCACTTTATTCCATAGGGGAGTGTGTCCTTGACCAAGCAACACACACCCACATCAGTTTGCCGAGTCACATCTTTATTGTGTGCTGCTTACTTGGTGACAACTAAGTTAATCTCATAACGCTTTGAGTTAAAGTTGCTCCTTTTTGCATCAGGCAGCAAGTTTCCATTTGTGGCAAGAAAATACTCTTTCTTTAGTTATTTATTTATTTAAACAGATGTTTGCTAACCTATATTTCTTCATTGTGGAGTTGTTTCACCTTAGAATTGACTGGTTTGTTTCTCAGACCCAGAAATGTCTTACTATGAGGGTTGCACTACTTTTTTGCCATAAGGAAAAATTACATACAAATGAAATGGTTTAATAAGCAAAACCTCAAAACCATACTGTAGTGATTGTACTTGTAATATGCATTAAATGTTGGTCTGTAAGGATTGGTTTGAAAACAACACAGATTTTGTAAAGATTTGGGTTCCCATGCTTGGAAGTACAGGTCAATAACTTGTACTGCCTGCAGGCAACATTCCAGGTTAGACCTTTTAACAAAGCAGAGATGTCACAGTCCCCTGACTATGGAGCTGCTCTTCTGTGTTGCATTTTATTTACAGCAGGGCCCAGCCAAAGGCTGGGAGGTCCAAAACTCTTTGTTTACATGTCGAGTTCCTCAAGTCTCAAAGTACTGGTAGTGTTTCTCCATGGTAGAATCAAAGCCGTCTACGTAATTGCAGTTGAATGGCAATCTGAGCAGTCAAATGATGCTGGCTAATCAGGAAGAAACGGTACAGTTACAGCCTGTTTTTGTGTGATGTTCAGTGCTGTGTCCCTACAACTTTCTGATGTTCTTTTGCCCATTTCGTGTGAACCTGTCAAGCACTGTGGGAAAAAGGCCATTTTCAGGTTCTTAACTAATCACAGTATTAACAGAAAAGACACAGCCTTTGTGGACTGAAATGAACAAAAGTCGTTTTTGTTGTGGGAAATGTCTGAATCAGAGGCCCTTGTTGTTTTACAATAATACAGATTTAGTGTGAATTTTGGATGCTTTTACAGATTGGTTGCTTAGTTACAGGGCAAGACAGGAATCTTACCACTAGGCTGTCAGATCTGTTCCTCATTCTGAGCAGATTGTCATTTTTCCTATAAAGTGAATATGTTTTTATTGGTGTTTTGGCGTTAAATCACATGGTGTCATTTACATAGAGCTGCAGAGCAAAAGGTAGGTTACTTTGGTGTACATGTGGAATTTCCAAAATATATTGATTAATCAGAAGTGTTTTTAGTTTTAAGGGGTTTTACTGCACTTGACCCAAGGTTTACTTGTCTGGAGAGCTTTTGTTGACATCCCAGAGGAGCTCACTGTTTTAAATCTGGAAGTCAGCTGCTTTTAAAATAAAAAAGCATTTTATATATATATATATATATATATATATATATATGTGTGTGTGTGTGTGTGTGTGTGTGTGTGTGTGTGTGTGTAATGGTGGTGAGATGCTTTTTTAACATGCTTAATAAAGTTAATGTATACAGTGATTGCTGAATGTGTTTTTTTTTAAAGACTTGGTGAGCGATCGCTATCACTTTACAGTGCCATTCATTACTGAAGATTGTGACCTTCCATCTGATTTGCTTCTTGCATTAGTCTACTGCATAGCGGAAGGCAAAGAAAGAAACCAAATGCAGCACAAAAAAACATAGTATCTGCTTTTATTCTGCACTGATCACCTTTTACCTGCTTTTGTAAAAGTGATGTTGGAGGGAGGCATGAAGAGAAAGGATTGTTGGGAATGGGGGTAGACTGGGCTTGACCTGGGGTTAGAGTCCAAGAATGGAATAGTATAGGGCAAGGTTATTGCAGGAAAAGGGACTGTGGGGCATGCAGTTCCAAACTGGCTGAACATGAAATACATGCATACAAGAAAAGTAAATGCTGTAGGACAAAATCAGTACATTAATGCAAAAAACTAAGGTAAATATTTTTAGTATGTTGTTTAGATCATTTTTGCAGGAATTAATAGAAAATGGCTTGATGCCTTAGCTAGTGGACAAACAAAAAGTACATTTCTGAGGAAGTGTGAAATGCATGATTTTGTTGCATGGTTGTCCATTTCAAGTACAAGGATGGTACCAGTGGTGATCTATATTTGAAAGTTGAAGAATCATAAGTTATGATTCAAAATGCAATGAAATATTAAGAAATGCTTGTTAAAAAGGCAGAAAATGTGCTGTTTGTTTTCTTTGAGGGTAGGTTTACCGGTAAACAGGTATTAGTCTGAAAATGCATGCATACATTATGTTATTCTGTTGAACCTTTGCTCATAAAAGGGTGCATGTTTCCCCTCAGTTTATTTGGAAATACTTAACTCTAAGAAGTAAATAAAGTGGTACAACATGTTTGTATTTCCTTGCTCATTTTTGGGAACAACTAATAAGGGATACAATACCTTCAACTTAGCTAGTTTTTTCATTTAATTTGTGTGTTTTGTTGATTGTACACGTGTCCCAGCAAGAGTCTGTTTTGCTTCGTGGTTTGTCTCCCTCTCCCCCTGGCCTTGTGGATCGGCCCTCGGCTTACTGCCGTTCTGAAGGGGATTGAGCCGTTTATGTAAATCTAAGTGCTTTGTACTGTGATTGAACAACCAAAAACCTAAATCCCAAAATATTCTCTGGGTTTGTGCGTTCCATATAAATGGAGTCGTTTTCCCTGGCAAACGCCTTGTTCACTGCCCACTGCATAGAGGGATTTTGGACAGGAAAGGTCCTCATTGCACACATACTGGTCTCTCCTTTAATTACAAAGAACTTGTCATTCACATTAACAGGGTTAACTTGCTATATGATATCAACCTCTTAAGTAGATTCCTAGTGTGAGGGACTTGAGTGATCATTATTTCTTAGGAAAAGATGAATTGTTTCCTTTTCCTGGATGAAAAATATTATTTCTCACTTCTCATTAAATATTTTTTTCAGTTTATCTTTTTCTGCCTTTGCAACTTTTGCCAGTGCCTTTTGCAATTTCTTTTCAACCATTTTAGGAGACATTTTGATGGTTCAGCTCACAGATGGCTATGATTTATGGAATGAAGTAAACAGATCATTGCCTGTGTCTTTCACTGGGCAAAGCACGTGACCACTATGGCTGAGTTCTGTGTAGAATTATGAATGTGTGAAACTAGATGATTTTCATTTGATTGATGGATGAATGCT
Source organism: Arapaima gigas (assembly GCA_900497675.1). NCBI lineage: Eukaryota > Metazoa > Chordata > Actinopteri > Osteoglossiformes > Osteoglossidae > Arapaima > Arapaima gigas. The sequence continues at coordinate 531,956 of UFQX01000151.1, forward strand.
TCACTTACTTTAGCAATCATTGTGTCCATATTAATTTAGAAGTTAACACTCTAGATACAGTCAAATAATATACAGACTGACACCAATGAGGAAACAGAAGCTTTATGGTTTTGAGATGCTCAGTGTGTAGTTTTTAGAACTTTTGATAAAAATGTCAGTGTTGTACAGAATAAAATTCCTCCTGTCAAAATAAATTGAGTGGTTGTTGAACAGAAATGAAAAGGGGTATATATTTTCCTAAGTTGTGTTGGTTCTCCATTTCACCAAAGGTAAAACTGTACTTTAGCACAAAGTAAAATTTGGTAGGAGTATATAGCAAGTGTCATGGGCACACATGAACACTATAGTGTTTTGAACAGTGATAGAGAATGTCACCTCTACCTTATTGTTCTGTTGTGTTAATATCTCAGAGCTTCGTGGTCTTCAAAGGGACCAATCTATCTAACCAAACTACACTAAAGCATTTCGGAGCTGGCAAAGCAATTGTTCTCTTTAGGCTGTAACACAGTGTCATTATACTGGCTGTATGCAGCCATTCTGAGTTTTGACTTGAGCTAGTAACATATAGTTCTGCAGAAAGTGACGATCCTTAAAACGGGTAGAAAATATAAGTTCAGTCATATCACTACTCAGGAATAAGTTACCCATCAGATTTGCTTTTTGTGATTTGTTTGGGCCCAGCCACAGGGGTGACTGCTACTGTACTTTGCAGAGTTTGTTTTACAAGTGAAGACCTTTTTACAAGCTACAGTGCTGTATGTAAAGAAGTAACCATGTTGGAGGAGGTGTTCAAATCCTTTTGTTCCTGAGCTCCAGGAGCAGACAGAGAGCCCAACACAGAGGTTGGAATACATAATTCATGAGCTGAAGGAGCTATAAAAGGAAGTAGTCTTTGGTGTCTTGAGTCAGCATTTTTGGGGTTAGTCTCTGGCAGAAGATCTTCATGCTGAAATAAAGAAGGAGCTACAATTTTGCTATAAGCACAACTAAAAAGCATTAAATCTGTATTTATTTATTGCTTTGGAAGAATGGTTGGGATTTTAATGACATTCTGTTCTGCCAGTCTAATTTGCACGTGAAATAAGATTCTTTTTACTGTTTAACAATGGGTACATTTTTTGTTCCACAGGATGATAGAAAGAATACAAATAATACACATGGTTAATACAAAGAAATGCTGATGCTGAGCTGTTCTATATGAGAATATAGAACACCTATATAATTTACAAATAGTTTGCGCTCTTTTGTTTCTTTTAAGTCATGCTACCTTCCCCTGCCTCATTGTTAAGATTTAAGTGGAATATGAAGTACTTCAAATAATTTGAAACAAGAATGACCAACATCAAATAAATATATTGTTTTAATGTTAATATAAAGTTCAAATTATATCGTTGATAGCGTAGTGTTTAAAGACACAGCCCACAAAAAAATGAGGCATCCTGGTATGTTACCTTTTTAGCATGGCCCGTAACCTGAAATGCTCCGGTAGAACTTAGATATGAAGAAAAACTAGAAATGGACAATGTACTGCGATGTGTCCGTTTAATGTTTAACATCATTGTTGAGGCTAAGCGAGCTTGATGCAGGCAGACACAGGTGCCTCTGCTGCTGTGTGCTTCACCTTTAAGGAATTCATTCGGTAGGATCCCTGGCAGCAAGGAATGTTGTATAACCACACACCATTCCCCCTTACCCTTAGTCTGTAGATCAGCACATTTTCATCACTGTTGCTCGAAAAGGTCTTTCTTGTCCTATGCCCCCTTAGATCACTTGAATGTTCATGATTTACTGTCCTCATTGATTCAGGAGCTGCTTTTTACCTCACACGCAGCTTCTTCTGGCATATGATATTATAGGGATTTTATTTATTGAGGAGTGAAACTGCTGGTGGTTCAGTTTCATACATTGTTGTTTTTTTTTGTTTTTTTGCAGTGCAATATCTCTGTTTGTTTTTGCATCTAAAATCTAGGTTTTTAGCTTGAGACAGAGCCAGTAGGCAGAAGTGAAGCCTTTCAGATTGCTATCTCATTGTCTGTCTGGCAGTCTGCATGTGGTTTAGAGATGAGAAGTTCCAGACCATGTGCATGTGGCAGTCTGCAGTCCTCACACACCTTGTGTTAAAATGTCATTTAGTTTAATTTACCAGAGAAACTCTATGTCACCTCTGCAAATCTTTTTTGGGTGACCCTTCTACAAATGAATCAGTCCCAACACCTCTGGTTGATTAAGTGTGGAAGTGGGTAGGTTAGCAACGGAACTTAGACCAGAAGGTTGCTGGCTCATGCCAAGTGTCAGGAATTATTCCAGTGTAGGCCTTTTGAGCAAAGTTCCTATCATGAGTGGCTTCTGGTGAGTACCTAACTTTACTGGGTAAAAATTACATAAAATGGAAGAAATTGGATAGCTGCATTAGCTGAGCAGCAGTAAATGAATGAACAGTAATTGCAACAACAGAATGGGTTTGGTGTGGAAGAGTGATTAGATATTGTTTTCTGTGCAAGAGCTGTGTAGTTACTTAAGAAATTTCATTTCAGATGAGCTGCACTCTGTCGGAAATGTCTCTTCTTATGAGAACTAAAATAGTGTACAAATTTATTTAAGAAAATGGAAGGGATTTTGAAGACATTCAAGTTGTTTTGCAAGCCTGTTTCTGTATTTGATTGGTGTCAGATGTTTTTTGTTCAGTCATGTGACTGGCAGGTAAATGCCGTTTGTGGTGTCTCTGCTAACCTTTGACCTGTGTGTGCTTTGAAATGTTTAAGGGACAATGGTACGTCATCCTTTACTCATCTGAACTGCCCCAGTTACAGACACATCATCAAACACAGGTGTTCACATAGGGATTCTTGGACTTTTTGACTCTCACAACTACCTGGCTACAGATTGAACTGGTTTTGCCTGTAATTATATGAAACCCATAACTCTATTCCTCTAAAATATCATACATTTTGCTGTCTGTATGGCAGCATGTGATGCAAAGCTGAATCCATTTCTTCAAGGATATCTCTGTTGTGTTCCCAAGCTGTGCAATAAGCTTCATTTAAACATTCTGGTCGTACAGGTGTCCTCCTACTTATGAGCATGGTTTATTCATGTAAATTGGCTTGTAAGGTAAAATCTTGTAGGCCAGAAACATAATTACCATTAATTTTAGTGGGGAAAAAATTTTAAGTGTTCTTGGATCCATACATTTGCATTTGCTCTAGTAACACCAAAACCAATCAAAATGGAAATAACATTAATATCAGAAACACACAATTCCTTTCATGAATAATATACAGAAATATAATAATAATAATAATAATAATAATAATAATAATAATAATAATAATAAATATAGATCCACTAAAAACTTGAGATGAGATCAGAAGATCACACTTGACAATCACTGAGTATAACAAAGGTGCAAAGACAGTGACTGGACAAGAAGCTAGGTGTGGCTGTTTTGTCTGTATAGGTCACTCACAACAAAATGATAAAAAGTGCTCGGGGAGTTGCGGTGCATGTTTTCAAAACAACCTTTACTCATATGCTGTGTGTGTCTATAAATAAAAGGTCATTATAGTAAGATTAGCAGTGCTGCACAAAAGGCAAAATCACTGTCACAGCACATTTTGTCAGAGGTAGCTGAAAATCAGAAAGACAATAGCATGTAATTCTGTTTCTGTCAGGATTTCAGGTGGCCATTTATAGCCTTTGTTTCACAATTTGTGCTCTGCAAGATGTGTGAGGTAGACTCCGCTGCACCATGTCTGGGGGTTATATGGTAAATTCTGTTTTTTGAGCACATATGCAAATAATTAACTGCCCAGTTTTTTATTTGTATTCTAACTTGCTGGTTGCTTACAAGAGCAGCAACTTTTACATCCAATGAGATCTTCTTCCAGTGACAAGAAAATGTCTTTTTAAGCAATTGAACAATATATAATGATACCCTCCCTTTGGAATTTTATAAAATTCTGTTTGGACAAATCATATCTGGACTTGGATATTTTGAAGCTAGAACTGGTGCAAGCCTAAATGTCTTTGCATGTTTTGAACAGCTGGGTTGTTAATGTTTTCAGAAAAATCGCAAAATGTTTTTTCAAAAGTATTTTTCAGCATTAATGTGTCAGACAGTTGGGGGGGAAGTGGATTGTTTTCAGTATTCGAGGCATTTAGTCACACTTAGTGATGGACTCTGTTTTGACATAACATCAACCAGTTCCTGTTTTTTCTGTGGTGACAGTATGGTGGTCCACAGTAGACGCTCTTTGGAAACTAACTGTTGTAAACAGTTGAATAATACATCACTGTAATACAAAGCTCACCTCTCCCTGTCTATGTTTCGAAGAGTTACATTGTCGGCATCTGAGTTTTGTCCATAAAAAAGTGTGTTCTGGAAGCTCCTATTCTCAGACCCTTAGAAAATGTCAGTGAGAAAATTCACAAAGTCCCAGTTCCAACGTAATCATGAAGTTAACTTTGTTAAAAAGCAAAACAGTGTCAAACTGAGAGGAAATCCATGTAGGCCCAATGTCAATAGTGCTAACATGTTTAGAACAAACAAGGCTGGATGGCTCATCCAGAGGCTGCTGCTTGTTTATTGAACTTATTTATTGATTCTTTTAGTTAAGATTTGGCAAGGATTTAATTTTTCCTACAAATAGTTGAATGAAAATGGAGCCTGTGTAGTTGAATTAGCCTGATGTTTTGCTTAAAGGTAAAATGAAATGTTCTGTTCAGAATTTGCCAGGAGGAAAAACATTAGTTATTCCATAAAATAAACAGAACATGTTTTGGTAACACTTCCTCTGTGCTGTTGAGCTGATCTTTTCTTCAGGCTGTTGTCAGTGGGGCACAAGAGCAAAAATAGAAGATATTATTACTGTATCAGCACACTTTCCTACTCTCAAGTCTCAGGATCTCTGTCAGGAGTTTGCATGCCAGCTGATTTAAAAATCACCTGCTACTTTTTTTTTCCCTTTTTTTTACAACTAAATGGACAAGATTCAATAGTAGAATCTGAAATTGTAGTTGTGTTTCTGTTTTGAAATGGTCTTTTAAAAGTTGCTAGAAATGCTTGGATGACAGCTGTTTTTAGCATGCTCCCTTGCCATCAGTCAGTTCATTTGCAAAGTGAACTCAGTTATTACCAGACCAGTAGGGATTCTGCAGTAGCTTTCAGGCTTCACAGAGTTTGGAAGATGATGTGTTCATGCGCTTGCTGATGGATGCATTTTGTTACTGCAGACCTCTGAATTTTCTGCCAGTGATCAAAACATGTTAGTGTAGCCAGGAATTGCAGAAATCCAAAAACCCTCGGTGAAGTAAAGGGGGGAACTTCTCAAAACTCCCTCTCGTGCCCATGATCCCATTTGTGTGCTCCTGCCCATCTACAGGCCCTTAGTGATGAATGTGGAGAACGTTTCTGACCTCAGTCACGCTAGGAATTGGAGCAAAGTGTTATGGATTGCTCTAGCAGTGGAGAGTCAGCCACAGGGCCACTCCTAACAACCTCACCTTTCACATGGCAGCCTGTGGAAGAGTAACATGTGATAAGGCAGCAGGTGTTAGAGGAAAACCAGCTCAGTGGAGTGGTACTTTCACCTGGGTGTTACTGAGAACAAGGTGAGTTATCAAGAGGCACATACCCCCTCTTGGATCTATACACCAGCCATGAACACCATTGCAACAGCTGTGTATCCACCAAAGGGGGTCTAGTCTAGTCTTAGAGTTTAGAAATTATTATTCATGTAGTTTTTAAAAAGTCATTGTGACAAGTAAAATCAATCTTGAAAATAGAAAACGAGACATACACATAATAAAAACCCATTTAATGGGGGAAAAAAACTCACCAGTTCTCAGCTGGATAGAACTGGACAACAACATCTTCTTTATTAAGTGTTGGAATTGGAGGATATCCACAGCCATTCAATTTACTCAAAGGTGTTGGCAGGTTGTCCTGATTTTACAGCAGCATTTAATTTGAGATTTGACCACATACTGCACTTTTGGTTACTCTACAAATTTTAAACAAGGATAAATGTGATCTGAACTGACGAATTCTGCCATTTTAGCTTACTTTGTTAATTCCATATGTTATGTCTCTTAGGGCATTTGCATAGTAATGCCGGTCAACCTCTTTATTGTATATAACAGTTTATTATATAACTTATTTGACAGGGGACTTTCACTGTTCATATATCACAAGACTAGTGACTTCATGTAGTATACTTTATGGCAGTAGTCCAGTTCCTTCACTTTCTGTATGGTATGATACCAGTTACTTCATTAATAGTTTTACTGGAGTTATATCATTAACTCCTGAGTTTGAACTGTAGCCTGCAAAGCTAAGATGCTCATTCTAATTGCTGCATTTTACTGATAAAATGATGATACTGGCTTTAGTGGACAATGGTTTAGCATGCAAACAGTTTTTGGATTTTATAACAATAAATGTGTTAAAATGAATCTTAAATCAAAATCACACTTGTACTGAGATGGCACAATAAGTTGAACTGGTGCCTCACAGTTCCTGGGTTGTTTGCAAGATGTGGGGTTCCAGCTCAGTGTGTATATTGTTTGCAAGCCCAAAAAAAACATGCACAGAATGCGACAATGGCAAACCACTTCTGTTCCCTCCCTTGCCTTAGACACCACACTGGTTGTCGCTGTGAGTTGGATTTGACTTTGATGGCACTTCCAGCACCAAGCAAATAATGTATGACTGAACGAATACATGCTTAGTTTGTACAGTATTTGAAACCCTGTATTTTGTCATCACATTGTTAGTGGACTCTAAGGTTAGTCCAGTATTTTTAGAAGGCAAATGAGCCTTTTAGATTTTCAAAGGAAATGCTTTTCTTGATTTTGCTACAGGAAGCTCAGGCTCCAGGGAGTTATTAACAAAGCACACATTTGCAACAGTTACTTTTTTGGCTTAGATTGCATTGGGGTACTAATTAGGATTACAGGAAAACAGGATTAGGATCACAGCCCTGGGAATATTTATTTGAGAAGAAAAGTATGTTTTTAATTTTTTTATTATTCTGAGAAAAGAAGATATTATAGCATATTTAATGTTTGCATTTTTACAGTAATGATAAATATAACCCTAAGTGTTAAAATGATGACTGTTCATTCCTCATTTGCTGTTTGTCAACAGTATGTGTGTATCTATTCAGTTCTTTTAATTCTGTTATGATCTGGGGCATCCATGTTGCTTTGTCAGGGAGCAGTGAAGACCAATTTGACCATAAGACGTTAAAGCTAAAATAAAGATATTTTACCAGTGAAGTGTTTTATAACGTTTGTGTTTTGTGAGGTTTGAGGTTCTGCTGTTCTTCATTCCTACTCCATTGTGCAGATTTCCATTTTTTAATTAGCATTTAGTTCTTCTTACATGTCAATAAAAACTGCCACTTTTTTCTTTAACACTGAACAAAAAATTCCACTTGGACATTCTCACTGCCTGTTTAAACCCTAGTCACCCAACCTTGTGTTGGCTTTACTCTGTGCAAAAATATGACAGTGTGGTAATAAATAACCTTGTTTTTTTTCTGTGTAGCAACAAAATGGTATTTGTTTTGTTTAATTATGTTTTGTTAGCAGTAAAAGTTTTCTGCTTTAGTTGTATGCTTGTTAAAATAAAAATGCCATAAACATTTCCTGGTTTCACCAAAAAGGCGTTCCAAGCCTTGTTCACTCCTTTTGCTTTATACTGGATTTCTTGGGGGGGGGGGACTAAAAAAATGAGAGAATATGCATAAAGAACTGGAAAAAACTGTAATGCTGCTATCCAGAAACATGTGCACATGGGAAACTAGACAGCTTTGAATCACTGCAGCCATGCAGGTGGTATGTTTTGTGAGGATAGAGATCTCAGCCAGGGGCAATGGTGGGCACTGCATGGTGATGGACGCTGGAGACCAGTGTTGCGTGTAGAGGGAGTGCATGTTCATCAGTGACACAGCCCAAGTCATCTCTGCTTGCTTTTTTATAATTAATTTTATGCTTGTGTACAGAGGGGCTTGAAAATGGCTCTGAAATCTAAAACTAAATATTGTAAAAAGTATGAGTAAGTTGTAAAAATATACTTTTGGCTGAATCATGTATCTTGAATGTTATTAGTTGTTCAACCAAAAGGAGAAAATCAGATTTCAGCAGAGGAAAAAATTTCTTGGCTTTGACCTTACTAGATGAAGAGAAAGTGCTCCATGAATAAATTTTATACTTTTATTTAGCTTGTATTCTCCTAAATACTCTGTTTGTATTATATGCCATTTGATATAAGTCATTCCCATGTCCTTGTGGTCATATAACAGGAACCTTATTTAAAAGCTGCTCTCCTGCTTCCCATTTTTCCTAGACCTCATAAATAATGGAATAGCATTTCTCTGAGACTGTTAGTGACCTGGTGAAGTTTTGCGAGAAGGGATTTCCAGACTGGTCTCATTAAAACTGGGCTGAAGATGATATGGACACAAATCTGGATCATCATGCATTTCTCATCTGTGAGCTCTTGTCAGCCATCTTCCTCTGGCATGTGGTTTGACAGTTCTCCTTTGCCACGTGCGGGGCAAAGAAACACTTATCTTTGAAGGGAACCCCCCCCCCTTCCCCCACTCCATATGGCAATCTTGATTCAGGTTGGCATGGATTCCTAGCTTCATGGTGAGCACATTACTTTGCGTGCATACACAATAATGTTTACAGTACTATGATCCCAGGTACAAGCTGTGAACATTTTTGGATTATTGATTATGACATCAGCCAGGCATGCCAATAAGAGGGGATAAAAAGGTTGCAGGATCTCTGATGCTTAGACAGAGCTAAAGAAAAACCGGTCAAACTTTTGGACACCTCAAGTCTGAGACAAGTATGTAAACTATATTCCTAATCTGTTCCATTGTATCACATTTTAGAGCTGCAGTAGAAAACACGATATAATGATAAATACTGACATGACACCTAAAAAGTATTTATTATGAAACTGATGTGTAATTATACATTTTAGAGTCTGTTTCTGCTACATGGCTGTGGATCTTGCAATTGTTATTGTGGGCAAAGCACCCAGTGGTAATTCCTAATCAATATATTTCTCTATATCAGGTCCATTGTGAATGAGGGCCAAAATCTACAGCGAGATATGCAGGCAATAAAGATTTCCTTTTTTCCAAAAACATTTTTATTTATTATTAGTATCAGCAACCTTGGCCATCCAGCATGCCTGTTCTTTTGTAGTCTACTTAATGTAATTATAACTGCATATTTATGTATTCTCTTTACTGTTTGCTCTTGATATTCTCCTGGGATTTCTGCTCTTTCACTATTGCTGAGTATTTATATTGATGTTTTCTTTTCTAGCCCTGGGTCACAAACATATTTACACTTCATATTTTCATGCAGAATTAATTCATCATCATGTCATCAGTGTATTATATTGTCTTTTATGTTTCATGTCATTATCATTCAGTCATACGTTTTATGCAAATTTAAATCTTCTCATTGCTTGGTTTCAAGCTGTATGTTTTATTATTCTTGCTACAGAATAATTACTGGTGCATATGCCCTTAATAAAATGTAAACTCCATGACCCCTTAACTGTGTTGTTTGCCATCTCATTACATCTGTTGATTGTTGTTATTAATTGTTATTAACAAGAATTTCAATAAAAAGCAGTAGCATGGAAGACTTCTAAATGGACTTCTTAGAATAAATTAATTTTTGATCCGTACGAAGAGTACTAGTGGCGGAAATGGCTGAGAAGGAAAACTGCATTTTAGTGAGAAGTTGGCATTTTTCAAGCAACATTTTGGTTGGAAAAACACATTCTGATGCTTCCAGAGTGAAGAAGAATCTGTTCAGACTCATGACTTGTTTACAAAATATTGAGGGTGGAGGTCTTCCAGCAGCATACAAGGGTATGTGTTGGAAAAAAGACACCAATCCTACCCTCACACCCCCAAAGCTCCCAGCTGCCAAAGTCCATGTTCTTTATGCTCAAAATGACATCTACCTCCCATTGTTTTCCCCGAACCAGGAAAGAACAAATGTTTGTTTGATCCTGGAAATATCAGCAGAAAGGTTTCCAGATGTGTTTGTGTGTGAGACTAAGAGAGTGCATGTTTGCTGTGAATTGGTTTGCACTGGTTCTCTCTTACACTCTGCAAATAATGTTTAACTAAAGCTACTGTAAGCAAAGTATATGCAAGACTGAATATTCCGTTAATGCATTAAAGTAATAATGAAAATGGTCAGCTGGAATTTTAGCTTTTTATCGTGCACTATAAGTACTCTGTAAGTAAATGGGGCTGGTAGAGTTGGAGTAATGCTGACAAATCCAGGCATTTATATGCAATGCAAATGCATAATCAGGTTTGTAATGGACTTAAGAACGTGAAGGAGCTATTTAACAGAGCCAAAAGTCTGTTAGCTGTATGAACGCAAATTTCATGTGAAAAATATAGTGTTTGCTTCACTGTTCATCCCCATTCATGGGATTAGCCTGTGTGTACTAATAAAACAGAATTAATTTTACAGAGCAGGGCATGCTAGATTTCAGTGTATGTAATATTATTTCAATATAATTAATACTACCATGCAGTGGAATGGCATCCCATCCAGTGGCAGTTTTACTCCAGTACCCAATGATTCCGAGAACCAGCTCCAGACCATTTCGATCCTACACAGGATAAGTGGTTAATGAAAATGGATGGATGGGTGGGTGGATAATTAATGCCATGATTCAGGGCTGGAGCTCAACAAGTAGGAGTTCAGTCAGCAGCCTTAAGGTTAAAAGTTAGTCTTTAAATGCGAGACTTCCGGCTGGCCTCATTTTTGAGTTACGTATTCCTGTGTATTCTATACTACATATTCCTGTTAAGAGATCCTCTATATATTGTATATTTGATATTCTGTATTATACATTCCTGTTAGATGGAGATCATCTATAGAAATATTTCTTTTTTCCATACATTTGTTATGGCACAGTTTGGGGTTAGGTTAAAAATGATGGGAGTTTAATGTTTGATCTCCAAGTTGTTGTTAATTATCCTACACTTATTATGTCAGATGGATAAACGACTGTCCAGAGAGACTCCAGCTGGTTCGTGTTTTTTTAATTTTTTTTTTTTTTTTTTAAATACATTCAGTCAAGGTTAGAAGGGACTAAACTAGAAGCTTTCTGTGTCCACATCTTTTCATGTGTGATCGGGTGGAGAGGGGATGTGAAAATGCTGTTGCATTGTGAGGGATACTGGTTTTTATAATTACGGCTTTTCTTTTTCATTTCAGCCCAGAGTTGCTCTCACTTATTTCTTACCTGTGCAGATTTCCAGTTTCAGACTTAGCTGGGGAAAAACGGCCTTTTATTCGCTTGACTCCTGAGTTTTCCATACCATCGTCCAAGTACAAGACACAGATCAATTCTTTTAAAAAATAAAGTGTGGCTTTCAAGAATATAGTGCACTCCTATTAACACATTATATCCCCATAGAGCTCAACTAAAATTTTAAGAAAAAAATAATTAAAAATATTATTTTTTTCATTAATCATAGACATATTTTTGTCTATGATTAATGATGACTGAACAAATGCCTGTGCTGCTATGTTTAAACTTGTGTCACAAAGGATCCCAAATTGGCAAGAGATGTGGTAAAAGAGATGTGAGAAAGTGCTATGGTACGCCTTTGAGGGTTCGACAATACTGAGTAGTAAAACAATCTTCAGAAAACCTGCAGGCTTCCAGCTGCAGGCTGGGCACAGGGCCTTGGAACATTTGCTATCAGAGTGCCAGCTCCACATGGCCTCTGCATCTGAGGAATTCTCCCTGTGGTTTTATGTGAATGTGTGACATCAGTTGTTTATGAGTTTGTTGTTTTGTTTTTCCTCTCCCTGCACCATAGTGTACGCTGACAAGTTAAATGACAGCAGGCTTTTCCAAAGAAGGAATGCGCTGCCATCAGAGCAAGGCACATATCGGCAACGTTTTTTAGTGGAGCCACTATCGCTCATGCAGCTTGGCTCAGTTCCCAGCCAGCCAGGCCTTGGCCAAGTCGGTGTCCGGGTTTTGGCAGTGAGACCACTACGATCAGCCAATAAGGGGAGGAGACTGGGCAAAAATCTGTGGGCGCCTATCGCTGACCTATTTGCAGCTTGGCAGCCCGATTCATTCTCCTGGAACCGAGTGTGATGGACAGACGTGCCCATTGAAAGATGGGGTGGGGGGGGGAGGCAGATATCCCCCCCACTCATTTGTTTGAGCACATTTTGTACTGGGCTTCCTACTGTTTTTCCTACCTTGGACAGGAACTAGAATGTGCTTAGAAGAGTGTAGCCTGTGTATTTGTTGTGTATTCCAGTCATTGGTAAGTAGTTCAAACTCAGTACTTTCTTTAGGATGTTATGTTTTTTCTGAAGGTACAATTTGGAGTGTCATGTAGGTTTGGGATTTTAACATTTCCTGCTCCTTTGCCAACAAGTGTCCCACAGAAAGTTTTGCCACAGTCCAGCCAGCTGCCTTTCCCGTCTGCCTTTTCTCTGACTTGAGGAAAGCCTGATGCTGACTGGAGGACATTTGGGTGTGTTGTGTGCATATGTGAGTCCTGGTTGCCGGGCTTAGGAGATGGTTATAAATTTATTTATTTATGGGAACCTTATTTAAATGTAAAATGTTGCAGCTTTCTGGCTCAGGGTGACAAGCTGTGACTTGTTTGACCTGGTTGCTTATTCAGTGTAAGTGAACATCACAGTCTGACTATATTTTCATCTGATTTCAGAACAGCGGCTCTGAAATTTTGCCAGTATTTTTACCCGAATCTGAGCAGCATAGGAAAAATCATAATCATAGACCATAAATAAACAACCACCAGTAAATTGCCTTAGACAAAGGTGTCAGCTAAATAAGGAAAACTAATAAAGAATAATAATTTTTGGGGGGTGTAAAGCTATTAAAATTCTCCTACTTTCAGAATTTCAAAAATAAGGGCAGGAATTTTCTTGTAAGGTAAAATTGAGCTTACATGCTACATGTGGAACAAAGTTCCATTCCACCACCTCTTGAACTACCCACATAGTAAATATTTTGCTGTACTGATCTACTTACCTTACAAAACTGTCGTCTTTTTTTATTTTTGACTATAACTAAAACAATACTGATTGCATGCATTACATCAAATGTTGATTTTTGCTGAGTATACTTGCCATTCAGTATTTTCATTCAGGCCTCTGTATTTTTTTGTATTTACCAGCATTTATAACAGTATATATTTTAAATGTCTACTTTGTATTCCTTTTTTAAAAAATAAATCTATTTGAACAAAATTGAAAATGTTTTATTCATCCTTTCTTACCTCCTTTGCATGAATAGACAACAGATCTGTAACAATTTCACTGTTAGCATTCAAATTTTGGTAGTTATACATTTAGAGAACCCAGTCCAGCTTTGCATTTTTCTCTCAAATAATTCTGGATATGTACGTTGGTCATGGGTGCTACAGCAGTGTTCAGAATGGAATTTAAACCTTCAGCAGATCAGAAGATATCTTTAATGATTGTGCCACCTGCTGCCCAATTGCATGTGGCTATTTGGTGCTAGTCAATGTTGGGCCTTGTGGAAATCAACACTGAGAGGTGAAATTGCGACACCGAACCACCAAGGGCAGAGTGTTGGGAGTAGCAGAGCACGATAAAACACAGTAAACTGTGGGGTTGAATTTTTTGACAAATAGCTGAACAGTGAGTTTGTATTTGTAGGTTCTGTGTAATGGTGGATATGTAGCAGGTGGACCTTGCAATGGTCATGCTCTTTCTCAACCTGCTGTGAGTGCAACAAGACAGTAGCCAAAAATAGCTTGTGCCATCTCAAATGAAAATGCCTTACCAAAATTAAAGTTTGCAGGGCTGGACTGTGTGAAATTTGTTCTAATAATCAGGTTCATTTTCAGTGTGATGTTTCAGCATGTGATGTATATGGCTTAGCAAAGCCCAGTTGACCTGGTTCTGTTTTCCTGCACTTCTTTGTCTTTCTTCATTTTATATGTATGTGTCTGTACAGCTTACTGCAATATCCTTAAGTTGCCACGTTTGTCCTGAATTGTCCTCCCTGCCTCCCAGTTGATGGCTGGCGTTTGTTCTAAATGAGTGGATCCGGGATCCGGGGGAGGAGTGTGAAGGTGCACCACCCCCAGAGCTTATTTTGTTTTTACCATTTTATTTGCCTGTCCCCGAAAAACTCGGCCTTGTCCGTGTCAAGGAACCAACACAGCTCGGCACGCGTCCTCACCTGACCTGGCCTCACTCTCTGCCTCAGCACACAGCTCAGCTGCGGCCGTTTTCAAGAATTCTAGGCAATTGCTGCAGCAGGCAAGAGGTGCCTTATACATGTGAACTCTGACGGCTGGGTGGTCTCAAATGTGTCCTTGTCGTGATTTCCATAACTCCCCTACTCATCCAACCTTGATGACCAAACAACAGAAAATCATCTTACTGATACATCTTACTGACAGACACCACAAGTAATCAGTCAGCTTGATAATGACTATTATTAATTCTGTTTTTATTACAGTACCAGTTAAAATTTTCAGTCCACTTGCTATAAACAGTTTTTTCTCAAAGCATTCATGTCAGTTTAGGAAGGAAATGAGCTAACATTTCTTCCCAGCTCTTCTGTGGCAGTTTCCAGAGATGTAGGAGACTTGTTAGTTGTTTTACTTTGACTCTTCTGTCCAATTTGTCCCGTGGAATCATTGCTTAGGTTACAAACATATACTTACTTCTGACTGGTACTGTACAACCATTAATCTGCTGTTCAGCTGGCACCTTATCCAAAGACCCATGCAATTTTCACGAGTTCATACATCTAAATATTTTGTTTGAAACATTTCAGGTAAACTATCATTTTCAAGGATATTTCTGTGGAGCTCCATCTGGAACTTTGTGACTTCAGGTTCTGTTCTGTGAGTGAGCCTTTCAGCATACTGTTTCTGTAGGATTTCCACTGATGGACTTCTCAAAATAAAGCAGAGGTTGTCATGAAGCATGTTACTTGGAAATGACAGTAAAATACACACACACACACACACACACAAACTTTTCCCTCTTTGCCCTTCCACTGGGACAGAATGTATAGTTCTTAGAACTGCAGCCCTTGGACTCTGACATCCAAGATTTAATTCCCAGTCCTGCTGCAATGAGTGAGGTACTCACCCAGAATTGCTCCAGTAAAAAATCACACAACTGGATAAATGGATATTTGATTGTAAACAGCTTAAAACTGTAAGTTGCTGTACTGTATATGTGTGTACATAACTGCTGAACAGCATCCTGTGGGCAGCACACACTCTGCTGACCTCCTCAAACGTTTTAATGACTTTCAGCATGAAGACTCACAGTGAGGACTTCACTGTTTCATGATGCTGAGCTTTGTCCTCAATTCAAATGCCAAAGTCATTTCCTTTCTTCTTCTGACCACATCCCTTTGTTAAACTTTGTCAAACTGCCATTTTCTCCCTTTGTACTCTACTAAACTGGCTCTAATGAATTAGGGCTCTCTTAATTGTGTACCAATGTTACTTGTGTTTAGCTGAAATAGTTTCTTCTCTCAGAGCTGAAGTCTGTCTTTTTTTATGAAAACCAGAAACACTGAGTAATGAACTGCACAAATAATTTGGTTTCATGTAGCCCTTGGCCAATTTGCCAACTTTTGTTGGTAACAGCTTCTTACGGATTGAATTGGAGTGGAAAGCTGGCTTGTTGTTGTGGCTGATGTGATCACGGCTCTCACGGTGAGGAGGAAACAGTGCCACACACAGTGCACGCTGGAGTGACAGGACACAAGCAGATTACAACCTGGCTGCTTTCTGTATCCAAGCCAAACATAACCTGAAAGACACTTTTTTAAAGACTCGTGGGGTCATTATTTGTACATATTACACTCAGAAATGTAAAGCTGCATTTGAGTCTTTCTAAGGTTGGCAAAGGCCTTTTGCAGACTGCACTAGTAACAATGTGATAATGGGCATAAATTGTATTATTGCGGTCCATTGCTGTGAATCTGTTTCTTTTCATGTAGTTGAGCTCCTTTTTTTAGTCAGGGTGCATGACTCAGAAGGAAGGGGAAAATGAAGGCAAGCAAGCAAAAGTCTCTTTTGTAAGTGGAAATTGTTGGATTTTCAACCTTGCAGATATCGTTTAATCACCATGGCAACTAGCAACCACCAATCAAGTGAAAAGGTTGGATTGATGAGAACATACTAGAATAAATGGGGGCAAGATAGAAATGGGAGAAATGTCAGCACTTAGAATGTGCTTCTAGGAAGCAGGAAGAGTGAACAAGCAAATGAAATGGAGATGCTGATCACATGTTTAAATGTTTATTGAAACTGAAGTAGTGTTTTTGAAGTGTTTTTCAATCACAGAGTACAGGAGGGGGAATGACAATATTGAGTGTTACAGGGACCATAATAGTGCCACTTCTACTGCTCAGATTGAAACCAAAGGCTTGCTGTCATTTTGGGTATAAAACTGCTTTATGCTTATAATCAGTAGGCAGAGACAGTTCCTTTATACCTTTAAGGATGCTCCCTCCAGAAATGCATTCATTTTTGGCTCTCCCTGCCACTAAAATTGTGCACATTGTTTACATAATTAAAGGGAAAATTGTTTAAAATTTAAAAACCATATAAAATCCTTCTTAAAGCAGATAAAGCCATTGTGCCCTTACCTTTAACACTTAGGCAAGAAGATTATGTATTTTTTTGTCACTGGCCAGTTTATATTGCATAGTTTCAAATAAGATTATGTTGTGGATAGGAGATTTATCTTGCTACTTTTTGATGAATTGCAGCACTGGTTATGTACTTAAATCTGACCTAGTTTACCGTATCATCATTTTTGCCTACAAGATACAGCTTTCAAACTGAAGACTAAAATACCAAGGGAACACTAATTTTCATTTGTTTATTTATTACAATACTTATTTATTTACTTACTTATTTAGTATTTGAAGCTTTTCATAACAACCCCTGTACAAAGGGTCAAGTGCCGTGAAAAGCACAAAAAAATGGCAGTGCATTTTAGAACAGTTTACTGGTTAACTTGTACAGTAGACAGCCTTCAGGTGGCTGCATTCTGTGAAAGAAATTCAAGGAACTGGTTCTGAAGAGACCTAACCACCCAGTGAGATTCAGCCCATATTCTGTCATTATTACATACTGTAATGTCCATGTTTTCAGTATATATCAGGAATGAACCCAGTGTGCATCAGAATTACAATACCAACCAACAATGTTGTAGTAATTTAAGCATGTGCAATATCATATATGTATTTCCCGTAACTGCTTTAGCCAGTGCTTACATACAGAGTACAGGACACGGTGATATCTGGATACATACTATATAGTATTTCCTTCTTTTTTAAGTTTTGTGTGTTTAATTGTTGCCTAATTTCTATTATTTGTTGGTTCCCATCAGAAAATTTAACAGTAATTCTTTGAAAAACTATTTTGAATCCTTGCGTGTTGTGGGTTGAAACTGAACTATATATAGCTTATAAAAAAGATATAGCTTTTTTCAAAGGAGCCTGGATGTCTGAACATTGTACATTGTGTGATGTGATTCATTAATTGGTTATAAACAGTCATGCAGATCTTAAGTTATTGCTGAAGTAATGCAGGAAGCGCATTTTATTTGTCCGTTCTAGTTTTCAAAATTTTGTCATTAAAACCTGAATTGTATAAATGGTAGAATAACACACAAGCCTAAAATAGCATGAGGTTTCCAAGGCCTGGTTTTCTCCCATATGAAGTAAAGCCCAGGTAGGCGGGAACCTGATCTGTTAACGTGGTTCAGGGCAGTGGCCTTTGGCTGGGCACCACAGGGTTCTCAGGCCTCACTTTGGCTTGCTTTTAGCCAGTTTGTTTTATTCCTAAATTGTATGGTGGTTATCATTTTGCATGATGCTTGAACAAAGCATGTAACGCAGCATTAACAGCTGCATTTTGTTGCTGTTAATAATTGGAGCATGTACTGTACTATACATTTTATCAGAATGCAGTGACAAAATATACTCTAAAATTACAGAATATGGAGAGATATAATTGGATGCAATACTTCTGAGATCAAATGTGCTAAAAACTGGTGAGGATGTATGTGGGGAAAAAACGAACGATATTGTTATTGGTCAGGTTTTTATACATCATACCATAACTATGTCAGTCTTGTACAAATTGTTCTCCAGATTTAACTACATAGCGATACAGGTTGATTGCATATTTGCCATACACTTTGCTTTAAGTTTCTTCCACTGGGCATAAAAAAAGCCTTTTCTTTCTTTCTTCTTCTAGGTTTTCTACAGACGGGGGTCAGTCTGTCCGGTCAAGCCTGCAGTTTGATTGAATTTTCAGGAGGATCTCAGGTAAGAGCACAGTCCATTCTGTGAAACAGGCCCTCTCGTCAGGTGCTCACATCATGGCACCACCATGCCCTCTGTACGCAGAGCCGTGATGCTGGCCATGCTCTCACTCACAGACTGCCCTGGAGGAACCTTTGTTCACATTGTACGAACCCACTCTTGTAAACTCGCTGGTGTGTTTCTTGCCCTCTGGAGAAATGATGGCTTTCTGATCCATGTTATGATCTTAAAGTTATGTTTTGAATGCTCTGCATTTGCACCCATAAACCTTGTCTTTTGTGTTTGTTTGGCCTGTATTCGAACAGCAGTTAAGCCAAGGGGAACGCCGGAGTCTTACGTGCAAAAATCAAAAAAACACAGGATATCAACTTTCTTTGTTTTTTTTACGGTGTTGTTAGTGTTACTCTGTTGCTTTAGTAGATAGGGGTAATGAGTTCATTTCGGTAAGGTACAAACCAATACGGTCAATTGGTTTATTCCTTTAGCTGCATTCTTTTAATGAAAACACCATCTGCTGGCCTTGTTTTCATTTGTATTGCCATGAAGGTGCACCCGCATTTAATGACAGGTTTTGATCCTGAGTGGAAACTACCTGATGGAGTGACTCTTCATCTCCACAGCGCAGTGGTTTCGATGCCCAGTATCCATGGCTAACCGCTTAAAAATGCAAAAACAGCCACCCCCGGCTGAGCTACTAGCTTCAGGACGGGAATGCTACTGTTAACTGCACTTTCCAGCTGCACATTTAATCAATTTAAGTGCACGATGCACACGACGAACAATGAGTCCATTATTCATTTTTGTGTTGTTTTTAAGTCAGCGCCTATGAGATCACTTGCTCATGCATCTAATGTAATAGCC
Organism: Arapaima gigas; assembly: GCA_900497675.1. Classification (NCBI taxonomy): domain Eukaryota; kingdom Metazoa; phylum Chordata; class Actinopteri; order Osteoglossiformes; family Osteoglossidae; genus Arapaima; species Arapaima gigas. Next base: position 551,211 of record UFQX01000151.1, read on the forward strand.
CAAATGGTTTATTCCTGATCAGTCAGACAAACAGGTTACAGGACTAGCATGTTTGTTTGTGTGTTTATGTGTACGCTTGTCAGTTAACTTGTGTTAATATGTTAGTGTGTGTGCATGTCAGTCCTTGTGCATCTCTGTGCATCTGTGTATCTGCACATCTGCCTCTGTGAGCAGTTCCCCGCTTTGGCCCCTGCAGCACTGGGTCACGTAGGGACAGGGCTGTTGTGAGAGGAGGACAGGGTGCACAACTCGGGGGTGGGCTCTCTACCTTTCCGCATGGCCGCACTGGGCTTGTTATTGCTCAGCTGTTCCTCTCCGCTCTTCTCACTTGGCTGCAGGGCCTTGCCAGTGACACAACCCTCTGCAGATCGATGGTGCTCCTATCATGTCCCTGGAAAGGGAGGATAGAATCTCCTTGCTCCCGTACTAGTAATGAGGGTGGAACATTTGCCCTGGAAATAGTTAGTAGAATAATGCTGCTGCTTTACAAAATGAAGTTGTCAAGAGAAGATGAAGAGGAGGGGCAGTGAAGGTCAAATGGGTTCATGAATATTACCACCTGTTTGTATGGTAAATACAACCCACAAAATATTTAGGTAATTAATTATGTATAAATGATGGCTTTTCCAATAGGTATCCTTAGTGAGGAATTTGGAAACAATAACATGAAAATATGATGCACAATTTGCAGTGTGCTTGTGTATTGTGGAAAGAGATCTCAGATTGAGATGGGTGTACTTCAAATTGCTGAAAACCCTTGACTGTGCTTTGTTTCGTCGCATCTTCGTGACCAGCATTTGTTGGACTTACTGCCCTCTGGGTGTAGTCATGTGGTCAGCATGACCTTTGGGTCTGTAATATGGCACAAAGGAATCAGGACTGACTGATGGAGCTACCTTCCTGCTTCAGAGTTGTAGCATAGCAATCAAAAGTTTGAGTTCATTTTTTGGAAACTATTTTCATTTTGAGGCATTGAGTAAACAAGTTTGGGGGGGGGGGGGTCATCCAGAGTGTCTTCTCAAGATCTTCTGTGAAATTTTACAGAGATGAAGGGGACGTTTGGATTGCTTGGATTTCACTCTTGTGTCAAGTTTGTTCCATACAAGTATAACTCAGCTTTCATACGTGTACTCACACGTTTTATAGTTATTGTAGATTCAGTGCAGTTGTATTCTGTACTCAAATCTGGTTATATCAGTCAGTCAGTCAGTCAGTTACCCTCACTTGTCCTGAGGAGAGTTGCTGTAGTAGCCATACGAACAGGCAGGTCCACAACTTTCCAGGGCAATGGAGAGATATATATACTATGGGATATATACTACCTAACCTCCAGTGTGCCCTGAATTCTTTTGACATGCCTGAACTACCTCAACTGACTCCACTTGATCTGGAGGAGCAACAACTGTGTTCCAATGCTCTCCCAGATCACCAGGCTTCTTACTTTAAACCTGATTATATATGTTAGAAATACCTTATTTGCACATTGGTTTTCATGCTATTTAGAGTTGGTGTAATGTTGTGAGGACCCAACAGCCATATATGCACATCACAGTTCTCTGATAAAAACCTGTCCAAAGCACGAGTTGAGCATATGTCTACGATTATTTGTGTATTTTTATGTCTGTTATAATGTTGGGTGTAGAATGATCTACCAAAACCTAGTATTTACACAGTGCATTAAACAGTTCCCTATTCTAACATACTTTTAAGAGTATTGAGCATCACCTGTGTCTCTCTATATTTTGTATTTATAGGATAAACCTTGATTCTGCAAAAAATACTTGTGTCAATGCCAGTACAAGTCTCTCTCTCTCTCTCTCCCCCTCTCTCCTCTGTGTGTGTGTGTGTGAGTGCATGTGAGGGAGAGAGAGAGAGACAGAGTGGTATACTGTATGTCCACATCTAGCATGTCATTCATTTAATTGCATTTCTAATTTAAAAAAACACATATAACAAGGTGGCACATTTATGATTATTTTACCTAACTGTGGGTTATGTATTAAAAAAAGACACCACAGTTCATGTTTATTTGGTTTTTGATGTAATGGTTGTAATTGTTAAACAATTGTGATCAGTGAATTTGGCACAAGGAAGAACGAAGGTGCTAAACAGGTTTCTGTGGCAATAGATCTCCGGCAAGAGGATGAAGAGGTTGTTGCAGGAAGTAATTCATTCAAAGCAGAATCATACACTTTTTCCTGATACTATTTTGGAATTCTCAGTGTTACTTATTACAAGCAGTCTTAATCAGAAATTTGCACAGGATTTTAATCAAATGCAAAACATACCAATGTATTGGATTCAGTTTGGTCAGTTTTGCCCGCATGGTCAGCAGAATGTTAGTTTAAACCAGCTTCAGATTCAACTACTGTGTCAAGTCGGGCTGTTTACAGTGAAACTGTTTATGCTGTGAATGCCAGCGGTTGAATTCTGCTTTTGCAGATAAAATTATGACTCTTGTTGAATTGATTTCTTCCACATGCCCTGTGTCTGTGTGTGAGGGTGAGAAAATGATAATGTTTTAGATGACATAACTAAAGTTGGGTGGTCTCTCCTATACAGATAGCGATAAGAGATTAGATCAGGATACACAGGTGACACTTCTCAGTTACCTGTACAGCTTGTTCACACAGCCACAGTCGGAGGTGGAGGTTGGACTCCTGCACTTTCAGAGAAAAGGCTTCTGTTCAGAATCCTGGGACTCATTTCTACCCTTGAGTAGGAGTGAAGGTCAACCAAGATCTCAGTATGATAATGTTATTACACTTGAGATAGAACACAATATCTCCATAAACAGTACAGGTTCAAGATCACTTTTTTTTTAGCAAACATTCTTTCATAACCTTGACAGTTGTGTATAAACATGTTTGGAAGAAGGGGTCAGCTAAATGAATAAATAATAATACAGCTTTTCCAGTCAAAGTAATGGGACAGAAAGGTCTTAGATCATCTTTTTCAATGTGAAAGGTATCACATCATGGATCTTCTCTGTTGTGACCATGTGGAATAGCAGGGCTAAAGTACATGACTCGTAATTATAGCTGTATCATAACTGGTACAAATCATTTTTGATATTTTCATTTCTGTATCATAAAAGTACTTCTTGATCAGTTCCTGTAATGATTACTGGCATGATCCCAGTACTAATTAGGGCAAACATTTTTTTGGATCCCCAGTAATGCTTCATTCTGGATGAACTAAAACCAGGAAAGCTCAGAGTCCTGCCTACGTCCCAGAGGGCCATCCATTTTCAGATCCTGAAAAGATTTTAGAATTTAGCCGAGGAACTGCGAAGCCATTACACTTCAGAAAGGCTCATCCTCGAGGTAAAGGCACACTGGCCGTTGGCCTGGCTCGGATTTCCAATCATTGTCCATTGTCCACAGAACAAAAGTTGAATCCTGACATGCAGTTGCTGTGATATTGATGTTAGGAAATAGCAAAATTGTTACCAGATACCCACAGTTATCTTATTTTAATTACATTAAAAATTTTGAGTTGGGTATTTATGCCCCTGCATAACTAAAACTAGTTGTGTTTCAGTCCTCTGAGGGTGACACCCCTGCAAGCTTTTCTGCTCTATTTCGTTTGTCAGGGATTCATTCAGCTGCCATTTTTGTTACCTATAATGGTGTCTTCACCAACTGCTGTCTAGTATATTAAGTGCCCTCAAGGGGAAGGCTCTTTGGAGTTCTCTCATTTTCCCAGGATTTCCCAGGATTCCCAGCTGTCCAGCTGTTGCTTGCCAGACAGAATGAGACATTGGTGCTTGCAAGTTTTTTTTTTCTCCTTTGTTCTTTGTGTCTCTTTTCTGTGCAGATGTCTGTGTGCGCTGACATCTTGTGTGTACGTAAGGAAACACTCCTTTGCATCTTTGTGCCTTTGTACAAAAGGTTAAGGATACACGTCTGTAATCTAAAGGCTACTGGTCCAAGTCCTGTGAGAAGTCCTGCATTACTACTCCTGAGCAAAGAGTTAGACATCAAGTGCTCTAGTAAAATATGATGTTATATAATTAGACAAAAGTGTCAGCTAAGCAAAAATATGATGATATTCAAAAATGGAAGCTTTGAAACAGCTCTGATGAAGTATTTTTGGACAAAGTGTGACAGCATAAGAATAGAGCGTGACAGCTGTGTGAAAACGTAGCATCCACTGCAGGAGTGTGTACGTCCAGATTGTTTGTTAGCCTGCGTATCACCTCGGAAGTGGAGAAGATGGACGGCTGAGTCACGCGGCCTGTTAAATAATTAAACAACTCTAGTAAAAGACATTTTAGGTTTTCCTTAAAAAGCTGTCAAAGAGGGTTTATGTGTTCGCTTGTGTGTATTTGTCCTGTTGTCATTGCAGTCGTGTTTTATGCACTGTAGAATTCTTAAATAAATAACAAACATTTAAATGAACTTAAGTTGTCATAAAATGGAAATAACTGATCTGCAGGATACACTGCATTAAGATGGACCCTTCAAGGAGCTACTTTAGTCCATTCACAGAGTTTCACCATTTAATAGGGCTAGTTTCCATTTCCCACGTGTGTGGCTGCATATTGCGGAAACAGCCTGTACATTACATGTAACATGAGCCTGCAGGGAAGCTTGTTTGCGAAGCTGGAAATACAGAGACAGGGCTTGACCTCTGGGAACTCGCATCACTTTGACACTGTCGGCTTTGTGGGCGATTTCTGTTCCTGATGGGGGCACACAGCCCGAACAGCATATAGTCTTGCTTGAGACGCTGGCTGCAACTACATGCTGCTTCCTCAGGAGGTCCAGGTAAAAAGTGGAGTGCAGCGTAAGCCATCTTAACATTTCCTTCAGCCGCAGGCAGTTACAGTACACTTTACTGTTCTAAAATTCTCTTCTTTTACAAGCCAGGGTCCAGCATATTGGACTGTTGATTTAACCCCCAAAGAACTATGATATTTTTCACACTGAAAAGATTACTTGCATCACAATCAGAAGAAATGCTTACATACACTTTGAAGGCAAGTTTTCACTCAATTTCTCATAGATTTGTGATGTTTCACCTGAAGGTTTCTCTCTAGTGTTGTTACTGAATTATTTGGAAGAGAGTCATTTGAGGGAAAAGTCTTTTTTTTGGATGTAGCACATTCAAACAAAATTAAATGTCACTCACTGGGTGCCTTATAGGCACTTTAATAGCAACACCTTCCCTTTTCTCCATCTTCTGTTTTTGTAAGGATCTCAAAACTCCAGCTGCCCTTTAAATGCCATTTTTGGGGGTTTGTCTCCTGCCAAGCATCAAATTAAATAGGAGCTCATCTCATGACTTGGTTTCGCTGCCTGGATTAGCAGTGCAGCAAGGACCAGACCTGAAAAGATTCAATAGTTCCCAGAAGAGTTATGTACGCTGACTGCGCAACTTTGTTTGTTCCCCACTGTGTGTGTCAGATGCGATAAGTATTTCACTTTGAGTTGTTTAGCCATTCAGCTGGGGCAGTGTCACACCTCCACTGGCTCTGTGTTCAGCCCCCACCACAGGGGAACTAAGTAGATAGCGCTGCAAGTGTGCCAGGTATGAATTTGGGTGATTGAAAGATAAACTGTTGGACTGTAGCTTTTCAAAATAAGGATTATACACCTCAGCTCGACCCCCAACACTGTTTTCTTTACTGAAGATCTAAGTTAATTGAGTGACTGGCCAAGAGACACCGAGGAGGTTCTCAAGCATTTGGAAATCATACCGTCAAGGCTTGCTTTGTTTAAGTTGACGGTAGAATTATTGCTTGAGGCTCGTGTAGCTTCCCTGTGCTCAAACAGGCTCTGTTCCAGTGCTTTCCGGAGCAGTTGTCGAGAGCCAAGCACATAAATTGCCACGTTCTTCTTTCAGAGCTTGGCAGCTGTTTCTCTGCTCCAAAAAAATAACTTTTTTTCAGCAAACCTGAATACTCTTTGAAAACAGAAGTATCCAAAAAACTGTAAAACCTTTAAAAAGTCTGAAAGGCAGCTTTCATATTACACTTTTTATTTTCAGTTTTTTATTCTTTATTTTTTAAATCCGAAGTTTTTTTTTCTGTCATTATACAGGCAAACACTGGCCTAAATATGCCACCTGTTGTAATATGTTACTCTATTAACCTGTTACCATATATTAAAATGCAAATTTTTAAATGTAAATTACAAATGGTGACTTAATTTCACTGAACTGATTAGTTAATATAGTTTTTTTTAGTTTCGTTACACTTTTATTCTCTTTTCAAATAATTTCACACTTCATATTCAGATTTATATACCATTACCACAAACTAAAGAAACATACTTGTTTATTTTTTAATTGTTCCTGTGGGCCTTAGTTATTTCTTTTATTTGGATGTTGTCTAAGAATGGAGTTCATACTGATTAAGTAGTGGCTTTTGCATGTTGTTGAGTTTATTTTTGTTTTGAGGTATTATTATGAAACTTCTTGTAAAATTTCTCATCCTGCCTGTTTGCTAACTGACACTGGGCAGTCATTTTGAAAGAAGTCTGAAAATCATTCTGGAAGCTCCTCATCTAGGTGACCTTTCACAGTGCATCCACCAGGTGGCACACTGCACAGTCGCTGATATCAGGCCAGCGGCATTGTGGGACCTTTCTAGGGAGCCAAAAATGTGACCTATAACAGTAGAATGAAATCTCCATTTAGGAAGGTGTCTCCCACAGCCATGATAACCCCTCTCACTCCTTTGCAGGTGATCAAAATGCATATTTGCTTATTTTCCTAAATAAGATGACAGGTTATTTATATGTCCTTCAAAGCAAACACGAATTTCAGTTTATTCTTTTAAACATCTGTAGACTGCTCTAGTTAAACAGTGTAGATTGTGTTGTAGTTTACTGGTCCAATTCCTCAGTTTGCATTTAGCTTGTAGCTTCTGTCTTCCACAATTTATCTTGTAACCAATATCATTCAGTGCAAAACCCTACAGCTTTCACCAGCAGTCCAGAATCGAAATGTCAAAGTCAAAATGGTGTATCTCCATGAAATATTAAAATTTGATCTTGCATGCTTCATTGGAGTAAGCTGTATCAGAGCAGTCAGTCAGTGAGTCAGTTTTTTTTCTGTCTTGCATGTCTCACTGTAGTTCTAAACCTTTTTCTGACCCCTCCTACCCAGGTGTGCAGGTGTCAGCCGGGGACATGAGAATGATGTCAAGGCCCTGACTCCCAGCAGTATGTCAGGTAAGGTGTTTCTTACTGTTTCCACACCTGAGCAGCAGACACGTGGACCACAGGCAGTGCTTGTATCATTGAGCAGTGCTGGAGCTAGAGGTTTCGAGAGGCAAGGCAGCAGATGCAGTCAGGGACCATAGCAGGGGGTCTGTGGTTCATCAATGATTGATTAGCTCCTGCGGCGAAAGGCACTCAGGGTAACTGGAAAAAACCTTTTAGATCAACACTTCAAAATAGAACTGAATCTTAGCCTGAGAGGCATATGTAGAAACAAACACATTGAAACAAATTTCACTAGAACACTGAAAAAAGCTTGCATAAGAAACAATCCTGTGTACACTGTCGTGGTAGGATTTAAAAGGGTTTGCCATTGCAATGTAATTAAAATAAATCAAACATTGTTTTATTTGCAACTCAGGGTACATACAGCTTTCCTGCACAAACAAAACCCCTAGAACTCTATTTTCCCGGTTAGTCACAACTTAGTCCTTACTGTCCTTATTGTAGAAGAGTAGACTATTTCTCCTACACCGCACTAGATTCTACCATATACGCAAGGCAAACATGGAATTTTTCTTTTTTTGTCTGATAAATATATATATTTTTTGTATTGAGCAGATTGGTGCATGAATCAAGAAATGGTATTAAAACTTAAAATCACGTTCTAAGAAAAACATATAAATCGGTCACTGTGGTCAAATTGGACTAGCACATAAACCTATCGTAGGTTTGCCTTATAATATTTAATGAAATCATGTTAAACAGTACCACTTTGTAATGGGCTTTTAGTTTTTTGTTTTACATTGAGGGATTCTTATGGTTATATAACAAATAATCACTTCCTCTACAGTAGCCTCCCTCCTTCTGTCCAAATTTTTATGTCACTATTGGTGTATGAGTAAATAAATAAATGAGTTTTAGGGAGCAGTGAAAAACATCAATTTTCCAATTCAGAGGCAAAATTCTTCAGACATTTAATTACCCTTAAATCACAGATCCAGTTTCAGCTGATTCGAACGCTCAAGTGCAGCCAGTGGCCAGCTGTTTGGGAAACTCCACTTCATGTTGTGTGGTTCATTGTCTGTGGAGTTAGACGGTAATTCTGTCCACATGATTTACAACATGTCAAGCTGTAAAACTATTACTCCATTCATGCAGCTCGTTGGTTGTGGCTCCAATTCCAGTTTACGATTATATTACCACTCTTCTGTGTGGTTAACACTCATGTAGTGTGTTCTGCTTATATAGTGTATTCAGCTGGTGTCACTGAGGAAAAGTCCTGAGCCAATTGATCATGTCAGTGAGCTATGAGTAGTAATAATAATAATAATAATAATAATGTGACATGTAAAATACATCCCCAGAGGAAAACATGGTAATTTGCTGTCTGTACCCACTGGGTTTGTGTATATATTCATGTAGACTTATATGCACACAGTCATATTCCAGGTGGTTTTGAGCCACTTGATTAAAATTACTGTTTTGATGGAACCCATTTTAGGCCCTTCATGCTCCTAGAGGTGTAAAGAGCTTACAGAGACAGAGGAGCGTAGTAGTTAATGAAAGAGGAGGAAAAGCCAGTTTATAATGTAATTATGGTGTGAACTTGGGATAAAAAATGGTAGCTTTTCCTTAGTGACAGTTCAGAAATGTTCGCCAAAAGTCCTGCCCTCTGGTGGTTTTCAGGGAAACTGTCATAACAGGAAGGGCTGTAAACTTGTTACGCAATGGCAGAAATGGGCCCGTCCAATAAATCAGTTGCAGAACAATTCGGATTTGGTCCCAAAGGTGATGTCTGCTATGAGGAGCAGGCAAAGACTTTCAGACATGAGACAAAGAGTGTGGGGGAAAAGCCAGTGAAAGAGAGCAACCTGCCTTCTTTTATTGGTATTACACTTTAGCTTCTTGTCTGTTGCAGTACCAACTTCAAATTTTGCAGTTTAGTTGTAACTGAAATAAATAAATTGCAGCCCTGTGTGTTGTTTTAATATCAAGTGTCTTTAAATTGATCTTTTTAAAAAGACTACTATTTTAGGTGTTTTGGCTGATTAGATTGTCTGCATGAGATGACAGTTTATACTTGAGGTTATCAGAGGACCTTGTTACTTCGTTTTCCTTGTGTGAGGAACCAAGTGAGCAAGAGAGGGTTAGAAGTTGCTGAAGGGTTAATAAAATGTACTCCCAGTGGTTCAGAGTATAAGTGCTGAGGTTGTAGTATGGTGCAAAAATGAAAGGTTTAAAATTAAAAAGCATTCATTCTTGGGATGTAATCTTTCTATAGTTTGTGGTATTGGTACATAAATCTGAATCTGAAGCATCCACTTTTATATTTCTGCCAGGGAATGTGAAACATTATAGACACCCCTAAATGGAAAGAGCATATGTCCCATTGCCTTCAATGCCTCCTTTCCCTTAACTTACAGATGCAAGCAGTCAAAGGCCTTTGGATCACTCTGAGGATTGCTCTGTGTGACACTTCTGTATTTTACTCGAGACACAAAGTGACACATTTGACTGTTTCTGTCTAGGTGGTGCTACAGACCCGTTGATTCTCATAGTCTATTCTTAGAAGGATTTGAATAATTCAGTCATTTCTTCTGCTTCCATTTGAGTCCACCCTGGAACTGCATACCCTCTGCCATGTTCCCTTGGCCCTATGTCACCATTTTCCAGACCCCTGCGTGTTCACCAGCCTCGGCCAGAAAGACCATCATCACCACTCTTGACTGACTTCAAGAGTGCTGAATTTATTTAAGATTTATTTATAGCTTTATATTTTTACCTGTTTATGTAGCTGGGGTTTTTGCTTGAGAAACTGTGGTGAAGAAGCTGGCTAGTGAGTGGGGGCAGGATGCTTTCTGGGACTTGAAAGAGCAGTACTGAGGTACAGACCCATGACAATAAACACTCTTCTACAGGCTTCCTCAGTCCCACTTAGAGGTGTAACTGAATACAGTTCTGAGATGTGTATCTGTATATTTCTCAGCAAATGATTTCAGTAACAACCTCTTTTCTCGGAAATGTGTGACTGCGCAGTGTGCCTGAGGACCACATTGGTGTGGTGTATTGTGCTGAGAGATGTGAACTTACTCTGCATCGACACCTTGAAACCTATCTCCTAACATTCCAAATCATGGTTTAAATGACTTACCTGTATAATTATAATTTTGTTTTCTGCTTAAAAAGAAAACAAAATGATTTGGTTAAGTTTGACAAAATGCTTTTTGCCCATCTAATTTTTGTAACCACCCTAACCAGTAGTTAAAAAGCTGGATTGTTGGACTTCTACAGTAACATGCATGAAATTTTGTTCAGGACTTCAAATACTGTGTTGGAAGTAAGTTTATTCTATACAGTACACAGTACATGTTAGTTACATGAACTCAGAATAAAGATATTTTGTTTCTTATTTAATAGATAAAGCACATGAGAAATTTCCACATGATTTTGGGTGGCAGAGAAGTTGAATGTGGACAAAATTATAGATCAGAGTTTCATAGTGGTTAATTCCCTGGCTGATATCTTTGAATGAAGGCATTCCTTACATACGTCCAGTAGAAATGCAAGAAATGTTCATATTTGGGCTCCCATCTAAATTCCTATCCATATATAGATATAGACACATGAGGGTTTGTGGGCCTTACACCTAGGTTGAGACAGAGATTTTACAGTAGACCCTGAGTTCCATTTCCACTGCTTTTCCTCTCTGTCTTCTAACTCTGAAGTTGGCATAATAAAGATAGGTGTGTTGGTGATGAGGACAAGGAAAGCCAGTATACTGTGCTGTTTCAAAAAAGCATGGATAATAAAATAAACTTGCTGTTATTTGTCATTTGTGTATTTGTGTTACAACCCTTGTTTTTCCCAGTCAAGACTGAAATTTTGCCTGCAGCTTCAAGAAAAGAAACACTCAATAATACATTCTCCTGTCTCGATTTCTAAATTAAATTTTATTATTTGGACACATTGAAAGACTTGCACTTTGAGGTTTAAAATATAATTGGAAATATCTTTGAAAGTGGATTAAGCAGACTGTGTCAGACTGAATCCTTTGAAGGGTAAAAGATACCCAGTATGGAAGAATGGGTTTGAATAACAGTGAACTTCCACAATGGCCTGGAGGGACCTGTATTTGTTCATATATAACGTTTTTAGAGCACTAAAGTTGCACGTCTAAGGAACATAAATTATACATGTGCGGCATGGTAGTGTGTAATGCTGTACTGCTGGTATCTCAAGGCTCTTGGGCTGTGGGTTCTGACATGGTTTTGAATCTACCACAAGCCATGTGGAGCTTGCATGTTTTCCCTTGGTGCATGTGGGCCTCCTCCAGGTGTTCTGCTTTTCTCCCGTAGAACAAAGACATGTTTGTTTTAAGATGATGAATCTAAATTGCTCGTAGTGTTTGTACATGTCAGTGATTGAGTGTGTTGCCCTGTGATAGATAGGTGATGGGGTCCCATCCATAATCCACCCTACCTCAGATTCTGCTGTCTGTAGGATAGGCTCTGGACAGCAGCAACCAGGGAAGCAGTTACTGAGAATACATGAATGAAGGAATGAATGAATAATGTTCTACCAACTGCTGTAGCAGGTCTGAAAGTAATACAAATATACTGTCAAAGATTTATAGCAATCGCATACTTTACTTCATGTTAACTATGTTTTTATTACAGATAAAAGGGTCCTTGTCTCACTTGGCATCCAGTTAGCAGTTACTGTTGGCTCCTGCTGAAAAGGGAAGAACTGAAGTTTTTTGGTGGACTGAGCAGTTGTGTCCTATTTTTGAAAGTGTCTACTTGAGATCAGGAAAGCCAAAGAGGACCCAAAAAAAACCAGAGCGGTACATTAAGGGGTCAAACTGTAACTGTGCTTCTCAGACTGAACTTATGAACAAGGACTTAAAAGTCTAAAAACCAAGCAGAGTGGACAAGGCAGTTGGCAGGAGTGTTACCACAGAATGCGATGGACCCCAGTTCATAGCTTGGGTCAAGTTTAAAGTGCTGCATTTCCACGAAAAGAAAAATATAATTTTCTTAGGAACATAAAAAAATGAAAATTACTCTCTTATTAACTCTCTTATTAGTGGTAACACAGGATTTCTTGTTATGGAGAATGAATCACAAGGGTTTACATTTAAGTCAATTTATCTGTGAAATTGGCACATGAGCATGAACTAAAAACTGTGCAGTCCTGGTCCATGGTAGGAGAACCTGGCTTTTGGGCCTTTTTCAAACAGATGTGACAAACCTGTATGGAGTAGTCTCACAAACACAAAAAAATTTAGTTTACTCTCTTTCATTAAGAACCAAGAGTTAGATATTTTGACACAGTTTAGAAACCACAAGATACAGCCATTTGAAAGAGTTTGGAAATATTTATGACCTGAGAAATTCTTGAATGTTGACAGATGATGAATAGAAAATAAATATGATATGCAGGTTTCTTTAAAATGCTCATCTGAATAATTGGGAAGAGATAAATAAAAGTTTCTCATAGTCTTTCTATTTCACAGCTTTCCTAAACATCTCCATCGAATATGTCTGTGTTCTGCAGTGCTAATGTTGCCTTCAGCTCATAGCTGTTCTTCTCATGTCTCCTGACAACTAAATCAATCGATCATTATGGTGCAGGATTAGATGGTAATGAACTATGGCTGATGATGTTTAGCCCCATGTCTTTACCCCAGTCCAAAAATTTGCAGGAATCTGGCGAAGAGCCCTGAGGTGGCTGAGAATCCCAAACTGACATTTCTGCATGTGCTCCTAAATGTGGGGGCCCAGTAAGATCTAGTCATAAGAAAGGTGGTCTTCAGTACAGCAGGTAGCATCTGGCCAGAAATGTCAACTAAATGAAGATTGATTGTTATTATAAATATTTTTTTAATAAATATAGATTATTATTATTACATTTTTGAGACATTGTCATTCTATAAAACAGTAACTGCATTGCATTTATATTTACTATATTTTAAACAACCTTTTTGCTAAACACAGTTGAGTGTGTCCTGATTTTCATAAATCAGTGTAGATTCACTGGCTTTGTTCTTAAGAATACAGTACAGCACCTACTTTCACTTTGATTGAACTCTAGCGCCTGCTTTTCTGTAGGCAATAGAACTCCTACTTTCCAAATTATTTCTGTGTAGAGGTATGTACAGATATCAAAACCAGTTTCTGTGCATATTTTAAGGATTGCAGAGGCTGTAAGTTTTAATTTTGATCTTAAAAGGTGATGGTTCGTACCTACAGACATGTCCTTTTCTTCGCAGGATTAAATTTGCTGTAAGAGTTTGAAAATTTGCCAGCTTCTTCAGCATAACTTTTGCTTTAAAGAACTGTTGAGAAGTCACCCACTCCCTGTCTCTCATACTGGAAATGTGCAGTGCATCTATGATGCATGAATACATTGAGACAAGAAAGATCCCCCAATCTGCCGTTCCACGGGGGAAGACAGCTGCTGTTCCTGTTGCTGCTGCTGCTGCTGCTGCTGTTGTTCTTATTGTTGCTATTTGAAGCCTGCAGATGCACTGTGAGGTTGGGCTTCCTACCTCTCCCATTTACCTGCTAAATGATGTGCAGTTTCTGGAAGTGTTGTCTCAAATATGTGTTAAAGAGCTTGCAGTGAGTTCCATGCACAAAAAGGGAAAGACAGTTACTTGGAGGTGGAGATGGGATGATGATGGGATGATGCTGATGGGAAACCTCAAGCAACCACTGATGTGAAGGTGTCAGTGATTCCCTAGGAGGATGAAGTATTGTGTTTGGGAAGTAATATCGTTACTTTGTACCAATAATATCAATAATTGGTTTATCAGTTTATCAGTAATATCACCATATTGACTTGCTGCTTTTATCCACTTGTCATTAGATCATGTCAGAGGATTTTCTTAAGGCATTTTATATTTTACATTAAACAGTGCAAATTGCACTGGCCTTGTTGGTAAGAATACAGTACAGCACCTGTTTTGATTGAAGTCTAGTGCCTGCTTTTCTGCTTTTCTGTAGGGAGGGGGAGGGGTGGAGTGGCTTATGGTTGTTTATCATTTCACTGTTATTTGTAAAGTTACCAGTCTTTCAGATCGTTTGAATACAATTAACAAATTGTTCATATGTCAAAAAAATCTTATACGGACAGAAAGAGTATGGAAGCGGAAGAGAGAAATATAAGACAAAAAAGGTCTCAACATGGCCACTGGTGCAACAATGTCAAAATTTGGACCCGGCTGTTGAGAGTTAACCCAGACGTAAAAATTTCCCTGTATCTTTTTTAATTAATTATGTGGACACACTTTTTGTGGACCACTGAAAGTGTAGACAATTTAAATTTGCTTTGGTATTCATTTCCTTAAGTGGGTTAATAAGGGAACGTAATGCTGAGTGTTGAAATCTGTTGGTGCAGCAACACTGGGGTCCCTGGTGATCCTTGTCTGAGTGTCTGTTCTGAAAAGCAGTTGCACATCTGTTCCTGGTGATTACGGGTGACACATTCTTTGGCCTTGTATTTACCCAAACAAGTTAATTCCCTTCCGAGAATGCCGCCTTTCCAGTTACCCAAGCCACATCCATCATCACCAGCCTGGCGCACTGCCAGAGCATACGGTCCAGTTGAAGTTGGGCTCTTTAGGATATTGTTTTTAATGGTCCTTGTTCCAGTAGCACCAGTTGTTTTATAACCATCTCATATTTTATATGCAACACGTTATTTTTAGTGCATTCTACTAAAAATAATATACTGTACCTCCCAATATATTATTATATTTGAAGTGCACAATATATAATACATATTATGCTCTTCCAATAGCATCAACAAAAACGAGTTCTGAAAAGGTATAATTTAGGACCACTTTATTCTACACTAGAAGAAGTGATTTGGAGTGCTGTTGCACTTTTATTTACCAGTTTTTCCTCCCACACCTATCAACACTGTATGGATGCTTTGTTAGATAAAGCATTAGAGTTATTGTGTTAGAAGTATGTTTTTAAAGTCTTAAACTGAGCTTCTGAACACATAGGGTCATTCAAAATTAAATTTTGAATACCTGTTACCTCTTTTGGGCCATTTCTGAAATATTGATCTGTTGGACTTATGTTCACACTAGAATGCCCACCTGTCAGGAGATATAGGTAGTCACAGGTACTCCATTTTGGGCCTCCCCATTGTAACATAGCACACTTAGCTTGGTCTGCATTTTTAACACAGAAAGATAATTTGCTAGGATTTCAAAACTAAATGATCCCACAACCATATCAATATGCAGAACAGCTCTGTTTAACTTGAAATTATTACATTTGCAGAGAAAACACTCAGGTAACTGGTGTGTGTGTTTGCTCCACTGGATTCACCTCGCTCCTGGTGCGGTGGGGGGGAAGGTGCCCCAGTCCTCAGGTAACTCAGTGTCTCTGGGGACATCTGGCTCAGGACACCATGTCACACCAGGCCCTGTCCCTGCTGCTGCAGATTCCCGTTCTCCAGGAGTAGCTACTGACCAGCCTTAAACCCCTGGGACCTTAAGTGATCGATCAGGCCAGGGAATAAATGGGTGGAAAATCCTGCTCGTGGGACCAAAGACACCAAAGCGGGCAGGTTACCGCACCGGAGCAGAGCACATCAGCAGAGTTGCAACCTACACAACCTTCTATGCACAGGGCTGACTCCGTAGGGACATAATACAGTGTAACCGATGGCAGTCAGAATGGTGTCGTATGGGACCACGGTCCGCAGCATCTTCAGAAGAAGAAGGGAAAGGGGACATAAAACTGTATCTTGTTATCATCCTGTTACGGCACTGGAATTTCATTTATGCTGCTTAGGGCAGGCAGTTTGGGCGAACTGTCCCCTTGTTCGCAATGGAGTAAAACGCTTTGCTTTCTGGGCTGAAGAATGGCAGCCCAGGTTCCTCTGTGTGCTGGAAGCATGGACAGCTCTGTATTTCTGTGCTGGACGACGCTTTGGGCAAAACTGAAGGTAAGCTGAGCTGCAGGTACTATGGAAATTAAAGTAAAT
The DNA here is from genome assembly GCA_900497675.1 of Arapaima gigas. Taxonomy (NCBI): domain Eukaryota; kingdom Metazoa; phylum Chordata; class Actinopteri; order Osteoglossiformes; family Osteoglossidae; genus Arapaima; species Arapaima gigas. The sequence continues at coordinate 567,389 of UFQX01000151.1, forward strand.
ATTTAGATCGTCACCAAGTAACACAATATAATTGATAAGTACTCTTTAAGGATGAGCTTTTTTGTCTTCAGTCACTTAAGCAAGATGTAGTCCAGTTAAGAGAAGTAGCAAGTGTTCTAGCAGTTACCTTGCATTGAATTGATCCCCCTAATAGAATTCATTAAGCAATTAACAATTGTCGATCCAATCTCTCGAGCTTTTCACTGGAGCCGCACTTCATAGTTTGACTCTTCCTACTCTTTGAAGCTTTCTTTAGCCTGTTGATATTGCAATAAACGGAATAATATATCAAACACACTAAAAAGAGGTCATGCTCATATGAATCATGTGAATCAGCTGCTCAGGCTCAAATTAGTTGTCTTTCTTAAGTAGTTGTTTCTCTGCTCCTTTGAAATTGCAGCATTTATGATTTGACGGCACAGATTTGGGGACAGATTGCAATTCTGGTGGCCCCAAACATGCGTCACACACCCGACAGGTTCTTGTCAATTTGTGTAAAGTCCCTCCAGCGACAACTAGGAGATTAGGCTGCGACACAGGACATCACCTCATCAAAAAGTTAAACTGGTATCAGACCCTGTTTTGAAGCAGATTTACCTCAGAGGGCCTTGCTATTAACAGCTGTCAACTGTTGATCGTGTTACAGTCTTATCCGTCCAAACTCAGCTTTATTTAAATTAGGTTTGCTCAATTGAAATGGTTTATTTCTTTCGCTAGAAGTCACACAGAACGATTCAATAAAAAATTTAGATATGATTTTAAGAAATTTTATTTTTAAAAAATATGTATATATAAAATTCTCTTCATAAATAAGAAAGTAGTGTTGGGCATTTTAGAAGGTTAAGATTCTACAAACATGTACTGTAACCTTATTATTTACTAATATTAAAACTATTTCTTTAACAGTATTTTGTATTCTTCACTTAAAGACTATGTGCTAAACAGCCCATAACTTATAAATAGCACATTATGTATTATAATTAAAACACAAATTGATTCGCTATAAAATTCCATAAAAAAGTTGCAGCTTCTATGTTTCTGGAAATGTGTAATTGTGTTCTTTTTTCATCTGTGAGATAAGAAATAATAGCATTAAACAACTAACACTTTGAAGCTGAATGTAAAAACAAAACTGAGAGCTAAATTTGACATAGACCATCTCTTAAACTTATAGTAACTTAATAATAAAGCTTATGATAAGGTTTTCTCGTCATTTAAATTGGGAGGAAACATGGAGAAATCACATCTATAATATGCTGCAGCTCTAATGTGACTATAACACATTAGAGTATGAAAATGTTGAAATAGACTGTGACATAAAAAACATATCAGGCTTTTTTTAACTTAATATTTTGTATTTTTACAAATTTCCAGTTTCATTTTATTTGAGAAAATGCTCTGTAGTGTGCGGGATCCATACACACCTCCAGTGTCCCTTTGTTCCACAAACATAACAATATAATTAAAAACAGAAGATGGGAAGAACCCACATTCAGTTGCCATTTCATGATTGTCGTTTTCTTGTTGCGGTTTCAGCTCTGGTTGTTGTTATTGCATACGTTTGGTCTTGTCACATGCTTGTGTGAATATTTTGAACATTTCCCAAACCAATAAGGTATTTATTCAAGTTAGAAGCCTGACTGTGGCTTTGAGAGGGAGGCCTTGGTGCCTCTGACACCAGACAACACATGCAGTATGTAGCTGTGTGTTTCCAGTGCTGCACAGTCCACGGGAGAGTCTGGCTCACTGGACTGTACCTTTGGACAGGGTGAGCTAGTGCAGAACATTACAAGGCCAGCTTCATTTCCCCAGGAGCGGTATGAGGAAGCTGGAGGAACTCTATAAACAACATTCAATGAAAGCGACTCTCAAGTGCCTACATGTGCATTTTGTGCTCTGTTTACATAATAATTTTGTTCAAAGTTGGGATCGAAATCGTCTGACTCTGATGTAATATAAGTCCTGTAAGTGTCATAATGTTCTTTTCTTTCACTGTTCCAATAAATTTCTATTGCTTGATTTCGTATTGCTTAAATTCCAAAGTTTTATCACCATCTTTGGATAAAGAGAAGATTTTCCAGTTTCATAACTAAAACTACACAATGAACATAACATAAAAATAGTGATATTTATTTATGCAGTCTGTACATTGCAATATTGCCTTCTGTGGGCACTAATGTTCTTGCTTAGTTCAGCGTTGAATGCAGCCCAGGTGCATGAAACTGCATAACGTCGAGTCCATCACGCAGTGGAGACCATGTCCATTGTGCCCCATACGGCTTATCCTGGGCTCCATAATCAATATGGCTAACTTCAGATTAAGATCACGTATAAGGCAATTGGGCAAGATGTATTGGAGATCAATACTGATGTCAGTAGGGCAGCATTCTGAAGTTTAAATCAGATTTTGGGATTTTTGCTTAATCCTGTGTGAGTGACTCCAGGAAGACTTTGTCAGGTGTTTATACTGAGAGAAAATAATTACATTTTTATACGTGTCCAGAGGACATCTAGTAAATCATATTCCACTAGTTACTGTACGGAAATCTTAATGTTTGCGAGGAAGTTCCATTAGCTGCCGGTCACAGTTCCCTGAGGTGACATTGTTACGGTTCTTGACGGACACCATCATGGCGGCTCTAATCTGAAAAGGTCTCGTGCCTCGTCTGTTCCACTCGCAGGATTTGCCGAGCGTCAGATTAAAACCCTGCGTTGTCATAAATCTCGTTCCCAATTCGACAAGCTGGTAGAGGGATGGAGGAGGAGACAATGGAATTCACTGGTCACACCGTATATAAGGTCAAAAGCTCCACCTGCAGTGTGGCACCGCGTGCTTTGCGTTAAAATAAATCAGATTAAATGTTTTTATTTTTCGCAACAGTTTTTGTTGCGGAAAACAGTTTAGAATTTAACATTACTGAGCGTCAGCTTGGAAGCTCTCTTTACATTTCCCTTCTTGGGTAGCTGTAGTAAAATGAATTACTGCATGTCGGAGATGTACGAGATGCCCCACAGCACAGGCGGGGGCTGCCCTGTGGCCGGAGGGTACACGGCCCATGGGAGCGGCAGTGAGTACTGCATGTACGGTGGCGAGGGCCCCGGGTTTGGGCACTGTGAGCCGCACCCCTCGCACCACGCCACGTGCATGGAGCAGGCCTGGCCGGCCAGCCAGCCTTATGCCTGTGCATACCCAAGCGCCAACCCTGTGTTTAAAAGCGAGTTCTGCAGCATGGAGGTGCCGCTGAGCCACTACCACCAACCTGACTATTTCTCGGAGGGCAAGGCTGACTTCTCCCAGATGCAGTGGATGCAGGGGCCCCACAAGAAAGGTATGGCCTCCCTGGGGAAGTGCTTAAGTAGTCAGTTGCAGCCTGTAGTTAGGCGCTCAGGGCAGCTGGCGCTAAGACTGAAAGAGTTCTCTTTGGAAGAGCTTGGCAAGTGCCTTTGCCATACATCACGTTCAGCCAGTGGGTTGCAGTTCCTGTGACATTTTGCCCGTAATTTTAGAAACCGTGCAGTTATATCAAGTACAGTCTGAAACCAACCAGCAAAAGTGGTTTTTTTAGGCTCAGAATCACTGTTTATTTCTCCTTAGTTTGAAAGGAAGCTCTCGGGCTATCAAATATTAAGTTGACTTCTCAAATAACTACTTCTTTGTTCATTATCCACAAGTACAGTTTACAAGTAAAAATGACTGCTCCACAAAGGCATTTCAAAGCCACGGTATATCTTTTTAGTAGCTAAAACTTCCTGTGCAAATGAAATGGAGAACATAGATTAAAAATATAGATTTTAAGAGTTAAAAGAGAGTTTAAAGACAAAAAATTAATTTATTCCATATTAAGTAAAGGAATTCAATGTCCTTCAAAGAAGGATGTTAGTAGCAGCAACAGGCCTAAAATTTCCATAGCAGTTCTGAGGAAAAGTCAATTTTATGTACATATTTTTACATACAAAGTATTTTCTTTTACTAAATATCAAAGGTTTGTATTTTTTGTCATTGTTTATTGTTCATTTTTTCAAGCTTTGAAATCTTTATAGTTGGAATCTCAGTAAGATTTGATACAGTACAAATAATGATTTACATTGAGTCACTGATTTTTTTCAGTTCTTGAGGAAACTGTACAGTCTGCTAAAACATGAGCCCAGGTGTTGCATGTAAAAAACATTAATATTTCCAGACAAGCAGCTCTGATTGAAAGCATCAGGAAGATGTAGTTATATGAAGCCTGTAATTGATTACCCGTTAATAAGATGAGAGATTTAAGACCGGTCGCGTGTTCTGGAGGCGGGCGGGATGCTTCCAGGGCTGGTATTGATTCTTAGGGGGTCTTCACTTGGAGTGCAGACTGAGGGACAGAAGGCCACTACCCAGCAGGGACCTCCTGCCCAACCTCCCCTCGGTGCTTATTGATCACTTATTGACCTGTGCTGTGGAGTCTGGGAGCGGAGCCGCGTCCACCTGGACAACCCCTTGGGTTCCCATTAGTCACTCATTGTGTAATGCGGCTCTTCCGTCTCAGGGCTGCACGTTGCCCTCGGACAGGGACATCTGCTAAGTTAATTAGGCTTTAATTTGATTTATTATTGTGACATGAATGTTATGTTTAACCCAAAATGATGGATGTGATATTGATTTTTATTAAATTTAATTTTCCTTTTTTAACAGAGGTTGCATTTGGCAGGTTTTTGGTATATTAAAACATTTTTATAGCCACAGTTACCAGCATAAAGATGTAAAACATTTCATATCATTTTAAGTCGCAAAATAAAATTGTGTTTACAAAAAAGCGCAATTCCTTCTGCAGACATCATTAATGGTATAATTCTATTTACAGCATTAATGTAATGAACTTTTACCTCCAATCTACAACTGCAGGGTGCTCGGGCACAGTGTCCTTACTAGTACGACCTGTTTAAAGATACTTTTCCCTCTCCTGTCAGGGTACATACCGAGTTACCTGGACAAGGACGAGCTGTGTGTGGTTTGTGGGGACAAAGCAACGGGTTATCACTACCGCTGCATCACCTGCGAGGGCTGCAAGGTAAATGCATCCGCTGCCTAGAGGGTTAGCAGGATGTTGCGAGACAGCACATTTAAACGTCCACCCGCACTTCTCCCACACACACATTTCTGAGCACAAGATTAACTCTCTTAAGGTGATAAAAGCAGCCCCATCCAATTCCTACCCAACTTCTGCTAAAACAGGTGAAGGATGTTTAAGGCCTTAAGGATGCACTCCTACTGACACTGTGCAGCTCACAGGCAAGCATGGGATTCTTTACACTGCATTATATTATTAAATACGCTGTGTTTTATATGTTTAACTGTGCTTTTTTCAATACTGCTCTTCTACTGGAATGTAACACTACATGTAAATGGAACATAGTAACCCTTCAAAACATGACTAACGCTGTAACCCTTCCTTACATGTATGTAACAACATAAGCTCTCCTCACGCGTGGCGGAAATTCTGCCATGTCTTCCCCAGGGATTTTTCCGGAGAACAATCCAGAAAAACCTAAACCCTACGTACGCTTGTAAATACGAGGCAAAGTGCGTCATCGACAAGGTCACAAGGAACCAGTGCCAAGAATGTCGCTTCAAAAAATGCATCGCAGTTGGCATGGCAACAGACTGTAAGTTTCCAGGCTTCTAGTGCATTTTTTATTTTTAATTGTTAGTACTGTCTTTATTATGCTGAAAGTACAGATGGATGGATGCTCCACATTGGTTTCCCATCTTCTAGTTAGGGACAGGCCTCTGTCCTTTTGTGCCTCATGATATGAACTTCTACCAAAGTTCTTATACTGAAATGTGCAGTTGAGCTCTGCTTATCTCAGAAGATGTTAACTCATAAATGTAGGTTTTCCCACCTGTAGATCAGGTGTCCTGACCTTTTGTCATGGAAACAAATTTGCATCTAATGCCACTGTCACCGGAAATTCATGCGGCATATGCTCAGCAGTCTCCTGGGCAACGTCACGCACGTTCACACATTTAGTTCGGCTCACTGGTGCTGAGCATTGCATTAATGGAGTATCTCTTAAGATGTCAAAAACAGTGTACCAATCATATCTGCTACAATTCCAGCCATTGAGAGTCCAGAACATTCTAGTACTTTGCTGTTGATTTTTCATTGTGTGATCCGTGCAACGGTGCAAACCTCTCCGTGTTTCTGAATGATTCCGTTAGTTCCCCGGTTTGCCAAGTCTTCAGATTTTCCTGTTTGTGTTTTCAACTGTAATTCCCCTCCCTGTCCGTTCCTCACGGCTCCTCCCCAGTGGTGCTGGACGACAACAAGCGTCTGGCCAAGAGGAAGCTGATCGAGGAGAATCGGGAGCGGCGGCGGCGGGAGGAGCTCCAGAAGTCTGTGTGGGAGAAGCCTGAGCCCACGCAGGAGGAGTGGGAGCTGATCCGTGTGGTCACCGAGGCCCACATGGCCACCAACGCCCAAGGCAATCACTGGAAGCAGAAGCGCAAATTCCTGGTGAGATGTTGCCCCCCCCTCAACCAAACCCCTTTCAGCACCCCCCCCCCACCCTGCCACTGATGTCATTTGTGTGTTCACGATTCCCATCCCCTCCCGTCAACTTCCCCCAATCCCTGCCCCCATCACTTTCCCCAACGTTAATATCTTCATGTGTTTGTATCTCCTTGTAGAGTTTGGAGAAATAGCAGATGGTGGAGAAGCTGTGTGTTCCTCAACGCAGCAACACTAACTAATAACGGACATCTCCTCTTTATTTTTTTTCCTCAAGCAATGTCCTTAAACTGGAACTTACTAAAAATGCGTATTTATGTTCTGTGTTCTCTCTCTCTCTCTCTCTCTCTCTCTCTCTCTCTGTAGAGTAGTGTTTTTACTCCAAATCCCCTGCACCTTCATTCTTTTAACAATGTCCTCTTTCTCTGTAATTTACAGTTGTCCCATCCAGATTATTGATTTCTCTTTCAGGCCATCTCTTTGCCTCTGTAGTGGGGTTTCCATGCACATTTTTTCTAACCATTTGTGTCTGGCACCAGATAATATTTACAGTGTGTGGCATCCTAACACGGTCTGCAAAGATCCTTGATTAGTGCCACATCATTTTTTAAGAGTTGTTAGCTTCCTATACTCAGTTCTGTTGAATGGGCATGAAATTTACCTGAAACCAAAGAGCTCCTTGTGGAAACTCCACTGACTCTTACTTACACTTATCTCGCTGTACCCCTCTCACCTATCCTACGTTAAACCTTGTTTTTTTTTTTAGTCAACATGGTTCGGGTTTTTCGTGAAACTTCACAATCCCTGTTGATTGCCCAACAGGTGGAAGAAGCAATGCTACTTAATGAAATAACATGTAATTTATTCTATACTTCTGACCAGAGTGCAGTGGGGGTGAAGGAGTCCAAGGTAAGAACCTGTAGACCAAATAAACTGAGTTTACCAAACGCTTCTCAAATCTCACCTGCTACCTTTTTTTGGACACAGAGAACAGTAAACACCTTTAGTTTCATGAACAAATGTAGTTCTCTTGTCACTGGAGAGGATCCACAGGTTATTGAAGGGAGGAATCTCACTGTGTCGCAGCACTGTGCGATTCAGAGAACTGCAAAACATGCCGATGGCGAGCTGTAGCCAGCCGCCTACCGCCTGTTCACCGGCAGCCTGGGCTCTTATCTTTCACGCTCTCTCTCTCTCGTTTCTTCTGGTCAGAAGGAAGTCAGATTTGATAGAAAGCACCAGAAATTTCCTTTGTTTGTGCACATCTTCTTGCTGAATAGCCATAGTCCAAGGCCCCTTAGAAGATGAAGACTACACTTGAGTTTTATGTTAAAGACATATAATGGATGTGCAGTTTTCCAACGTTCTTATGACTTTAAGTTTCCTCTGTCCTCTCTTCCCCTCTTATTAACCGTTGCAGTGGATTTTGAACATGTTGATATTGTGTGTAATGTCATGCGGTTGTGCTCTGTAGCTTCTCTCACACATAGAGGAGATTGAGAGTGAACTGTGTGACACACTGTTGTGTTGGTATCTGCCCAACTCCCATCCCCCCCACACGTACTGAGGACCTGCCTTCTGTCTCTGCAGCCCGAGGACATTGGTCAAGCACCTGTCGTCAATGCACCTGAGGGGAGCAAGGTGGACATAGAAGCCTTCAGTCAGTTTACAAAAATTATCACCCCCGCCATCACCAGAGTGGTGGACTTTGCCAAAAAGCTACCCATGTTCTGCGAGGTAAGCACTCCAAGGCTCTTCCTTGTAGACTGCTGCTCAAACCCATGCAAGACTTTGCATTTGATTGTAAGAGTATTGAGCTTTGTAAATGGCCCCGAGATCCTTCACTGCTGCTCGAGGGGCTGTATGGTGTTCAGTGAGAAGCGTAACTTTCAACGTGGCACAAAAGTGCCCAGCTGGGGAAAGGAGGAAGTTGAGTGAAAACAACTAAAGTAATTCTTACAAGAAGTCTTCCGTGTAAAAGCTTGTGCCCTGTGATTACGCTCTACAGAGCGGTCAATTGTAGGTGGGTGGAGAGCCAAGTGTGTCCAGCGGGGTCTGACTCGACTGTCATCCTACACAGCTGCCTTGTGAAGACCAGATCATCTTGCTAAAGGGCTGCTGCATGGAGATCATGTCGCTGCGGGCGGCTGTGCGCTATGACCCTGAGAGCGAAACGCTCACGCTCAATGGCGAGATGGCTGTCACCCGGGGCCAGCTGAAGAATGGGGGCCTGGGAGTTGTGTCAGATGCCATTTTTGACCTGGGAGTGTCCCTGTCCTCCTTTGGCCTGGATGACTCGGAAGTGGCTCTGCTCCAGGCCGTCATCCTTCTGTCCTCAGGTGAGATGCAATTCCCTCGCTGCCGGTCTCTATCCCGTCCCTCCTTTTTGCCCGCGTGGCTACCAGTGTCACTGTGCTTCATTGTGTCCTTGCTGTTTGTCACCCATTTCCTCACTGCTGGCATTCAGGCCTCACAAATCATTTGCCTGCTCCCCTGCATTAGACAGTCCCACAATGTCTTGCCCTCAACTAACCCATTTCCCTTCCCACTCAGGTACCATTTTTATTTCTATTTATTACTTTTCATTTATTATTTGATGACTTTCACTATCATTGTATGTAATCTTGATGTCTCCATCACACTGGTGGAAATCATAATCTGCACTATCCCAGAAACAAGTGTTTGTGTTGCCAAACCCTCCCAGCCTATTTCCTAAATGCATCACGTTGTGTCTGTTGTCTCACACATTGCAGGTCATGTTTGTCACACTTATTGTTACACCGCTGATGAACTGATTTCTGTAGAGCATGAGAACCGAATATGTAAAGAAGAATGTGCTGGTCATCAGTGGCAAATGAGGAGAGAGGTGTGAATATAGTAGCAGATAGAAGAATAGTGAAGTGCAAAATGTGTTTATCTCCGTAAAAATGGCACATATCGTTCAGAGTTTCATCTTCTCCTACCAGTTGCCACAGCTGAACTGTAATCGCATCAGAAATGGGTTTCCCTTGAGTGCGTTCAGTGATTCCTCAAGATCACTTACTTATCCAGCCTCCAGGCAGAACAGGAGCATTACTGACAGATCGTCTGTTTCGAATAGAAAGAACACAGATGTTTACTGGAGCCCATCGTGCAATTAAAAAAAAAGTTTTTCAACTTTGATTTGCTGCAGATGTCCAGGATTTGGTAACTGATACGTGTTCATCCCGCAGATTTAGTCCACGCTGCGCTTTTGGACTGTTCCTTGAATCGGAACGGTTCGGAGGTTGAACTGTGTTCACCTGGACAAAACAGAGGTGTATGATTGTTATGTTTTGTAGTCCCTCTTGCACACTCTCCTCTTGTCGCCACGCAGACCGTCCAGGGCTCACGAGCGTGGAGCGGATCGAGCGCTGCCAAGAGGAGTTCCTCCTCGCCTTTGAACACTACATCAACTATCGGAAACACAAGGTGGCACACTTCTGGCCCAAGCTGCTCATGAAGGTGACGGACCTGCGCATGATCGGGGCCTGCCACGCCAGCCGCTTCCTGCACATGAAGGTGGAGTGTCCCACTGAACTGTTCCCCCCGCTCTTCCTCGAGGTGTTCGAGGACTGAGAGCGAATCCCCACAAGCGGAACTCTTGTAGCACTACTGAGTGTCATTTCATTCCATAGCTTAGGAGTAGCTTCGGCCTAGTTCTGGATGGAACCATTCCTACGATGCGGGTACATGTGAATAGCATATATATATTTTTTGTATATTTCTCTTCTGAGTTACAATGTTTTTTTCATTGTTGTTTTTTGTGATTTTTTTTTTCTAGTAACTTTGGTCAGCGCTTGATCACACGAAACATGTCATTATAGCGTACTGTATGACAGAAATTTTTGTCCAATATCAATTAAGCCTGATCAGTACTGTTTCTGAGGCAAAAACAAGCCGGTTTACCCCTGCACTCTCATTTACTAAGTTTTTTCCCCACAGAAACAAAAAAGCTGTTTTGATCAGTGAAATTGGAAATCATACATCTAACAAACGTTGGGCTGAGCTTTAATTTAGCTGCATAGTAGACAAATTGCTGGAGGAGAAAGTAACTCCTTAGCATTGTGATTCTATGTTTGCAGCAGGAACACACACACACACACACACACACACACACACACACACACACACACACACACACACACATATGCACGCAAGTCCCTACATGGCAGTAGCGTAGAGGACAGCTCCCACACCGCCATCGACGTTAAGCAGGTATGCAGCGGAAGTTGCCTATGCTCTTCTTCACACGCGATGTGTGACAGGCTCAGTGTTCTGTGACAGTGGCTTGTTGACCAGCGTCACAGTGAGCGGCACGTCAGTCTGCTGCATTTAAATGATGCCACTAATCTGGTGCCAAAACAGTACGTAAGTCAGAGCAGTGTGTTCACGTGTACAAAATGTGGCCGAGCTCACTCTCCACACGCAGCGCAGCCCGCCGTCCACCGGAGGCCATTCTTTTTGTCCCTTTTTGTGCTCTGTATCTGTGCAGATTTCTCAGCAAGACAGTGTAGTGATGTTAAGGTTTCATAGGAACTCTGAATTCCACGTGTCATACTTTGTGCGTGTGTGTTTTTATGCCTGAGGCAGCTGAGGGGAAGCTCCTGCTGGCATTGGCAGGCATTCGGATGGCTCATCTCAGAATGACACACACACACACACACACACACACACACACACACACACACACACACACACACACACACTCTCTCTCTCTCTACAAAGGTGTGTGAACAGGTGACTGGGGGCACCAAGGAGAACCAAGAAAGAGTGTGAATCCAGCACTAATGTAAGCATAATGTGATACTGGCAAGTGGCGAGGTACCGTGAATAAGCTTCTTCTGAATGTTAAAGCTTTTTTAATTATTATTCTTCATTTGTGTCTGTTTTGGAAAACAGAAGGTTTGGTCTCTTGCAAACACACAAAACACAGGAAAGGTACACTGCTATCATAGTGGTTTCTACGTTCATATGTTCTGGAAAAAGACAACCTTGTCTGAGAAAACGTAACTATATAAGCTTCTTGTTATTCTTCAAAGCAGCTTCAGTTTATTTTCTGTAAATTGATGCCTTTTTATAAGCAATAGAGTTGCAGCAGTGTTGGAATGACTGGGATTTCTCACAGAACTGCACCAACTCAAGGTAATGCACAGACAATCAGTGGGCGGCGCAGCTCCGCTCACCTCACACCCAGCTCTTCAGGTAAGCAGAGGTGGTTGGGGGGCAGGATCGCCCCCCCCCCCAGGTGCAACACAATGTTCAATTGTCAGTCAGAGAATGTTATATATTCTGCAAACATATTTTTAAATATGCCATTCTGGGAAGTATCCTGAACAGCAGTAGTTATGTTACTCGGTTGAAACAAAAACAAACTGCACCATAAAATACTATTTTACAGCAAAAAAGGATAAAGGTTGTATATTTTCAGACTGCAGATATTTTTTACAGATATTATATGCATAAAAAAACATTTATTGTTTTACAGACAGGGCAATCTCTTCAATCTCTCACAGTGACATCAGAAGCCGTATATTGTCACGTAAAACTGAAAAATAGCTACATATGACGCATAATTAGCTGTTTCCGGTGTTACTTTCACCATTCCAAAGGGAGGCTAGAAAGGGCAATTAAGGCTGGACTTTAATGACCACATTTTGGTTAACTGATGGTCAGGAGAAAAGCTGCAAATTGAAGTAAAATCCATCCAGATGTAAACCTCTCAGACAGCAACTCTGATATGAACATCACGCAACCCACCATGAGGACAGTGAGACAGAATATCACAAAGTGCGCTTGGCTTCACGTGCACAAGACAGATGTACATTTACAGCAGCACTGCCTGTAAAGACACTGGCAGTGGGACATCGGACCTGCTTCTGTCGAGGCGACGGTCCTGTTGTTTCCACCCTGTTACTGTCCGGCACGCGTGTCGGCTGTGTTGTTGAAGCGGTGTGAACACTGCTGTGATTTTAGTGTTCTGGTTGCGAAGACGATGTATGAAGTTGTACTATTGATGACGGTGACAGTGATGATGATGAAAGTGATGATGACGATGATGACCTTGCTTTGCACTTAATGTGAATTGGCTCTGAAAATAAAGACAGCTTGGAGAACCTCCCTAGAATGTAACACTCACTTGTGTGTCTGTTCTTACTCATCTGTGTCCCCATTTACCAGTAACAGGCGACATGAGCTTTGACAGGAAGGTTAAAACAGGACACTGGTCATTCTGTGGCTCGCCGAAATATACAGAGAGGATTCTGGGAAAGTGGCTTTTTTAAGAGCCTTTTGTGAGAGAGCTACATCTTTAAAAGCCACTGGACCAGCGAGAGGCACAAGGCACCAACGGTGTGACCTTCATTCCTTTGACTTTTTCTGCTTTTTATTCATTCCAGCCTATTATTTTTTTTGCCTTCTTTTAGAGAATTTCAAAAAGACTGGTTTCAATTAATTGATATTTGTCCCTGTGCAGGGCCACGATCTCCCACATCACAGCATGTCGCACAACTTAAATCACGGCTTTTTTTTCAGTCGAATGTGTATAAATGTGAGGTTTCTACAACTGGAATTTCATACAAGATCCATCAATGGATGAAATTCTGAATCCGGTTCATTCAGGGTCTCCTGTGAAAAGTCCATTTTAACTGCACATGTAAACATGACAAGAATCGACTCAGAAGTCAAAACAAAGTCTTAGAGGAACTTAAAATAGAAATTAATTTTTTTTTTACTGTTCATTTCTGAAAAAGTTGGTTTGTTCATTCAAAATACAACGCTAGCCATAAAAGGAGTTTAAAAGGTTGCTTTGTACATGTTTACTGAAGTTTGACAAAGTATCTTTTTTTCCTTTGTCTCCTGGATTACAGTTCAATTGGCATCTTGCATCTTCAAGACAAGACGCTCAAGTGGTGCTGGTCCAAGCAACCTAATATATACTGTCGTAACATCTTTTTTCCCCTTTTTCATCCAAGATATTTCTTCCTGTTGCTTAACAACTTCTCTATTCCCTCAAGACATCATTTCCTTCTACCCTCCAGTCTTTTGTCCTGCATCTCACATAAAATTTCTTTTTCAAATTTAAATCTGAGGCAAATCCTATTCGCTGCCACTTCAGAGTAAGTATATCACATTATTGGGCATAAGTGATTCAACAGTGATTCAGCAGATGAAGCTACTCCAGACACACAAATACAGAAAAGAATTTTAAAAACCACAAATTTAGCCACCGACCTTAATCTCAGGCAGAACATTTCAACACGATCTCAAGGCAGCATTTCTTCTGTGGTGCTGCTGTGAAACCTCAGTAATGAGGCTAATGGCATCATTGGACATTTCAAAGGAGAATCAGCATTAATTTGAGCTCAAAAAAAGCTAAAATCTCTTACAACCATTTTGAGTCACTGTCATCCAGAAACAACTTGAGCCACATTCCGCTGCGCAGTGCTTCTTGGCATCCATTTTGGTTTTATCTTCATTTCTGAATTGAAAGAGAAAGTTGCATGTAAAATGATGAATGAGATTCAATTCATTTTTGTAGAACATTCTTCTCACACAGTGACTGCTGAACGTTCCTGTATGAAACACTGAATGAGCAAAGAATCATAGACGTACAGGTGGCCCGACTAGTAGCTGTAAGATAAACCACCTGGCAGCTGAGGAGAGGAAGACATAAAGCTCCCGGCCACACAGTTGGAGAAAAATAAACCTCTGGTGGTCCAAGTCCCAGCCCCCCACCTGACCCCCACCCAGCACATTCTAAAACAGTATGTACAACTGCAAGAACATTCATCCATTGTTAACTGCTCACCCTGAGGAGGGTCATGGGGTGTGGAGCCTATCCCAGAACCAGAGGACACTAGGCTACGAACTAGTGCATGGATGGGATGCCAGTCCATCGCAGGGTGACCACACCCACACTATGAGCAGTTTAGAGTGACCAATCAACCTGAATTGCAGGTCTTTGGACTGTGGGAGGAAGCCATTGCAGATGCAGCGAGACCATGCAAACTCCACACAGACCAAGCCGGATTCAAACTAACTCCCGACTGGCGCTCACTTTCGCCGAGCCGCCCCACTGCTAGGACAGCTACAGTTAAAGTAGGATTGAGGTTTGGAACTGGCTTCCAGGACATTATTGAGGTACAGCTGCTGGATCAGTGTGCAGAACGTACTCTCTAAACGTAGGCAAAAGCGATGTACACCAAGTATATGCATATCTTATTCTTATAAATATTTTATTGCTGGGTGGTGGAAGGCCCATCAAGTTGAACCCAGCGCACAGTGACAAAAGGCATGTTTTTTTGAGGGGTGCAAAACCCCACACACCCTGAGCTGGACTCACACCCCACACCTTGCAAGCTGCCCAGGAACTCTGTGCCACTGCGTCCCTTATGTTTTAATGTTTACTGATTGTTAAAGATGAGCATGGAGGAAATGCAAAATCTGTTGATTTCCTCCAAGGCAGCTTTAAATTTTAGGTTTATACACAAAGTTACTTACAATAATTTATCCATATATACAGCTGGGTAGTTTTTTTTCAATGGGGCAGCTTGGTGCGAGTACAGTACGTGGTTCAGTGGGTCTGCAGTTGGGGGAAGGATTCAACCACTGAGGCCTTTCACTGCAACCTGCTGCCCCCTGCTGGTGAGATTTATTTTGGCTTTTACTTTCCTGGCACTAAAGCGTGGATCTGCCCTTATGTTTCCTTCTTAGTCATATAAAAAGTCAATAAAATAAAGAAGTTAAAGCCAGACACCAGACACCAGTCTCACGCTAAGTGAACCCAGTTTGTAGCCACAGAGAGTATCGAGGCACACAAGGGACTCTTATGTGACCAGGTTCACAGGAAATTTTTGTTTAAAACTTAAAAGTTATGGTACTGTCCTTTTACAGACCCCCAGTACATACTACGCATTTATCTTATATTTTAGTGCTTCAGAGAAAAATGCTGAGGGACAATAAAAATTCACTGAAGACCTAAACGGAATGCATGGGATATGTGGCTTAAAAAAGACGAAGTGGAAATGACTCGCCTACAGCTGTCACAAGACTCCTCTTCAAGGTCAACTCTATTAATAAACATTGAAAAAAGTGATATTTTCCTAACAAAAATACAATAGATGGAGCCAAACAGAGTGTGGGCAGAAAATTAGAAAAGCATGTGGGGAACAGATTATTTGTGGTACCAAACTGTCAGATGCTGGCTGTGATAGCAGGGTGGTGGAACTGCAGCACTTTGTACCAACGCTGCTCAGCCCCGGCCAGGTTTCCATGTTAATTTTAGTCAGAACGGAATTCCTGGGTCACCCAGCCGACTGTGAGCAACGCATGACAGCTCTGCCTAAAAACTCCTTCTCTTCCCTCCTGCAGGAAAATAACCACCACCACCACCCCCATCCCCCCTTTTATACTTGCTTTTAAAATGGCTAAACGTGTGTTGGTGAACACTGCCCCCTGCCGGTGGAACAATCCACTGCAGTAGCAGTCTGCCCCCCTCTACATCAGTCTTCCCAAAGCACTTAATGAAATTCTCTTATTTCAGTTATTCATACTGTTTTTTTTTAACCAGAAATGACTATAATGCAGTTATTGCCTGGTTAACATTATGTGTTGCCAAAGACAGCACCACTAATGACCATGACGTTGTGGACCACGTTCACTAACACTCACTTTAGGAACTGAGCTCAGGCATATTTCCCCAACCTGTGCAACCCATCCATAACATGCTGCATTCATATTACATTCATATTTATATATCCATATTGCCAGCAGAGACCAAAAACATAGTGCAGCACAGTAGCTCAGAAGTGCTGTTGGCGGCAGAGCCACCAGTGAGGGGCTCAGGAGACGGGACCAAAAAAACACCCTTTTTTTAACTGCAGCTTCTCTGCAGCATGTTTGCACGGGGTGCTGACATGCAGGCCACAAGCTCACAGACACAGGGATCAGCAATGGTTTCATCGCAAAGTAATTCCTGTAAACTAACATTTATTACATATGTACATAAATTCACAAGAGCAAACAACATTAATTTCTGTGTAAAAAGGAAGGAACTCCAGCTCAGTGTGTCGGGGAGAGTGGCAGCTCTCCATCACCGCTACCATACAATGTACTGCTTACCTCAATTTAAATAAATAAAGTAAGGTTTTACAGTTTTCTGTATTTTTGGCAGGGGAGCATAAAATACAATGACAGTAATAACAAAATAAATATTTACATTACATGTAAATTCTATGTATGTTTTATATGCTAAAGTATTTTGCGTTTGTTCAGCATCACATAATATTGTAGACTACTGTGAGAAAGTGAAAGACAATTTGTAAATATTATAGGTTTTTAATTCATTTTCCAATTCTGGTGCTTTTTTACATGCAATATGTTATTTTAAAAAAATAGTAAAACAACAACATTCTGCCATTTCCCAGCAGTTTAACAGCATGTCATCCCATCATGCAATTAGCAGGAGCATTTTGGTCCCTGACCTGAACAGGCCAATAACTACACTTCCTTTCATTAAAATTAATATTTCACTTCTGACACAATGGCTTTATAGAAAGTGGGTTTTTACCCATTATCTTGTATTTATTTCATTATTAACAGAAGCAATTCAGGTTAAGTGCCTTGCTCAAGGACATTACAGGAGTATTATTAGTCATTGCTCTTAATCATTACTTACTTCAAATCAGAATGGATAATTACTTCACTTTTAATTTAATTATCTAATTGTTCCCATTGACTGAACAATTAACTGAATGCTTTACTGATTAATTTAAATTAAGATGAAGAGCTATTTTATCTGAAGTGTACAAATCAGATTAGAGGTATTTTCCCCAGTTAGCACACTGCCCCCTGCTGGTGAAGTTACACTGTTGGCGCAAAAAAAAACATCGTCGTCACTGACCTCCTGTCCAGTGCAGGGTCGCAGGCGTCCGGACCCAGAGTCCAATCCTGAAGGCACAGGGTAATGAGACAGGATTCACCTTGGACAGGATGCCAGTCCATCACAGGGCGCTGCAAACACACACACACACACACACACACACACACACACACACACACACACACACACACACACGCTGAGGGCAGAATTGCCAGTTCATCTGAAACACACATCTTTGGACTGTGGCCCCAGGACACCCATGTTAATGCAGGGTGGATATGCAAATGCTACACAATCTGAGCTGAACTCAGACTCAGGTCTGAACTCTTAGCCCAGGATCTGAGGCACCAGCACACAAAACCCTGACTGCTTTAGAGAGTAAAGTACAAATATTAATACAGTAGAGTAACTGGCACAGTTGAATTTGACTCATGCAGCTACTTGTGTGGTTTTCATGGTAACAGAGGGTACCGGAAGTGCTTCACCAGACCTTTCGTCCACATGCCTTTGGACTGTAAATATGCAGACACCACGCAAACTCTGCGCGCCCGGAGACAATTGGGACCTGTGTTTGGTTACACAGTTCAGACACCGTGAGGCACCGGCATCACAGCATCATCCGCTACACCTCCCTGCATACAGGCTGCCGCAGTAATTCAGAATGTGCCAGAAATCAGAAGCTCTTCTAGAACATTTCACTCACCTAGAATAGAGGATAAAGAGATGCATGTTGCCTGGGTCATTTCCACAGCCTGCCATGCATACAGAACGAGGCATTAACATCATCAGCACACCTTACATCATGTGCTTCATCAGAAGCCTTTTTGCTGGGGAATTTTAGCCACAAATGTTGGTGTGAAGCTCAGCAGCCACCTGGTTTCCATCCTAACCTGTGCAGAGCCAATTTAATTGTACTCTCTCTCTCTCTCTCTCTCTCTCTCTATATATATATATATATATATATATGTTTCCTCTAAAATGCAGCAGTGATACAGGCACGCAGGCCGTACGTGTTGAACACAGCACGTGCGACACCCTTTTTACAGCCCTGTCAAGTCCACAATCAGTCTGTGATGTTCAATGTTTACGGAGTATCAGTACACAGACTGTCCTGCACTGGTGAAATGTTCAGTCACCAAACACAGAGGAAACAGAGAAATTTGAAATGGTTTGCCAAGTCCAGGAAAATACAGCTACAGAGCAAAGCAGTCACAGCAAAAGCCTCAAGTACAAGGTTAATGCTGACACAGCGCTTTCAGAAAGTACTCACCTTCTTGAATTTTTGCACATTGTGTTCCTGTTACACATTCAAATTTTTATGTGTTGTAACAATTTTTTCGTCAAAATTAATCCAGCACATTTATGAATTAAAAAAATATACTACACGGCCAAAAGTGTGTGGACACACAGACACCAAGCACAGATGTTGGGTGATGGGGTCTGGCTTACAGACGGTGTTCCAATTCATCCCAAAGGTATTTGATGGGGTTCAGGTGTGGGCTCTGTGCAACCAAGATCTTCCACACCAGACTCAGTTAACCATTTCTTCATGGACCTCGCTTTGTGCACAGGGATGTTGTCGTGCTGGAACAGAAAAGAGCCCTCTGGCAGGGCAGGCATTTGATGAACTGATTTATTGGAAAGTTGACGTCCTGTGACAGTGCCACGTCCAAAGTCACTGAACTCTTTATTACGACCCATTCTGCTGTGAAGCAGGTTCTTCTCAAGAATTTACCTGTTCGACTCCATTCACGTTGCCCTGTATGGCATTAAGCTTTTGAGTTCTTCTTGCTGAAAGAAACCCCACAAGATGATGCTGCCACCACCATCATGCTTGACGATAGGGATGGCGCTTAGCTGGGTGTTGGGCTGCATTTGACTTGCCCCTTTCTTTCCACCCTAAAAACTCTACAGTTCTCTCAGACCACAAAGTTTTTTTCCAAAAGGCTTTAGGTTCGGTCACACAGCTTCTATCAAACTCAAGGCATGAGATTGCCTTTCTCAGAAGTGCCTTCCTTCTAGCCACTCTCCCAGAGAGACTGAATCTATGAAGTGAGATTGTTGATGTCTGGACAATTTGTCCCATGTCAGCCAGCAAGTTCTGCAGTTCTGTCAAAGCTGTATCTAGCCTCTAGGTCACATCTCTGACAACTGTCCAGTTGTTCAGTTTGGTAGGACAGCCTGACCCTCAGCAGTGCCTGTGTTGTAACATGTTTTCACCATTCTGTTAAAATGGACTTCAGGGTGTTCCTTGGAAGGTTCACAGTTTTGACCATCTTTTTATAACCTTCTCCACCTAACAACTTCATCTCAAAGTTCTACAGGCAAGTTAGTCTTCATGACAGCAGTATCTGATCTGCTGTTTTAGATGCAAGACCTGTTAACACATTTATTGTGATCTCTAAAGATATTTGGAGATATATTTTTATTTTTAGGTTGTTAAAATAAAGGGATGAATACTTATCACTACTTATCAGTTAAGTAATATTCACTTTTTTTATATAATTCCTTTATTGGTGACTTTCCAATTTGTAATAATCCTCTCTGAAGCTGTATAAAATAAATAATGTTTTACTTTTATTGCAAAAATCTGACATGAAGACACCAGGGCGCAAAAGTAGATTCAGAATAATGCTTGAACAACTGCGTATGATTAAAACTGTGCAAAATACAGATTTGTAGGAAGAAAAAAAACAGCAGTGAAAAGTTTAGCATATTTTTCAGTTTATTATTTTATATGGATATATTTATATATATTATATATCTATAGAAATTTAGGCATATGTTTTCACAAAAAACCTAAGACCACAGGTGAGCAATGTACAGATCACATGAACAGAAACACAATGGCCAAGAGATGAGCCTCACACCATAGGGTCATAGCAACGGGGACACGGGGGCCTCTGAGAAACTCACCCACACGCTTCAGCTTGCAGCTACTCCGCCCTCACATCACCACTGCTGGTTTACAGTAGGTCAGTCGCAGCACAAACAACTCGTACTGCTTCATGGTAAGGATGGACAGCAACTCGCAGGTGAGTGTGAGCCTCAAGGTCTCTGTGCACTGTTGACCACGCCTCAAACATTTAGCCAACGTTCCCACATCTCTCTGTTGCTCTTCGGTCTGGACATGTAACACGCACATGCATATTAGCGTTTGTTAATTGAGCTGCAGACCGTAAGGAAGCAGATTCTAATAGGTCTACCTTTACAGTCTGAGGGTGGTGCTCACCCAGGCAGATTTCTCACATTACTGCCCCTTAGAGTGCTGTAGTCTGGTCACACAGCTAATGTGTGGCTGTACACTACACAATGGCATCCAGGAACCCTGACACTACCTCACAGCTTGCTCAGGGTGAGCCCCCAGAGTGCAGCTGTTTGCAGCCTAGTCATTCGAGAAGCTGCCACTGCTGTCTTTGGTAAGAGCTTCACATCAGCAACGGGGCCATGCAGAGTGCTGCGAGAGACAGAGTGTATTCATGAGACGCGTTCAACACACACCTGAACATTAGTCATTGCTGTCGAAAGACCACACACTAACAATTATAGCATTTTTCATATGCACACAATTGCACTAAGGTAAAACTGAAATAAAGGATGCCTTTCTTTTACATTGGAAGGGGAACTGAAAGTCAATTAAACATCAAAAGGCCTGACTCTTCCTCTAGTAACTGAGGAGGAAGAGCCAACAGTGACCAATCACAAATGACAGCCATGCATTAGCAGCGATTTCGACATTCTAAACATGGTCCTCTCCCCTACCCCTTCTTTTTCATTAGGGTGACGAGTTAGATATCTGAGATCTTGAATGTCATGCACAGGCCACATCACTAAAACCCTCCCCCTTTTCCCCAAACACAAGTCTTTTAAAGTACATAAACAGAAACAGTTTTATCCAAAACTAAACAGACCCAACAACAACAACAAAAGACATAATGGCTCATATTGCACTAAGATGGTAATAATACTAAATTTCAACAATATAAAAGGTGCTTCTTAAAAGTTTGCAAACCTGCAAACCCTGCACACACAAACTTTAAGCTTTGTTTGTTTGTGTGTGTGTGTGTGTGTGTGTGTGTGTGTGTGTGTGTGTGTGTGTGTGTGTGTGTGTGTGTGCGCGCACGCTCTACAAACACAGGCATAGAGCCTTACAGTACAATGATTTTTTTCCTCCTTTTCTGGTCCTCCACAGTTACAGCCTTCATAATCACAGAGTCATACAGTTAAGGAAAGCGCAACGTGTCCATGTTAAAAAGAACATTCTCCACAGTCGAGCATACAACAGAGTTTAGTGAAAAAGGAGGCATGTGGTCCAGGACCCTGGTCCCCAGGGGCCAAATCCTGTAGTGACCTCAGGGGTGGACCTTGAATGCCAAAAGCTGCTCCGAGTGCATGTTGTTGAGGGAACGCAAGTCAGGGAGCTTGAGAAGTAGCTTGGTGAAGGTGGCCGCCTCATTCGGGTGATTCTTCAGGATGAGGCTTCGCAGCGCGCGAATCAGGGTCTCCTGCAGAGCCTCCACCGAGTTCACATTCTCGATCCCAGAGCGATCTGCAGACACACAAATGACAGCCCACTCATCACCTCTGCGGTGCCAATTTAAGAACAAAAACCACTGAGACATCACACAGTGACTTACTGATGAAAACAACAGATCTTGGCTACTCAGTGGATAAGCTGTGAGAGGAAGTGACAGAGCAGACAAGAAGTGAGTGAATTTACCAGCAGAGACTAGGACGACGGCTGTGAACAGACTCATCTCTTCCTCATTTAAGTTCAAGGCATTCAGCTTCTGGCTGAAATCGAACATGGAGTTGAGCAGGTCCCCAGCACCCATGGAGCGCAGTGCTTCCACACTATACTTCTGACCACTGAGGAAGGTCATGGTTCGCTCCTTTGCATCAAATAGCGATGCAAAGCGGACCACTAACACCTGTTGCAGGAATATCAGAAGCAAGGTTAAGGGCTGTGTAATCAGAGTTGACATGTTTCATCTGTATCTATTTAGATGGAACAAAAAATGTCAACTAGTACCTTCTCTTTAAAGTAATAAATAATAAATGTAACAGTGAAACAGAAATACAGTGCAGCTGAAGAAATAAAAATGCTATGAGTCATGAAGTTTTCACTAGGGTAACCTACATCTGCTCAGCCAGAGAGGCCTCTTCTAGAACAAAGCTGTTACCATCTTATTGACCTCTGACCTCCTGCTCTCTAGACCTACTGGCACAAAGGTTCCTATGGTCTGTGAAAATGTGTGACAAAAAGGAAGGCATCTGGGGGTTACCCTAAAAGGGTAAAGTGATTTCTGGAGAGAGAAGTGGAACGTCGCATTTGTGCCCCCTGTAACCATACCTCGAACGTGCCTGCCTTCAGCAGGCTGACTTGGTCATGCTGAGAAAGGTCCCGGAAGCCGGGAATGCGCTTTGCAAATTCCACAACCTCCCGCACGGCTGGAGTGAAGCTCATGGAAAACTCCAGCCAGATGCTATGGCCGGACTTGTGTGGGTCCACGTAAGGGCACATGTTCATGGGGCAAACCTGGGGCAACAACAGATCAGGAGTGCAATTAGGAGAGATGACTTACTGTACATCAGGCCTAATAATTAAAATTTATTTCACCTAAAATTTTCTTCCAAGTGACTTAAAAATTCTCTTACAAATATTGACCCAGTTATAACAGAATAGAGGTGGAATTCACTGCAAGTTGTCTTGTTCAAAGGTGTGGGCAGCTATGCTGACAATATCACCTGCTGTCCCACTGCCTCCAAACAGCATTCCTTCTTTAACCAACCAAATACTCACCAAGTGCATCCTGTTGCCTCCAGTGAAACCATCACTCAGGGCTTCGCTGTCATTATCGGTTTTGATGGTCGGGCCAATATTGTAGGCAGGACACTGGCCTGTGGGGACACTATTGGACTGCCCTGCTGGACAGTAGTTGAGTGAGGCATAGCCCCTGCTGGAACCAGGTGAGGTGATTCCAGGAACAAGGTGGCCTCCAGTAATGCTGGTGTGGTTGTGGTGGTTCTGGCCATCAAGGTGCTTCTCCACACCACTGGTTCTGCTGGCACTCACGGCTTTGCAGGTGCCTGAGGAACCTGGGGATTGTGGCTGAAGGCTGGATTGCTCCTGGTTATACATGAAAGTTTCCTGGTGTGCCCTTGTTACTGAGCCAATGACTTCCTCTTCCCCGCTGTCAGATGCGCTGGAGGAGGCTGAGCTGAGTGATGTATCCATGGCCATCTGAGGCTCAGGTTCTGGGCTGTTCTCCTGCAGGCCAGGTCTGGGTGAAGAACCCGGCGAGCTGGATGAAGGCGAGAGGCTGCAGTCCTCGGGGGGGGTCTCGGGACCCGGCAGGCCCTGGCTGCCTAGTGGTGGAGTTTGACTGCCCTGGAGCTGCCCATGTAGTTGGCTGTTGTTCATCATGTTGTTCATCGCACTCTGCATCTCCAACAGCATCCGCTGTTTTTCTCGCTTTGGAATGCGACCGAAACGAACCGCTGAGAGGTAGGAGAAAGTTGATGTCAAAAATGCAGAAAGAAAAGAAACAAGGAAATGACAAAAAGGGCTACATGTGGAACTCACCATCTCTGGACATGCCAACCTGCAGACACTTCTTAAAACGGCACTGCTGGCAGCGGTTCCTGTTGATCCGCATGATGGGGCAGCTCTCATTCTTAAGGCACTTCTTGTACTGGATGTTCTGCTGGATGCTCCTCCTGAAGAAGCCCTGTGGAGGGGAGGTGCATGAAGGTTACCCATCAGGAACGCAGACTGTGTTGTCTCACACCTGCTAACCGCTAACTAGGCCATGGAAACGATGGGTGGGTCCTGTCATGAAATTGAATGGACTACTTTGCAGTTCCTGTAGTGAACTGGAGCATGTGGCAGCATGTAGGCTGGTCTCTCACAGCGACCCAGATTGAACACAAACCCTTGACAGGATTTCACTGTGTTCAATGTAACCACAAGCACCACAGGAAATGGGCAGGAAAGTATGTGAAGCATTTCTTTAACTAAAAAAAGTAACTCTTTCAACACTGTCAAAAAAATGCTAACCATTACTTATGTAAACTTGCAGACATGAACATGCACAAATATATAAGTATAACCGAGAAGAGTATAGGGCTGTCACATAAATCTGACAGATCAGAAAACTAAAGATCTTATCTGCTGCAACTTGAAGTTGGCCACAGAGTCTGAAACTATTCCAATTCCTTGAAAAATCCTACAAAAGTTGGGTTTTCTAGAAAAAAAAAAGACACTGATTTGTAGATTTTGGTTGTGGTGCTGATAAAGCATGGTATTCAAGGTCTAAGTACAGTGCAGCCTGAACATAGTAACGTCTCTGAGTGAGTTCTTTTGGTTCTGGGCATGGCACATTTTTATTTGTTGCAAATAGCTCACCTTGCAGCCCTCGCAGGCATGAACCCCGTAGTGGAATCCTGATGCCACATCACCACACACCTTACAGAGCAGCACCAGGCCATTGATTTCTGCAGCACAAAACACCACCATGCATAACTCAGATAAACCTCTCACTGCTATTAAAAATACACAATTAAAATCAACAAAGAGCATTCCTACACAGACCATTCTGAAAAGGCAAACAAACAAATTATCACCATAATTTTCACTAGATAGCAGAAAGATAGATAGATAGATAGATAGATAGATAGATCGATCTACCTATCTATCTATCTATCATTGGCCAGCTCTGATGTCACTTACTTGTAATGCCACACTTGGCAACAGAGGCAGAGCGCCCAGTTTTGGGGGCACCATGGGCCCGTTGGTGGGCATGGCCAGGGCTGCAGTCCGTGAGGGCATTTTGCCTCCAGCCTGAGGAAGAACTGTGGGGTGGTGACGTGGACTGGTAGCTGCTATTGGAGCTGTCACTGTGACAGGACTCTGGGCTGGAGGCAGAGCTTGAGGAGCTAATATATGCTATTACACCTCCTGTGAATGGAAACAGTAAAACCATCACGTTGCTATTGTGTAAAAACAAAGCTTTAAAAATGACCCCCCCCCCACAAACAAACACACACACACACACACACAAAAGGCTGAAGGTCCTAGTTTCAAACTGCTGTTCTACTACAGTACCCCTCATCAAAGTGCTTACCTGGAATTGACACAGTAATACACAATAATCTTATATTGTGAGTTGCCTTGGTCAGAGGTGGCAGCTAAGTAAAGAATAATTATTACATACACACTTTATTAAGTATGTTTGCTGCAGCAGGGTTCTGTGTAATCTGGAACAATGGGACCAAACCATCATCTGCACTGAAGCTCCCGTATAAATAATAAAGGCCCCGGAGCCAATCAATCTCGCTCCTCTCCATGGCAACCGAGCGTCCACGTGGTGGGCGGAACACATGCAGCGAGCGCGGCATACCCAGCGTTCAGCGCGGCAGGGGAAAGTGGACCGGGGCGCGCGCCGACTGACCCGCTTCCTTGCGCCGTGTGGTTAGATAACAGAGTTACGTAACGCGCCGCAGACACACGGAACAAAGATGTGCAGATTAAACTACATTATTGTTTTTCGAAATAACAAGAAAAGCAAAAGCTGAGCTCTAAAATAGTTCAAATAAATGGTTTAACGAGCAATTTGACAGAACAACCGCTTCAGGGCCCTTCACCATTCGTCCCCTTCTCAACAATATGCGGCTTTTATTTATTTCATTAGCCGTGTACACTTAAATTAAAACGCAATGAGAAATGTTGACAACTGCAAGGTATTGACTGCAGAAACATCTGTTAAACGAGCAAATATAGTCATAACCTGATGGTCCTTCAAGTCTCAGTTATAAAAGAAACAAAATATAATTTCTACCTTATTTTTCGGTCAGTAGCAACAATATATCAGTAACTTACACATTATAAAACATACGAATTATCATTATAAAAAATGCATTAATGAATTTTCAGCTCGAAAACGTAGTGTCTCACCCTCCCCAAGTGTTAACCA
The DNA here is from genome assembly GCA_900497675.1 of Arapaima gigas. Classification (NCBI taxonomy): domain Eukaryota; kingdom Metazoa; phylum Chordata; class Actinopteri; order Osteoglossiformes; family Osteoglossidae; genus Arapaima; species Arapaima gigas. The sequence continues at coordinate 593,749 of UFQX01000151.1, forward strand.
TGTAATACATGCAATGTTGAAAAACTTTCAATTTTAACTATTATAATACGAGAGTCTAATAAAAAAAAGTTATGTAAAAGCAATTTTCTAATGCACATATATAAAATTTCCATAAGCAATTCAGTTGTTACAAAGAATTGTGCTCCTACAAATCCTGCCGGCAATAATTTGCATTTTGTCCATTTTAAGAGACAAAGCACAGAAACGGCTCGCTAAGCAACATGGGCATATTTATTAACGCAAACGTCGTATAGGGCAGTTAATAAAAAGCCAACACATCGCAAGCCAACTTTGCATACATGCATAATTCATAAAGCTCGGGAAGAAGGGGGAAAAAAGACGGTTCCCGCACACGCCCCCACGTGGACCCGTCAGGTTTCCTGCCCGAGGAAACTGGGTCACGGCGCGAACAGCCGGCGGCCGCCTCACGTGTACCCGCGGTTCGTGGCCGCGCCTATTCGCCGTGCACAATTATGCAATGATTACCTCACCGGCGCTCTCGACCAATGGGAGGCGACGCACGGGGAGCGTAAACACAGCTGCACATGGCTAGGGCGGCCAGTCCATGTGAGCTGAGGAGCTGCATTGGCGCGCGAGCCAAGCGGCCGTGTAACATCAACAGCCCAGTGGCACTGCTAACCCAGTTACCGCGGCCCCCACAAGCGCGCCCTCGCCCACCTCCACACCCCAAATCTGCCCAAACACCTGATCATCACGAGCCTCTTCTGAGACCTGTACGCTAAAAAGCTGTCATTTAAGCACCCTGTTTAATCGCCATGACACAAAACACACGAAGCCCTCAAATTTAAAACGACAGCCGTACCGTGCAGATACGTGCATGTAAGCAGAGGGGCGGCGTCGAACAAAACAGGCTCATTTTACGCAAAACATGAAAGACGGGGTCTTCTTACCCGCTTTTGTCGACTCCATGTCCCTCTTCAGAACTTGACAAGGTGACAGTCGGTGCCGTTTTGCTCACGTCAACAGTGAGTTAAGGTTACGGTGGTAAAAGTGAAAATTCTTTCGCTAAATAGGAAGTACAGTGTTTAGCCTCGGCTCCTCTCGACAACTCCGAGCTGCCCCTTGCTAGCTAGCTAGCTCTGTTAGACTGGCAGAACTAACCAGCTAGCTAGGCAGCTCTTCTCGTCTTTACTGGCAGTCGGGGGCCCGGGGAGCCCAAAATGTGTCGTTTCGTACTAAAAACCCGAAGTGGTCCGGGGACTTCAGTTTGCAGCCAACTCGCCTCTGAAATGAATGACTCAACCCTTAAGAGTCGGCTCCTTTCTCGGTCTTTCACGAAGGAAAAAAAAAAACCTCCCGAGAAACTACCACGCGTTTATCTCTACCTCAGACTCGAAGATGTATATGAATGGGTAAATTACAGGAGTTTTTGAAAAATAAAAAAGTCCCAGAAACCCGGCGAAGCCAATAAGTGTTGTTATTGCCGCAGCAGCAGCAGCAGTCCCTTCTCACCAGCTCGCGAGCAGCGCAGCCTGTTCCGAGAAGCTTGTTCGCGGCCGATCACGTGACCCCGCCTCTGCGGCTCCGCCCCCCCCCCCGTGTCTGCGGCTCCGCCCCCTCCCCCACCCGCCCTGGAGCGCGAGCCGACGTAACCCACTGACACACTTTTTCTCACCGATCTGGAGGAGAACTGAGGCTCTTTGGATCGCTGACCCCCCTCTAGATGGGGGGCCTCTTGACAGAGATGCAATTATATGCTTGAACAAGAAAAAACATACACCAGGAATTATTTTTTGGCAAAATAACAAAGTGCACCTGCTAATGCGCTAAGACACCCAGTTCACCTCTTTGCAGTTTAACCAACTGAACAGCACAGACCCGCATAGTAACATTAAAGATTCCTGTGAAGGTCTGGCTATCCTGGTTTGGCCTTCAGAGGACCTGAGGCCACCTGTGTGTGACCCCATACCAGCAGCATTCCTGAGTCCTCACATTCTGCCCATAGTCATGGACAACTATTTCTGTCCCCTGAGGTTTTCAGTTCAGAGCACAAATGGGGACAAGAACACTTGCCGTTATTATTTAGTCATTTAGCTTGTGCTTTTCTCCAAAGCAGCTTACACCATTACCTTTGTAGCACCATGCTTTGAGCTCGAGTCCTCTGAACGGAACACAGTGAACACAGCATCCTTAACACTGACATCAAAACTTGATCAACAAGTTATCAAGTGTGAATCTACAAAGTCATGTGATGTTCTGCGGTGAACTCTGAACCTCATCAGCCTGTCCACAGCCAACATGGAAGATCCAAATATACCCTGAGAGATGCCTTTTCAATGACTCTTCATGGGCAACTTTGACTAACTGTTTGTCTCCAGTGGGAGGACTGGAAGATTACATACACTTTCTGTATGTCAATCATAATTCTTAACCTGCTGTGCAGTAAACATGCAAGATGAAAGCTTTTGAATCACCTGCCGCTGAGACCAAGACATTAGGCCTCCTGGTGGCATTACTGTGTACTCTATTAGTGAGTTCTTTAAAGCCCTCAGACTAAAAGCACGGCACAGTAACGGAGTATTTTACCATGTCCATTCGGATCGCAAGGACTCATGGTTAAAGATTTTACGGAACGACATTACTTTCAAACCATAGACTACTGCACTTGGTATGCAAATGTAGAGGAACTGAGAATTTTTCTTATTATATCCAGGTCAAAAATGATAGCTATAATGGAAAAGGCTTCTAGTGATATTTATATTTCTGTTGTTTACTGGTGTAGCACAGCTGTTTAATTAAACGTTATTCACCATGTTCCAGGCGACCTGTTTTATTCTAATTTTATCCACACTCTTTTTTACTTCAGCATACAATTTTGATGTTTTTAGCTGTTTCTGGAACATTTGGAAGCCTTTTGGCAGTTTTTTGGTCATGGCTGCTTAAGAATGCACGAGACACAACATCTGAGCACCTTGCAGCACATAGGCTAAGTAGATTTTTAGATGGTCCATCAGGGCACTTTGCATGTTTCCAGTTATGTCTTTTTTTGTTTAAAATGTTGTAATCATGTATATTGGAGAAGCAAATTAAAAAATTATATAATTAGTGCGACTTGTAGATTTTACTCTAAAATTCTAAAATGTCTGTGTTTTTGTGTATTTTTGGGGGGGGGGGGCTGCCCTGTAATAGACTAGCATCCTGTCCAAAGTTTATTGTGCCTCATATCCTAAGGGCTCAGGGCCAAAGTGACCCTGTATAGGACAAGCAGTTGATGAACATGGCCAAAATACTAACCATTTACAAGACAAAATTAACATGATTTCTTTTTCAAAAGTTTACATCTACCAGGTATAGACACAGGCTATAAGGGTACTATGGTTTCCTTTTTAGAATGGAAAGTGCCTGTTTAACCTACAGACAACATCACACTCAGTGAGTCACCGTCAGCCGAGCTGCTGATAAGATCTTCAGGTCTGAGCTGGTTGCAGGGTGGGTTTGGTTTCAGACTAAATATGGAAGTCCCAAAAAAGAATGTTGTTAACAATGAAGTTCACATCTCAAAAAGCTTCTATATTCTTTGTTTCCTTTTCACCATGCAGTACAATGCCATGTTTTACACTGCAGGGCTCGATTACAGATCCCATACCATCTCAAAATGGTGTTCAGGAGTAGGTTGCCCTGATTTAAGCATTACATACAGTAGATGCTTCCGGTTTTTGTTGTTCTCTAACTTGCTCACATGGAGACATGATATATATCCAAACTGGGTCAGTTCTTGTATTCAAAGAGAGCAAAGACTAGCTTTTAAGTGACAAACATACAAAAAAGAAATTAGAATGTCAGCACTGCACATGATTTTCCTCTCCTAAGCTTACGGTTGATTTTTTGATCAAACAGATCTCACTCCTGCAAAACTGTGTGCTGAAATAGCGTGACACCGGTACAAATGGCCATTTTAATTCACTAACAATCTTGAGCTAAATCCAGGTATGTAAATTAAATTCACTTAAGAATCCTCACACAATCAAAACAATTGTGAGCTGGTGGGGGCGGTGCTGCCTTGGTAAGGGCGGGGTTTGTTCTGATGGACAGCTCCCTATTGCCTGCCCCTGTTTAGTCTCAATGGGCTCAATGAGGACCAGCTGCTGCTTTTTCATAGACAATGGACTGGGATGTTTAAGGCAGCCGGGTAGACGGCTGAGAGCTGTTGGCTGTTGCGATGGAGCCTGTGTTCTGTTGTCCAGTCCAGTCCAATGCAGTCCAGTCCTTATTTTGGTTGTTTCTGCTGAAGTCCTTTTTTGGTTGGTAAATCCTTTTATCCCGCCTATGCAGATGCCTCTGCCCCACAGCTGGCCAAAGAATCTGCCACTGTGTCTTTCATTTTTGCACAAAAAAAAGTTACACTGAAACCTACATAGCACTCTTTAATTGTTTTTTGTGCAGCAAGACAAGATGTGTGATATATTTTAAGAAACGTATTGTTTAAATGATGGCAGTCATAAGTGCTTGGCTCACGTTGGCAAAGTGACGTTCGTATTAATTACTTTCTGAATTGACAAATTTCACTGTACATTTGGGAATTCAGTATCATTTTTGGACACAGACTCCTCATAAAAACTGCAGGGCTTCATGTGTCAACATGTGGTCACATAGATTAAATGAAATCATCTTATACAGGACTGTGTGAGATCTTGTCAGTATTGCTCATTTTGGAACTGCTGGGGTGCAACTAAAGCTCCTGGGACAGGTGAAGCACCATTTAAGGGCAACACACTTGTGGTTATATTAATATACTCCAGGTTAGAAGCTGGCAGGGTCAGAGTTTCTTTTTGGCTCTTAAAAAATAGCACCCAAGGACCAGAATGCTTTGTGCAACTGGCACATGGAATTGAGGTTTATTGTCTGTCAAGTTATCTAGAGATGACATAATTAATCTTTGCAAAACATATGATCATTCCAAGTGGAGATGTAATGTGCTTAATTGCACAATATTGCAAAAATATTGCAGTTAAATTTAAGGTGTGGTGCTCCAGTTCTAGAGGGTCAGAGTGTGCAGAGTTTTGTTCCAGATAAGAATTTAATTACTTGAGTCAACTTGTCTTAGTCATTGAAAAACCAGTGAAACAGCAGATGTTCTATTTTCAGAGGCAGCCATTTATAGAAAGCTGGGAATTCTGTTGTAATGCAGTCCCTCTGGGTTTTGGGTGCTGCCAGATACTTGGAGCGACAGCAAACCCAAGTGACCTTCTGCAGGATATGCGACGAACCGAGTTTGATCGATTGCACTCCACACCCGATCACAACCACACCATGTAGTCATTTCTAAGATAATATTCATTACGGTTTCAAAGTCCGCGCAGGTTCTAGTGCAAAGACAATATAGTGCAATGCCATAGCTTTAGCAGCACTTCTTTAAGTGTTGATCCATCAAGCAAATCAGTTATAAATAGGCAAAACAGTGTACCATTGACATTTTAATTAGAAATAAACTTTATCTTTATTTAACCACTGTATTTTAAAACTATACTACAACTGGATATTGGTTATTAACTAAATGCTCCTGGCTTTTATAATGCTTTAGGCCATAAAAATATACCGGGTATCTTCATTGCATGACGCATTCCAAATGCTGCTATCAACCTTTGCACAATATAATTTTTTCAGTTATGAATGTAGCCTATGATAATCCCAGGCAATAAACAGGATAAATGATAAAGATAAAAGGTATTCTTACAGGGGAAAAGACCATATAAATCCTGACCACTCTGCAGTTTTATGACTTTGCTGTGTTGCTAGATTTAAAATAAGATCTCAGTCACCACTGCAGTCCACACCTGTGTTTGCTCACCCGTGTGAGTATGTGCTCATTTCTCGTTCAAAGCTGGGTCACGCAGTAAGATGACCCAAATAGAGCAGATAGGTGCCTTGCCACCAGATTGTGGCCAGAAAAATGTCCTGTTTCCCCTTTACCCTGGAAAATGGTGCCTGGAGCACCTAAATACCAGCCCTATATTACCAGAGAATCCTGCTGATAAACGCAGTTTGAGAAAGCAGCAGTGAGGACAACATGTTTCGTGTTCCAAAGCCTGGTTAATGAACAATGTTTCCATAGGTTTGGAACCTTCATCAAGACACTTATAACAGATACCCATAAGGTCTCCTTACATGCAAGTATCACCAGTGGCAAATAAGCCCAAGATACAGCACAGTTAACCCATGACAAAAACATGCCAGATGATCCCGGTGTTAAATGACCAACTGTTCACATGATTGATGTAGATTAATACTCAGATGAATATAATAACTGAGCCTGTTTGAGTTTCTGTGGATATTACAATACACGATACTATAGATGCTTTTTGTGTCAATGCACCAATATTTTGTGAAAAAAAACAAAAGTATATGAATGCATCTACTTGTACTGTACAGCCACTGATGATTATTTTAGGCCACATTCAGTGTTCAATTTTTACTGGATTACAGTAGTAAAAATAGATAATGTTTTCTGCACATTTCTTAACATTTTGTAAACCTTTCCCCTCTCTAGTGGCACAGCAGGCAGCTCTGAGGCTGTGGTTATGCTGCGGGCTCTAATTTGACTCGGGGTTTGCGTGTTTTTCCTGTGCTCACGTGGGTTTCTTGCAGGCACGCTCATTTCCTCCCGCAGTCCAAAGACGTTTCAAGTGATCTGTTGACTCTGAACTGTACATCGTATGTGTATGTGCGAATAAACAGAGACAGGTAGTAACAGGATACCTTTGCTGTTATCTGCTCTTAAGTACATTTTTGGAGGAATTGTATTTTTCAGAGTATTTTTTTCAATGCAGACAACAGCTACACAGTCAAATTTCACAGTCTAATTTATGATAAAAATACAGAGTTGCCAGTTTATTAAGCACACCTATCTAGTAGCGTGTTGCATCTCCTTTAGCATTCAAAACAAATTGAACTTGTCTGGGTGTGGATTCTCCAAGATGCTGTATCCGATGTGCAGGAATGTTGTGCCCTGTGGAAATGAGTGAGCTGCAAAGTTTCTGCAAATTGAATGGGTGCACAGTCTTGCTGCATACAGTCCTTTCCACCTCATTATGAAGATGCCCAATAGGGTTGACATCCTGGGACTGTGCAGGTCGCTGAAGCCAACCATCATGTTCCAGGAATGATTTGGTGAAGATGCATGCCTTCTGAAATGGTGCATTATGATGCTGGAATTGTCCATCTGAGTGGGATAAAGTATAGCCATGCAGGGATGCAGAAAGTCAGCAATGATGTTCAGATACACTGTGCAATTCAGGTGTTCTTGACTGGATATTAGGGGCCCTAATGTGTGTCAGGAAAACATTCCCCACATCATCACACTGCCATCACTGGCCTGTTCTGTTGATACCAAGCAGGATGGCTCCATGGTCTCATAATGCTTGGTTGAAATTCTGGTCCTTTCATCAGCATGATGGAAAAGAATGGTGGTTCATTGATCAAGCAGCTTTTTTCCACTCCTCAATGGTCCACTTTTGATGTTCCTGTGCCCACTGGAGAAACAGTTTCTTGTTCTTGTTGACAGGATTGTCACCCAACTTGATCTTCTGCCCTTTTAGGCCATTTGAGACAAAGTCTGATATGTGGTGTTTTCTGAGATGCCACTCTGCAATGTTGAATTCAGATGTGCTTTACTCAGCTGTTTTGTTTGCACGATTCTCACTATTTTCCTTTGACCCCACCGGATCCACAAGCTGTTTTTGTCCACAGGCTGATCACTGGTCCTTTGCGTTTTGCACTATTGTCTGTAAACCACTGAAAAGGTTGTGAGTTGAAAAACCCAGAATGACTGCTGTTTGGAAGATGCTAAAATTGACCCGCCTATTGCCAACTGTCATGGCGCATTTGGAGTCACTAAGGTCACTCATTTTATCCATTGCAGTGAAAATGCAAAGTTTTCATGGCCCAGTGATTCGTGCTGAACTGTTTACAGTATTTGTAGGTCCTGATCCTGTCTGTAGTCAGATACATAACATACAACACAATGTACCAGGGCTGTATGACTAAACCTTCAGCGTTAAGGCTCTGCCATGTGCACATCTCTTTCAGAACCTCTTTGGTTCAGCTCAGAGCCTCCCTATAAATCACAAACCCCACCATTTATACATCATACGGTATTCATACGTTTTTATGGCCACACAAACGTTGAATGCAGACCTTTTAAAAATAGAATATATATGGACATTAATTTAACACATATAAGATAATCAGCTGACATCAAAAACAGATACAGTATTAAAAATGCTGTAAGCCAACATATATTGAATTGTTTATGAAAGCAAGGGTGGGTGCTTCCATTTCAAAAGCTTTGCCTTTGGTTGGCAGCATGGAAGCAGGAAGTTAAATCCAATAGAAAACAGCAGGAATAGATTCAGTGTGTTGTGGAAGAAGCAACAGTAGGTACTGCAGTGCAACAAACAAACCTGATATGTTCACAGAAACATTAACCGAAAATGTACCCACAGATCGAATAACGGCAGAGAAAAGCCACAAACGGTGTTGTGAAGATGTGGTAAAAAGGAGTGTAGGTATGTCTTAGACTACTCTGTGATGTTCAAGCCATCACGTATGTTCCAACAGAGCAACCCAGCACATGGATTGAACACGAAAGGTCAGCATATTGAACCACAAGCAAACATCTACACTTGACTGTCGCATGTGAGGGTGAAGGTTCTTTTGGAGGTGGCAGATGCCCATTAAATCTGGTCAAAGACTTGGACCCAGATCTAATCAGCAAAAGATGTACATCCTAAACACTGCTCTACATGTCAACACCATTTTAATCTTTTACCTGAAACAAGTCTTCACACCAGGAGCTGAAGGGACCTCAGCATTGATTTAACAGCCAGCTTCCTCAACGACACACGATTAAAAAATCACTTTATTTAAATACACATGGTGGCTGAAGAGGACCGGTACTCACCAACACACAGCTACATCTCTGTGGCATCTGCCTGCTTGACTGCACTAACAATACTTATGTACGTAATGTCACACTTTAATGGTAAAACAGTTTAGTGATTAGTTTTTTTTTAACCTTTCCACTGCTAAACCTTTTTTTAATCCAGGTAACTCAGCTAGATTGCAGCAACACTCACAGCTACATTCCAACACCCAGGATGCATTAAGTTACTCAAGTCAGCTCAGGCTGCTTTCCTTAGTTTGGTGATACACACCAATAAGGACCAGCGTGCTAAGGAGAGGAGCATCGATACTTTAGGCACCAAATAGGAATACTGGTTTAAAGCAGTTTACTTTCATATAAGTAAACGTCCAATTGTAGTATTAAGTTCCTCTAAGGAAATATTTATCAAAAAGTTCATTATTCAACTGCCTTGTAAAATGAACGTTCAGAGATTAAGTTGCAAAAAATGGCACCTCAGTTAATGTCGAATATAAGTTTTGAAATCTGAACACATTCCCCCCACTTTAAACTGGATAAGAAAGTCAATAAAGTCACAACTCAATATAACCTGCATTTCCAGGTATGAGATGTTGTGTCTGTACAACTTCAGAAATGACAGGCCCATATCTATAACCACTGCACCCCCTAGTGGTCAGTGTGAGAGGGACTTCAGGGAATTTACAAGTTGTGAACTCTGTATGAGCTGCTGCAATTGCCCTGAACTGACAGATTATACCCTGCTGTATAAACAGGTAAATACCTTTAATATCTGACATCTTAAGTTACCTTGAACAATGTATCCAAGAGATAGTATTGTGCTTTAAAAATAAAAAGGTGAAGGAAGTGCTCAACTGTCCCTATAATCTCAACAGACACTGGAGGGGGGCAAAAAGGTTCAAGTATCTCCAGCAGTGGGGAACACAAAGGGAACACAGGCCATTGTACTGTGGAAAACAGGGTTTTTATTTGACTCAATGAATAGACTGTGAAAATACACACAGTCTCTATCGGTAGCGGTGCAGCTGCAGGGTGTTGCGCCTCTTCCAGGCTGCTCTTCGTGACCCTCCAATGGTCAGGTGGAACTTGTGACCCTTGCCCAGGCCACGGCTCTTCTTGCCCGCGGATGTCAGGCCACGCATCTCTCTGTGCTTGTGCACAGGCTTGGTGATCCACTGGGTGTCGGGGTTGCGTCTGACGGCCTTGTGGAAGGGGTCAATGAGGATCACCTCAAAGAACTTGTATGTGGAATCCTCGCCCACCCAGTAGGAGTTCAGAACCCGCAAGGCACCACAATGACGACCAGCACGCTCCTATCAACAGAAAACAGTACCTGGTTCAACAACGGCACTCAAGAGGTGAGCACAAGTAGTCTGGATCAGTGATCAGTTCCATGCAGACGATATATAAACAAAATAAAACTGACCTTGAAAGTCTTACAGGTCAAGCCAAACCACAGCAAGTGGCATTTCAGAAAATGGGACAAAATCTTAGCTAAACATCTTTGGTTCTGAAATTAGTTGTGCAACTTATTTTTACATGACCTGCAAAATAGACACCAATACCCCTGAATGAAGAATGTTGCACTGAATTCTCCTCTACATCACTAATGCTCACCACATCATTCTGCCTGTCAACTGAAATCATTCAAGTAAAATTCAGACAAAAACACCAGCAGCAGCAGGCACATAATTTGTGAAGAAAGATACATGTCATCAGTTCCCATTAAACCAGATCATCTCATAAAACATCACAAGTGGACAAACAAGGGCACAACACTGACCTCAGCAACGGACTGCAGACTGCGTGCAAACTTGAGCTGGTTCACGCCATGGTGCACAGGCTTGCCGTAGGTGGCACCCTTCGGCACCGGGCGCTTGCGGCCTCCACGGCGGACACGCACACGGTAGATGACGTAACCTGTCAAAACAAAGCACCGCAAGGTTAAAAAAAAATAAATAAAAAAAAATAAAAAAACACAAAAAGGTAGCATACTGAAATAAGATCAATGAAGCTTCTGAAGACTTGTGCTTGTATACAAAGATCAGACTTGTCCAGTCATATTACTTCAAAGTTCCAAATTACTATTCTCCCTTTTTTCACACACCCATAAACAAATTAAAGGCATTCAAGTGCAGAATTCACTCTTCTCCACAAACTGGACTGAGTTTTCAACAACATTTTTCACACAACTGCAGCAGTTTAGACTGTGCAAGCAAGAAAACCTAAATGTTTCATCATCTACAAATATGAAATAAAGTGACTGAAATGGTCATCTGCAGTATGCAGAACTCTAGACATGTTACTACGACCACAATTTTTGCAGAAACCACAAATAGGTGGCCGGAGGTGATCGTGACACTGCATTAGGCTGTTGATGTAGACGGCTACCAACCCTGTTTGGCCTTGTAGCCCAGCCGGCGGGCCTTGTCGGGTCTTGTGGGTCTAGGAGCACGGTGGAGAGCAGACAGCTGGCGGTACTGCCAGCATCGCACACGCAGCAGAAAGCGCATCACATCTGACTGCTTTTTCCTCCATAGCTCCTGCATGTACTTGTACGCTCCCATGTTGACTTAACTGCAAAGGAGAGCAATAAGCATCATGAGACAAACCCCTGACCAGTTCACTCCCACAGATGTACCCATGGTTTTTGGGGACCACAGTATTTCCATATACAACTACACTATACTGGATCACTTGCACCACATAGGTACTCAAACCAGCAATAAAAAATAAACCTGTAACAGCAAATGGCTGCACTCTGTATTGAATAAAACATGTTGCAGCAAATCACTGGGGCTGTAAACTGGACATCTAGGAAGCTCCAGAACGTGCCATACACTCAACACTGTTAAACCGCTTCTGGTGTACAATTTAACAGGCTAAAATTCTTGTCTTAGCCTTATAACTAACTAATTGACTTTAGACAGTTGTAAACCAAAGGTTAAGTCAGTCAAAACGATTAAAATTGGACCGCAGCGCCACACCGTATCACTATTTTCTGTACTCTATGCAAAGTGCCATTTTACAGCAAAATCCATCGAGGCCACAAACATAAAAACGTGAAACACTTTCCCTCAACGTTAACTACTATCCACAAGTCCTACTCAACTCAAAACTAGCAGACACAACCTTATGCTATTAGATCATGTATAGAAAGCTGGTAGTAAAGAGTTTTCTATGACTATAGTTTTGTATTAATTTCTAGCCTCCAGAAGTACTAGTTTGCTAGCTAGCTACACGGCCCATGCACGTCCCAAAGAAACGCAAGGATTAAAACACAATTTTGGCTTACGAGAACAAAATAAACATTAATCCAAAATGATGAGACACTAAACTTATTGAGTTCACAATAAGAAGGACCGATGAACAAGTTTCATTAAAGATATCGAACAGATTCTAAAACAGAAAAAACAGCAAAGTCTTACTTACATGATGGCGTACCAACCGGAAAGAAAGACTTTTTTTACCCATCATGCTTTATGAAACTCACATGACGCAATTTCCTGTCAGTTGTCCAGGTGAAGCTGGGAAATATAGTTATATGCGGACGGTGCGCTCCTCGGTGTGGTGTTTTGTTCACTTTTGTTGTGTAACAACGATGTCGCCATTATTTTAAACGCAGTACAAATTAGGATTGAGGGGCCAAAAATCCGTAAGTATGAACACGAGTGAGTAGAGCAAATCATTTATGACTCATTTAAAAACATACTTAACAAAATCAACTGGCAAAAACAACACAGAGCGGGTAAATGCTGATAAATTCCTGTAGTGTTAACACTGATTCACCTGAATGTGTGTAGGCTGTACATACAGAGTCACGCATGCGCATCTCCCCCGCTTGCTGACCGGGAGACGTCACTAGCGGCGGCGTGGAAGCGCGCTGGGCGGGTCAATGTCAACCTTTAAGCCGAACCCGCTTCGCAAGAACTGGACCACGCCGAGTGTCTGGTGCAAGTAGCGCCCTGTCCGGATCGAGGTGGCCTTCCTGCAACTCGCTGTATCCACACGTTTTACTGCAGCCACTATTAGACAGATATGGCACATTTGCTTCCGCCTTACTTTATATATAGTGAAATTTGAATTGCTGGCCGGCTCATCCCAGCATCATGGGCAAGGGCTGCAAGGTGGTGCTGTGCGGCTCGGCATCCGTGGGCAAAACGGCGATCGTGGAGCAGCTGCTCTACGGGAACCACTCCGTGGGTGAGTCCTGCTATCTCCGTCCCCCTTGCACCGGCCGGCAGGGGGCACAGTGGTTAGAGACATGGACCTGTCATTTCCGAAGTCTAAAATCTCTAGTGACTGTTGATGATGTTGTAGACACCGGTGAGTAAGGTGCTTAACCCCGAAATGTGTATCTGTTGAATATAAATGTCATTAAATGTAGCTTTTTCTGTAATAAGTACCAGGTCAAAAATAAAAAATTATTTTATTTGTAAAATTGCTAAGAAAAGTACATACTATGGGATTAAAAAGAACTGGACAAGTTAATAAATGTATTACTCACTAAGTAGTTTACTGAGACAGAAATGCGCAAAACTTTAAAGCACCAAAATCTGGAAAAAAGAATTAAGTAACTAGAAATTTGTTTAGACTACATGTTCATATGATACTTAGTTGGTAAATAACAAATTTATGAAGTGTTCGGTTCTGTTTTTAAATCACGCTGTATGTATTTTTTTGTTTATTAATGCATTATATAACAAACGTCCCCCTGAATCTGAACCTACTTATTTCTGAAAATGTGTTTGTAAAGCAAAGGCCATTTTTTCCCTTATGGATTTCTAGCTTGGATAGGCAAATGTGTTTGTAATGGGTGTGTGTACCTGTGTACCAGACACTGTGACAAAGGAGGATTTTGGGGGAAGAAGTGTGTTGGTGCTTGGACAGGAAGAGCTCTCTGTACTTTTCATTGTCACGCAGCTCTGCACACACATTCCTTCAGGGAAGTGATGTCACTACAGATCACACTCCTCCACCTCGGTAGATTGGAGCCAGGGCCCCTGCTGTAGTGCACACCAGTAGACTTGGTGCTCTCCTGCGGTCCCTTGCAGATAGCACTGAAGCGTGCGCCAGAGTTCCATGTCCCCTTCAGCCTCCGCTTGAACCACCTTTGTCACAAGGTACCTGTGACACACACAGTGTTGTACAGAGAGCGCAGTGATCTTGCTGAGAAACAAGAGCATGGAAACCACCAGCGAGGCAACAGTGCTTCTAAAAACAAGTCTGACAACAAACAGGGTGCTGCAGCTCAGGTTGTCTTGCACAGAAACAAGGAAGTTTTCCTTCTACATTTATTAGCTTACCTTGGAACCCGAACAAAGTCTCTTTTCATACATTCTTCCTACACTCACCTTTGGCTGAGGAAGTAAACTGCTGACACAGCGCATCAGCACAGCCTGACCGGTCCCCTGTGCAGAGGTGAGGGCGGCACCCAGAACTGCCAAGGGGGGTCTGCAGTGAGACTCTGGAATAAGAGCAGATTTAGCCAGCTGTAGTGCAGGAGTGTGAACCACAGAGAGACAAACAACCTGCCTGATTAACCTACAGGAGTTTTGAGCGAGTATGTGTGTGTGTGGGGGGGGGAATAAAATCTCACTGAAAGCCACTGCATATGAAGGTACTGGACTTTGCATGATGTANAAGACAAACAACCTGCCTGATTAACCTACAGGAGTTTTGAGCGAGTATGTGTGTGTGTGTGTGTGGGGGGGGGAATAAAATCTCACTGAAAGCCACTGCATATGAAGGTACTGGACTTTGCATGATGTAACAGCTTATTAATGTAATTTTTAAAGTAATTTGCATGTTGTTACTTTTACATTTATTCATTTAGCAGGCACTATTCTCCAAAATTACAAATATGAGGAGAATCAAACATGTATGTCACAACAGGTGAAGAGCTTTAGATACAGATGTGCTGACTTACTGACGCACAGTGGCTGTTTTTGCCACAGCACGACTAGAGTAACTACTACACATCAGTGTTGTGGGAAGGTGATACGAGTGTTTAAAATATACAAAAATCATCTCTTGACTTGTGGACTAGAGCCAGGCATTGGTAGCTTCTGACCGCTAACAGAATCACTGTAGGTTCTGTTTATTACATGACTCTCATTATTGGCTTGAGTGGCCTGTTGTGTTGGCTGAAAATCAGAATGAACTTTTTGTATCTGTTCATCCGTTTTCACTTTGCTCTACCAGGCAGCAGTTGTAGTGGTCTTATTTGCGTTTGGAAAAGACAGAAATTAAACCATTATTCTCTTTTTTGACTGAAAGCTATTCTTTTATGGGAACCATTGAGGTCATCAGAGCAGTTCTGGATGCTTTCTGTTTAAACACCTAAAAATGTACATACTAAATGTGTTGTGAAGGCTTGGAGTCCAAAGAAACCCTGGAGGACGTCTATGTGGCTTCAGTTGAGACGGACCGAGGCGTGAGGGAGCAGTTACGGCTGTATGACACCAGGGGGCTCCACGACGGCCTCGAGCTGCCCAAGCACTACTTCTCTGTGGCTGATGGTTTTGTGCTGGTCTACAGCATCGACAGCCTGGAATCCTTCAAGAAGGTGGATCTTGTGAAGAAGGAAATAGATAGATCCAGAGACAAAAGAGAGGTGTGCTAATTTTGGCCCAGAATTTTGGGATTGTTTGGGTGTTCAGAACGTCTCACACAAATCCCCTCCTTTTGTCCATACAGGTAACGGTCATCGTGTTGGGCAACAAGGTGGACCTGCGGGACCGGCGTCAAGTGGACCAGGAGACCGCCCAGCAATGGGCACGAAGTGAGAAGGTGCGGCTGTGGGAGGTGAGCGTGATGGACCGTGGTTCCCTAATTGAACCCTTCACCGTGCTCACCAGCCGCCTCACCCAACCCCAGAGCAAGTCCTCCTTCCCACTGCCTGGACGCAAGAGCAAAGGCACTTCCTCCACAGACGTCTGACAGGCAGTGGTGTGGTCGAGCAGCAGAACTGAGCATTTTTGCCACAGCCACAACCCAAGATGGATACATTAACAGCTGCAGGAGCCAACCTGCTTCATCTCATGAGGTCTTATGGAGTTCTCTAAAGAGTCCTTATTTTTTGTACTTTATTGCTGGCACTTTCCTCACAAAAACAAATAAAGGATACAATGGGACAAATTAGTAAGTAACACAATTTTCACTTTGTATAAAATTGTTTTCCATTAAAGGAATGGGTTTGCAAAATGTGCCTTTTAATTCACAAATCAGCAAAATCACCTTTCAGTGAAAGAGGAGAAATTTACTGAGTAAATATGTCAACCCCACATAAAACCATACTTCAAGCATATTGTATATTTTTTTGGACTTAAAATTAGTTTTTGTAGGTAAAAATTCAAAGCAGATGCCATATTAATGACATTTCCTACTGCAGTATGTCCAGAGGAGCCTGTTTTCCATGCCAGTGCTGCTGCTGTTGTCCCTGACACTGCTTGGTGCTGCATGCCTGCTGAGGTCCTGCTGCCTGCCCCTTACAGCTCCACTGTTTAAAAATGAATAATGTTAAAAATATCCATTCATGTCAAGGATCTATTTATGAAACTAATTTATCTGACCTTAAAGTGCAGGACAGAATGACATCCACTTTGCATTGAAGTGGTGAGAACCTGCAGGGGGCCTTTGTCATCTCACAGGAAGATGTGACAGAGGCTTGGTGCTCCCATAGTGCTGCAACGCGGACGGCCAGGATTTCACTGCAGAGGACACATCCAGTACTGAAGATCTTGACTCAAACTGCTCTCAAACTACCCTTTGTGAGGAAGTTTTAATATAATGAAAACCGTTACTCGTAAACATGACAACAAGGCAACAAAAACACGACAAGTGCGCTGACTTCGACAGCTGGAGCAGTGAACTTCATGGCACCACCTCGCTTCAGGCCAAATGCATATCATGCAACCACTCCTCTGAATGTCCCTGGTCCCAAGTAGAAACCAAATAAACTTTGGGGGGGAAGAAACTAATTTAGAGGCAATCCATAACTCATACTTTATTAAAAGGTCACAATGGAAACAGATCTCTGAGAGAACATGCTTTAGTACAATTTTACAAGCAGTCAAATGTTGAAAATGCAAAGTTGAGCTCAAGTTGAAAACCAAAACCTGTAAAGATGCTTTATTGCTGCTATGTTACTAGTTGTTCTAGGGTAACTTAACAGGAGAGCCATTGAAACGTGTAGAATGAACGCACAGAATGTGATACAGCCACAACCCAACAGATTCTCTCCCAGATCCCCATCCCCATCCCCATCCCCACCCCAAAGTGGCTGCGTGGCCATCCGGGTCCAGGGCGGTCCAGTTATGTGGCATAGCGCTTGGTCCACTGTTTGGCTATCCTGTCGTGCTCGGCTCTGTTCGTTGTGTACTGTGTGGCGATGCTGCCGACCAGAGGATCCGCTAGGGGTGGTAGAGTGTCGGTTAGAGTATATCTAAACAGCATCTGTGGCAGCAGAGCAGCAAAAACTAGGACAGCACTTTGCAAATACTAACCTCTACGTATAGTTTAAACCGCTGTTCACTTTCAAAACAACCACACATTTGAATCGCAAGCTGTGCAAGCAGTATTATTTCTTTTTTAGTGAAGCCGAGTTTTTATCAATGAGCAGCATGATAATAAAAAAGAGGAAATAAGCAGCTCACTTGTGATGCTGAGCACAGCATTTTGCCAGGGAGCAGCAGTAAAGCACATCACAGTTGTGCTCCTACAGTCCTCTCACTGGCGCAGTTCGTAAACAAGACATTGCGACTACAATAAATCACTGTAACCAGGGCTCTGTGTGTGCTTATGGAATCCATTAGCAGCAAAAGCAGCGTATAACAAAATGCCATTCTTACTAGGGAGGGAACAAAACACATGATACGATAACAGTGAATTGCTGTTTATTTCTGTGAAGTGCGTCCTAATGAACATGTTGCCTGTTCTAATATGTATTTACAGCTGGTGCAATGATACAGGAAATTACGTGACACATTTGCAGAGACAAACAGAGAGCAGGTGCTAGAAGGGAGACCTGATGTGGGCAGAGTTGTACTGCATTACCCCCTGAGCACATGTGTATTGTGTGATGGACTGATGGTGCTGTACACACCACTTAACTACTGGCACCTCAGGGGGTCTTGTGCAATGAACTTACCTGGGTTGCAGTCGGTGAGCAGTGAGCAGATGGATAGTAGCACCTTGGAGATGGTCAGCGCTGGGCTCCAGTTGTCCTTCAGAATGTCCAGACAGATCACACCCTGGCTGTTAATGTTGCAGTGGTAGATCCTTGTCCGAAATGTGACCTAATCAGATAAATACAGGTTTTATTTTAAAACAGATTTGTTCAATAAAATTTGCTTATTTGCTTTATCCTTTAGCCTAATGAAAATACATTTACAGAGGGTATACTGTACTGTTTTAAGTACAGGGTTTCCTTGCCCCATGGAAACTTATAAGGATTTGTCCAAAATGTTATTCACAAAGCAAACTTGTCAACATGATTTATAAGACTATTTAGAAGTCTTTTCAACTGCTATGAATTTACACTCCACAGAATGATCTAAAGAACATAAGAAAAACCTCAAGGCAGAGCAATTTGTTACACATTTACATTATTCATTTTACAGGAATCGCTACTAAGAGAAACCACTCACTCTTTTGGAGATCGAGAGGAACTGCAACAAAAATCTGCAACACCAGTCTGAACATAACTATTATTATTCTTTGTCTAGCTCCTTTGTCCAAGACCACTTACAGTGATGTATTAACAACATTTTGAATAATTTACCTATTTACGCTGCAGGGTATTAGGACTGCATCAATTCAGGCCAAGTACCTCAAATCCCACTCACATTGCAGTACCTTTGATCAAGTCAGTTGGAGCAACACTGAGTAATACGCTGCCTGCTATTTACTAATTATTTCAGAACACTGTACATAACAAACTTGTGAAACTTCTGAATTTAAAAAGTGAATGGGTAAACGAAAATGTAATGCCAGCCTGTATACAACAGCGGCAGCACCAGACGTCTACCTTAGGCGGTTTGAAGGGGTAGTCGGGTGTGAAGGCGATGTCGAGGAAGAAGACGCCCCCCTCATAGACAGAGCCCGGTGGCCCCAGGATGGTCGACCTCCACTCGTAGATGTTGTCTCCTTTGGGTCCTGCACTGTAATGGGAAAAACAAAGCACGCAGACATAAACAATGACTCCATTGTTTTCAGTAGTTCAGCCCCTTCAAAGTAAAGCACAGCAATCCACATTGATCCACATAGATAGGGATAGAACGGGTCCTGACAACACTTCACTGCTTGTTCACATTCATGTCTGAGAGGAAAGCGTCAAAATGCTGCTGTGAGAAAATGTGGTTAACTTCACAGATGAAGAACCAACACAGCGGGTGCCTCCACTTGGCTGCCAGACC
The DNA here is from genome assembly GCA_900497675.1 of Arapaima gigas. NCBI lineage: Eukaryota > Metazoa > Chordata > Actinopteri > Osteoglossiformes > Osteoglossidae > Arapaima > Arapaima gigas. The sequence goes on from UFQX01000151.1 coordinate 613,066, forward strand.
ATTGCTGAGGAGTCCCTGGGCTCACCGTAGTGGCCACCTCCAAGTGTCCAGACATCCCTGCATCACACAAACCTCTCTGCACCATGTCACAGCAAAACCCATTTAAAATGCTACAAATCTTTACAACAGTTAATCCAAACCCACAAACTACACACCATCTAAAAATAAACTGGACCACAGAGAGACAGCGCAGGAGGTGTTCAACAAAAGGGATTCTGGACTCCTCCCACTTGTCCTCTGCCTCACAGCTGAGCAGACATGGTGTCAGTAGAAAGGTCGGTACAAGAGGTTACTGTCTACACAAACATAGTTTGTCCTAGTTCATGTGTTTTGTTTGTACGTTTGATGAAAATAAATTTGTTTTTTTTCAGTGCCAGTTGAATGCAGTCAGCTTCAGTAGCTACTGCATAGTGTTTTCCCGCTATTGCCTTACAATCTGACGATTGCCAGTTTGAATCCTTGCTTCTATTGTAGTACCCTGGTGCTTACCCAGGATTTTCCCAGTTCGGGGGGGAGGGGGGATTACCCAGCTCTATGAACAAGTAAATCATTGTAGGTATTTTAGTATACAAACCTAATATTATAAATCGCCTTGCAGACAGGCCATGCATAAATATTCTCTGAACTGTATGTTAGTTTCCGGCCTGACAGCACTGAGTGCAATACAGAACCCGGTGAGTCCACCTGATACAAAGCATTCCTGTTACTATAAAATTCTTGCAGTAACTGTGGTTTCAATCTACTCTCCTCTCCCCCTCTCCCTGAGGTTTTCTGAATAAACTACCAACAGTTTCTGCTAGAGAAAGTTCAAAAATGCGAGTCAGAGGATGTTTCTGCTCTCACACAGGTCACCTTCACCAGCATTTTACAGGTACACCAACGAAACATAAAACGTGCAAATTCCATCCCGAGCTTTTAACCAATATCATCATCATCATCATCATCATCTTGTAGGCATTCACCTGCAAACAACATCAGAAAGTGCTTACAGAACACAAGCACTTCTTCCTAGTTGTGTGGTGCTATCATGGCCAGCAGGAGTGGACAACTGGACTCGGACTTCAAATTTGTTCCTCATCTACCAGATTGAGGAGTTTTTCTGGTTCTGTTTCCTTCCATCCTTTTCCTCCCACACTTCCTGGCTACATATGTTGTTCCTCTATATATTTTGTATTATTCTGTGTTAAGTGCTCTAAAACAATTGCTGGGAAGGGCGCTACACTCACTGGCCACTTTAATAGGTACACACGGCTAATTATACACATGGCCTATACAGCACAGTGGCACTACACATGGTTGTGACTCAGTACATAAAGCACACAGGGAAGGTCTTGAGGACCAGTTACTGTATGAATTAACATTATAATGGTCAAGATGTGTGGCCTAAATAACTTTGGATCTGATTTGGTCATTCATATTAGTTGGTGGTTACAGCATTTCAAAAACAGCCAACACTGTGGTACTTTTGCACAGTACAGTTCCACAAACATGACATAGTCCTTACTTTACTCCAGTAGCCTGTACTTTCTAACCTCTCCAGAGCATCTGTGAGATGAGTTGAAGTGAGATGTTAACAGAATGAATGTATCATCAAATAATCTTCAGAAACAGCAAAGCTGAAAAGCCACCATGGACAAAAATCCTGTGGTAACAAGTTAAGCACCATACTGCTGATTTCAGTCAAAAATGAATCTAAACAGGTGTGCCTAATAAAGTGGCCAGCAAATGTATTCAAAAATAAAACAAAAGTTGATTTATTGTACATTGTTTACCATTTAATTTATTCATATTTAATTTATGAAATGGAACATTTCACTGAAGGTTATCTAATAATGTGACTTTTTACTTTTATCTCATGAGTCTCATGTATTTAACATCATGCAAAACCACTCTCTCATACAACACACAGCAGGCATAACCAAGCAATAACTCCCCACAAAACCACAGCACACGAAGCTCTCGATGATCACGGATGGCCTGATCATCTTGAAGACATAGCTGATGGCTGTCAGGTGTCCGCTTTCTCCACGATTCACATCGGCATCACCAGAAGTAAACCACAAAACTGGTTCAAGACTAACGTACTCTGACACAAAGGACACGTGTTTCCGCCTGTATTTCAGCATTCTGGGGGGAGGGGGATCCCAGTCTGTGCCTGTGTGAAAGGGTCTCACTCCCCTCCTGCAGACACACTCCACCGCACACAACTTTCACAACTTCCTGCCTGGGCAATTTCTCATTCCCCAAAATAGGCTATCAGTAGCTGTCTTTTAGAGAGCAAGTAGCACAGTTAATTAAAAGGGCTCCTCTTGGTCCTGCTGTCTCAAAAACATTACCTGAAAAAACACCACCTTAAAAAAGTTACAAAGTACTCCCAATACTGTTCACAATAAAATTTAATTGGCCAATATATACTGCAAAGGGTTAAACTGCATATTTATTACGTCTGTATTTACACTGTTTAATTAGTAACTAATTTTGGGTTTGTATTATACAAAATAAATCTGCTGTTCTAAAGCCCTGTGTTTCTAGCATCAATGCAGAGAGCATGCAAGCAAACTGAAATCTGTTGCTAGGCAATAAGAATGCTGTAGCCTGCTCGGTGATGAGCTGCATGCACACAGGAGCACTTTGTGAAGTTAATCTGGTCTGCACCCCCCCACCACTGCCGTACCGAGGCCAGCGCGGGGTAAACATTACCTCCCCGCAGCAACACTAGACAAAACATCACATGGGCTCCTGTTGGTTTATAACCCATGCACCCACTATGGGAAGCAACTCCTGAACTACAAACAGAGGCCAGCCATGTTCCCCGAATGCCCCTCTCCACACTTAACTTGCTGGGTCTCCCCCCAGATGCAGGGGGAAGGCAGTGGTTGAGCTGAGATGATGTGGAGATGGTGCTGAGAAGATAATGAGAAGAACACATCTGAGTGTCAAGGGCATCTGTGTGATATCAAGATCAATTTCCTTGTAGAACAACACACTCCACTTGTCTCACACTGAAGAGACCAGTGAACATCAGGAATCTAGGTCCTGAAAGCCTTTACTGGCAGCAGCCCTGCCGATAAGAGTTAATGATGTTATACAGTTATTCTAAATGGCAATCTAGCAACACCTGCATCAGACCACCAATGTACAGGTTATTGAAAATGAACTTCAGCACTAATACATCCTTCCACCATCAATAACCACTTGCGCATTGCAGCGGTCCAGATCTCGTAATGCACTGTATAAGGCATGGTACGCCCTTGACTGGAGACCAGGCCATCACAGGGCAGCTATACACCAATTCTGCATAGGAGCTGTGAGGCACCAGCGGGACCTATTGCGCCACCATAGTGCCCGAAGCACCACTCAGCTGAAGTAAACTTTGCAAAGAACTACTCACTTGAAAGGTTAAATATAAAAGTTCAGTTAAGTTCACAAAAGAGAGTCCTTTCCAAATTATCGCTTCTGATTCAATGTGTTACACAGGAAAAATTTTACAATCACAGCAAAGTGAAAAAAACTGAATTAAAGACATTTATAAGCTGTTTGAAGATGTGAACCCAAAAGGCCTCTCCTCAGCTTACTTGGCCTGAACACTGACAGGACGTCTGGCTGCTCAGATGGGAAACAGAAAAAAGGAACAACCTGCCATGTCGAAACTTTCACCATGAACCAAACACACACCGTTGCCAGCAACATCACCAAACCCCCCAGCAGCAACCTGTTAGTACTCGCACTTCATTTTCTTCTTTTCCAAAAAGTCCTAATGAGAAGTTTGCTCATTTTTAAAACCTTCAAAGTTAAAAAAAACCCCACATCTGTAGATTAGATTGAATTTAAATTCAAATTCAGACTTGATTTTAACAATATATTTTAAACCAGTTTAAAAATTCAAAAACGCATTATTAGTTTCTGAGAAGTTTTGTGCCTCACACCAAAAGCTATATAATTTCCTAGTACTATTTATCAAAACGAAATAAATAAATAAATCAATAAATAAATAAATCAATCATTAATAGCATTATTAAGTCATGAGGGTTGGGGCAATTTTACTGTTGTCTTGCACAGACCATGGCGTGAGGTACTTCTCACCCTCTGTCTTCAAACAGCATTTCTCTTCAACTGTCAACATTTGTGCATTAAAACATTCCGCTAATAATTTTAAATATAAGACACTACAAGACCACTGACAGGAAAATTGAACCACTGCAGTAGTAAAAAAAAAAAAAAAAAAAACTTGAACACAAGTCCTTTCCTATAATTATCCCTTACATAAACTTCATTTTCTCTGTGCAGCAAACTTCTCCATAAAATGCAGGTGATGCTGACAGCAGGTGTCAGCTCCTCCTGGTGCTGTGTTAGCATGATGCTATTTTTGTGATTCATTTATAATGTTAATCTCTGATATGTCATCAGTGTTTTAAAGGAGAATCAGGTATGAAAACTCACACACCTCTACCTGCAAACTGAAGAGGATAGTATGGACATGGGCATTTGGTCTCGCCAGCCTCCGGGAAGCTGGAAAAACAGTTGGATCGCAGCTCCCACATGAGGACTGCAGCCAGAGCCGGCACCGCATACTCAGTGAACTTTAAACTCCACTAATCTCACAGGATTAAACAGGCTCTAAGGTTTGCCTGATACCATTGGGAAGGAACAGCAGACTAAGAGAGGTAAAGGCTCAACGCCTCTCAGATTGACCCATTCCCACTACAGTTTAGTGGATAATGGCACAAAGGCTGACTTCTGGACCAAAGTTTCCTCTCAGTTCACCCAAAACCATTTCTGTGCATCTGAATTTATATGTTAAAACATTATTCAAAGTGACTGACAGCACCAAGTACTACTGTACTGCCTTGTTTTTATTGAAACTTAAGTTTTTCCAATTTGAAACTGCACAGCTACATTTGCCTCTATATAATGGAAAAGACTGTATGAGTGAGGTAGTTGAGCTGGTGATGTCATCAGGTTTCCCGTTCATTAAAGAGAAAAATAGATCAACAAACACCACGCACAGGGCCACAAAAAACCAACAACATCAAACAAAGACAAATCACCCTTCTGAGTGACTGCATACCCCAATGCCACCTTTTTAAATAAACTGTGGTGAAGTGCTGCGAGTGAAAGTGCAAAAGCCCAAGCTTGAACGAGGAGCAAAAGTATCAGCGAGTGGGGCAGAAAGGTTTAAACAAAAATGTACAGAAGGTTGTGTTCAATCCCAAACAGGACACTTGGTGCTCTGACAGACAAAGAAAGGCTACACTGTCTCTGCATGCAAATGGATGGATGAACAAGTCATTGTGGCCCCTTCCATCAGGCAGCATGACAGGTTGCCAATGATACAGTACACAGTGAGGACAAGCACCGCATCCTGCCTTTTGACAGTTTAAACCTGTGTCACCCAGGATGGAACTAGAGATGCTCATCTGACACAAAGAAGGATGGGCTCACTTACAGAGGCCATTGCATTATACACATTCAGGGCTCCAGTCACATTTCCTTTCAACTTTCATGGCAAAAGCCCCTGAATCTAACCACAATGTTACCTCTGTGGAAAAATGCTTAAAATGTGTCAATTCACTTGCTAAGTACCTGCATATACAAAGCAAAGCACACAATGGATGCCAGCCTGCACTAGTGGCCCTGAGAGCATTTCCGCTCCTGCAAGGACAGAGACTGTGATGAGCACCACATATCACACATCACATACCACGTATCACAAGTGTACCACATATACTCTCCTCTAGACCCAACCATATATTTTGCCCACTCTAGAGGACAAACACTGTGAAATGCATCTTGCAAGCAGAGCCACACTGCACCTTATAAAAAACATTCGATACGTTGAAATGATGCTACATGTACTGGGGTGGGGTTTGGACAACTTTCAACAAAGCCTAGAAATACATGCAAAAACCTTTTTTCTTCCAGCTCTCATGAGGCAATAGCTTAATCCTACTCCGGTGATTCTAATGAAGAAGGACCTGCAACAGTAGATTCTACCTTCATCGTACCAGCAAGTAGGACAGGAAGTTCCCACCCAACAGCCCCCCAGACACTTACTGCCACTTCACACCTGCACAAGTCCAGCTAAACCGAACAGGCCACTAGCCTCTTCCTTTGACCGCTACAGGCTCTGATTTGTCCTCACAATGTGAGGTTCAGTATCACAACTGTGATGACATTCCTTCCCTGTGGACACTGTAGAGTGTCTCGGGCAGCCAGGTTTCCATCCATTTACTATTTACCAGGAGTCACGCAAACTCCCAACAATGGGAAGTAAATGGAAACCCACAGTTACAATGAAACGCAAGGAAATTCTTTCAAAGGACAGAGAATAGGTTCTACATTTAAATGGGGGAAGTAAATAGATGAAAAGGCAAGAGTCATTTTGAAGACTCAACTAAAAACAAAATAGGCAAAGAAGTCAAATATTTACAGAACTTCCTGTCCTTGTTACACTGGCAAAGGAACTACTTTATAAAACTGGTTAGAGTAAGAATAAATACATCAGTAAAAGAAAATGAGACCACGGTCTGCCACTCACAAACACCTCAAGTAGACATTATGGCAGAGAAGTGCAGTGCACCTTGCAAAGCCGCAGGTGGTCTGGTGGTTATACACGTCATTTTAGCCCAAAGGTTATTTGTTAAAGTCGCGGCGGGGGGCCTGCTGTGGAACCTCAACCAAAAAATATTCAACTTGGATTTCCTTACTAAATTATTCAGAATGTCTCCCATTTTACATTCTAGGGAAGATCGAAAACTAAGATGGGAAAAAAAATCTGAGAATTTTTAAATATATCTCTTGCTCACCGCATATTTAACGTAAGAAGTCTGAGAAGAACCGTTTAAATTTTTACCGAAATGCCAAGTTTCCCGCTACAGAAAAGGCTGTTTAAATGGCTCGCTACTCTGCACAGGTTGCCAGATGTTCCACAGGATTTACACCAAGTTTGCGGTGCCACTACTGTACTGTACCTGCAGTTGGGCGGCGGGTCCAGGGTGATGTCCGCCAGCTCCTTCTGAATCCTAAAGAACAGGGAGACGGAGATGTGTTTTAGTGTTTACTGTAAGCCGTGTGAGGCGAAGCCCGGCGGCTCCTCCGCTGACTGACAGGAGAAACAACATGGCCGCTGCCGGCGCCTCATCTCCAAAAGGGCTGATTTAATGATCTCTCAAAGTTGTTGTCCCCCTGAAACCGACCGGGTACCAAAGTACATAGCACCCGCATTCGCCACGCGAAGGTATTTTCCATACTGCCCCTTGGCTGTCAACACAATGAAGAGTTTAAGTTAATATGCAAATGAGCGGGTTTCCTCGTGAAAGAGAGGGCAGCTTGTTTAACTAGTCCTTAAAGGGGAACCCGCTGTCACCGACTGAGTAAACGCCGAGTAAACACCGCTCGCAAAGGAAGCGCTTCTCTCAGGCAACTTCGGGTCGGTCCCAGGCAGCGGTGCTAAAAACAATACTGTCAACACGCTCCGCGCACACGGACGTCTGGCGCGTCCCCAGCTCGCCGTGAACGACCCCCTCCCCTTTTTCTCTTTAATTTCACGAGCATGAGCCGCGCGCGGGGTGACGCTGGGGAAAAGGAGCCCTTCGCGCGCACACGGGTACCTCTTGGCGCTCGTGGACAGCAGTTTAGATGTCTTGCTCATGCTGGACTTGCTCTCGCGCTTTTTGCTAGGCGTGTCCCCGTGTTTGTCTCGGTGGCTCGAGGAGGAGGAGGAGGAGGAGGAGGAGGAGGACGACGACGACGATGAAGAGCTGGTGCTGGCGCGCGAATCCTCATCCGACATACCGGCCTCCCGAGTCCCCCCCGCGAAGAAGAGGACAAATCAGAGCCTGAAGTGGGGGGGAAAGAATGGCAGTTCGACGTGAATATACACACACACACACACACACACACACACACACACAGACAATGAGACGGGGCCGCCTCGTGGCATCCAGCTGTTGGGCCTTTCTGCAGCCGCTGTCTCGAGATGCCCGACGCGCCTTCTTGGAACCTAAGTTGCTCCTCTTACAAAACTAAGACAGACGAGCTATGCGCGCTCCCAATGTGGGTCCGAGAAGCCGGTGTCTCAAGGCAGTCCGGGGGTGACGAGCCCAGCAGCAGGATCAATCAGGAAACACAACCAAACCGTGTAAACCCCGCACAGAGCTCGCGCCCGAACCGCACAGCCTGTTTAAAGAACCTCGCGCTCATTCCGCTCTCCTTTCACGCACAGCTCGGCCGCGGTAGCTCCGCTCTTCTCTTTCTCATTTTCTTCTCCGGCGCCACTCGCCTCCCTTCGGCGTCCCGTTTCCACCCGCGGTCACAAAACAACCCCACAGCGACAGGAAGTCCGAACCCACCTTGCAAAGGACGGCTGCCTTTCTTTTGTGTGCGCGCTGCTGTCCGCCGCCCAGACGCCACTCGCTCGACGCTCGTCGCCGTGGAGCGGAAGTGCCGCTGGCGCTGCTGGTGGAGCAGCGGCAGTGGAGTCCCCGCGCGCTGGACACACACACACACACACACACACACACACACACACACACACACACACACACACACACACCTCAGCTGCGGGTACGAGGACAAACAGCTCAAGTGAGCGAGTTTTGAAGCTTGAAGTTTGGTTGGATGTTGCGCGTGAACAGGCTGCCGTTATAATCTCTGTGTTCATCGATCACACTTCACAGGGGCCACACGTAACATTATATTTAATGGTAAAGCATTAAATTATAAAGATAAAGAAAAAGAAAAGGGAGCCGCTTTGTGTTCACTTCTGCGCTGTACCGTATACACACTGTATTAACATTACCCATAGGTCCATAGTGCCTGATGTTATTCCAGCCTTAATGTGCCCTATATAAATATGTATGCATAAACATTAAACATAAATGATGTTATTTCTGGGTACAATTAGTTATATCACTGACAAAATGAGAGGGGCTCCTCCTCCATCCACTGCAGGGGCACAGTGGTCCAAAGTGTTTCCCACATACATAGGGTGTGAGGCAGGGAAGACCAGTTCAATACAGGGCCATTACTCAGTCACTCAAGGCAAACTCTGACTCACCAGTTCACCTGAGACACGTTGTTGGACTGTGGGAGGAAACCCATGGAAACTCCGTACAGACAAAGCTGGAGCTTTAGGACACCAGGATTGCCCACTGTGCCACTCTGAATCTATTCTCATATTGTTATGCTTCATTTTCAGATGTACTTTTTGGTTTCTGTTGGTTATGCAAATATGAGTTAGATGTCATTCTCCTGGTTTTCTCTCAAAATATGTATGTACTCGTGGGACTCCACCTTTTCCAGTCAGGCTGGTTCTTTCCTGCATAAACCCATCACTGAGGCCACCTGGCTGGTGACGTGACAAACAGCTGAGAATTCCAACCACAGGGAGAGGAGTGAACACCCAGGATCATTTGTGTTCAGGACCGCTCCCACACCCGTCCCTCCTCTAACATCTTCTTATCTGCACTTGTCATGGCAAACAAAGTGTTCACCTGCTGGTGGCTCATCCAGGATCACCAGTGATTGTGGAAGTGTGTTTGGAGAGCACTCAAGGTCACCTGGCTGAAGATGTGGTCCCTGGGCTCTTGCTGCCTTAATGACATTGAAACTTTGCACTGAATCAGAATACAAAGAGTATCCCCTCCTGTCTGATGAACATTTCTGGGGGCACCACAGCTGCACCGTAACACTTGTCCTGACTGATTAGTCCTGAGATGCAGACACAATGAAAATGAGGTTCTAACTGCTCCAACTTTACCAAGGTACAGGGCCCTTTCTACTGACCTCTGCTGTATATCTGGAATTTAACTCCTTTAGTTATTCCTATCAGTCATAATAAGGAGTCTGAGAAATCCACCCAAATTACCCCATTCCTGCAAAAGTCCTGTTCATACAAGGAAGAAGAAAATTGAAATAAAACAAATGGAAGTGGAAACCCTGCAGATTTACATCACTAAATCACACTTCTGTGTGACTGGTGGACAACAACAGCTGCTGCATGGCAAGCTGAAAGAAAGTGGTCTGGAAATGATCCACTGGGTCCTCCGCTGTTCTGTCCTGCTGCTCCTCTTTGGGAAAAATCATTCCCATTTAGAACAAATTACAGTAATTATGTCAGCTGTTTTCTTCTTTCTATGGGTAAGAATATGGCATAAGAGGTTAAATAAACAGTACACTGAAAAGGATGGCACCATTCAGGAGGTCTGACAGCTTCTGAGGCTACAATCCCACTGCACATCTTGCTCTTGGAAACCTTAGTGGGAAATGACATTAAGAAAGTATGACCAAGGCCAGGAAATTCTAGAGAGTTCTTTGTACTCTAAATTTTTCTCAGAAGGTAAATCTTAAGTTTGCTGTGAGATGCTGAAAGAACTGGGAGAAATTTGATTTGGTTTGTGGATAGACTTTAATACCTCACCTTTGAACATACAAAAAAAAGAATATAGAATTTCATGAATCTTCTGGAATTAAGATTCTGGAATTCTGTGAATCTTCTGGAGCTAATATTCTGGAGCTTTGTGAAGTTTTTTGTTAAGTGTTCTTGAAAGCATTGCAGAACAACATACACCTGCCTGTGTGTATGTGGTTCATTATAAGACAGGAGTAGAGTGAAGACCTTATAACCAGCTTCAGTTGGCTCTTGAATTCTAACATATTGCTTGTTAGTGTCAAAGAACAAAGGCTGGCAGAACCGGCAGAATATTAAAGCATAGTGTGGAATAAATGGAGGATTGTTCACAAAACTTCTTTGATGACAGCATGAATTATTGTAATTTGAGAATTGACAGGAGATGTCGATGGGACGGTGACTTTGTGAGACCTGAGGCTGTGTTGTCTTCTGTGAGGAGGGCTTTGCAGTTGAAAGGTGTGGATGTGAGCGGTGGCAAAGGCCGGCATCCTAAACGTGTGAATGGACTGCAGGTGGGAAACACATGCCGATCTGGGGACCGCGTTCAGAATGTGGAAACATCGTACGCTAATGCCCCGCATTTTCTTACCGAAAGCCTGGTCTCTGTAGCTGGCAGCCAGCAATCAAAGGACGTTTTAAGTGCCTCAGAAGAGGACGGAGACTTTGTGGATTCAGCTTTCATCTTCTAAATCGCAGAGCGCGCAAAAGGAAATGCTGCAGACAAGACTAGTTTTGAAAAAAAGACATGAAATAACTTTGATCATGCAAAAAATCCATAAGTATGTGACTGGTTGCACACACTAAAGAATGTTTAATTATTGAAGAGCTTCTACTTTCCAGAAAGGGATATTACCATTGCAGTATACAAAGTGTTTTTTTAATCTGTCAAAATGCTCTGTGTTTAAATACTAGAAATCAAATAATTCATCCAGCCATTGTCAATATCCATTTGTTGATGCAGAGTCATGGTGGTCTGCAGCCTCTCGTGGAAACACGGGGTGCCACGGGGATAAGTGCAGAGAACCTGCAGATTCTGCACAGACTGAGCTGGCCTCAACCCCAAGTGTAAATGCACAGTCCAGGAGCTGTGAGGTACCAGCACTACCTGCTGCTACACTGTGCCATCCCTGACCAACAACATGATGTATGTAATAAAACACTGTAAGGGTGAGCCATCCCCCTACTATCACTGGGACAGGCCTGTCCCATCTGGACCAAGTCCCCCCGCTTTTTACTCATCAGGGAAAAACTTATTCACTTGAATTAGCTCTGACTCATTGTCAAAGGGTGTCAAAGCGTGGGATCCGGATGATGCTCTATCACCACTGGAATCCCTGCACGCAATATGGATTTTACTGTAATGCTACTGTCAGCATGAAATGAGTGAGAATATATTCAATATGCTCTCTCTCTGTGCAAGCTGTGGATTTTCTATCTGAATGTGTCTTTCTTGCTAATATTAAAAAACAGTGGATAGATTAAACATTGCTGCTCACACAGAAGTTAAGGCAAAAAACTGGGGAACAGTTGAAGTCAGACAAATGCAGGCTACATTTTTGGCCAGTGTTTTATTGATCTCTTTCATAATGCAAGTGTACAGCAAACAGTTTGGTTGTCAAAAGTAGCAGGCAGCGGAGATGTCAGCGCGATTTCATGGCTCGCGACAGACAGAGAACAAACATCTGCAGTCAACATCAACATTTTAAAAAAAGAATACATACATACAAAATTAGAAAGTGGAGCTCCATAGTGTATTTGGATGCTGCAGGTCTTACAAAACAAAACTGTTCAATCATCATCCTGCTTACATCCCATTAGCGATTTCAGTAAAAAAAGAGAGAAAATAAAAAGGAAAAACACTCATTCTGAACACCACATTAAAGTAGAAACGGTATTTGCAATGTTCCTGCCGTCACTTCAAAAAGGGAACACAGGTTACACACATCTGAGTTGTTGTAGTAGTAGTAGTAGTAGTAGTAATAATAATAATAATAATAATATCAAGATTTTTTCCTACAGTTTCAACATTCAGTGAATTGGAAAATAAAATCCAAGTCTGTTCTTTGTATAAAAAGAAGCTTTCAAGTCAACAAGGAACAAAGGACAGATCTTTTCACAAAAAGAAAAGGTGTGAGGGAGGGAGCTGGGGGGATGGGGGTGCTTTCCAGAGTGGGGGTGGGGGGCCGCAGCACAAGTCGGGGGAGGTGAGTGGGTTTTGGGGAGGAGGGGGGCTGTGTTGGGAGATCTATGTGGCGTACCGCTTGGTCCACTGCTTGGCTATCCTGTCGTGCTCTGCTCTGTTTGTCAGGTACTGTGTGGCAATGCTCCCCACCAGCGGGTCAGCTGCGTGAGAGAGCGAGAGAGAGATATGACGATGAAGCTATGGGGAACTGAGAGAGGTAAAGGTCTCTGGAATGTGCCACAGTGGAGTCTCAAAGCAGCAACGTGCCATGTTGCTCTTCTTCCAGCCTTCGACATTTGGTGACAAAGAGGTACCACGTGAGTTACCTGTTAGCCCAGCCTCTGCAGGAATAACCCTTAAATAATGTATTGTAGGGGCAGCTGGCAGGATGGTGATTAATGTCATGGTCACATAACCTGAAGGTTTTTAACATGACTTGTTTCAAGAAAAAATATCTTGATGCGTATCTGGGAATAACTGTCTGGCTTGGCTCTTAAATGTGAAGAATAATTTATTTAATCCAATGTATTGGTTGCCACAGGAGAAATAGGTCTCCTCACGGCTTCTCTGGCCTTGTCTTACAGCTTCAGGGCAAAGGACATGGGATGGATAACAATCCAAAGAGTTCAAATCCCCCTTCTACTGCAGTACCTTAGATCAATGCATTTACCCTGAATTGATCCAATAAAAGAGAAAACAATATCCAGTTGTACGAATGGATAAATCTTTGTATATATCTGTGTAAAAAGTATATTGTTGCTGTGGAGTCTACTAAACTGATAAATAATAAAATATAATATATTATGTAAAATACACCAAAATGTGCATTTTGACAAAGGTTTGCAGAGTTTTGGTTTAAATGAGTCTTCTGTGACCTTACCTGGGTTGCAGTCGGTGAGCAGCGAGCAGATGGACAGCAACACCTTGGAGATGGTCAGCGCTGGGCTCCAGTTGTCTTTCAGGATGTCCAGGCATATCACACCCTGGCTGTTGATGTTACAGTGGTAGATCCTTGTGCGGAACATGACCTGGACGATAGACAGTAAAGACCACACTTTCCTGGAAATTGCCTACCCCCATTTCATTCATGTTGCGCATCCTCTAACAGGCTTTTATTGAAAGCAAGCCTTCTTGAAAATGTTAAATATTCATTACTGAAATATTAGTCTTTTGCAGAGTTCCCTTGAAGGCGAAAATGTTCCTTTCTCACTGTCGTTCCACATTCATTTTGATCATTTTTTCATGCAAATTAAGGACAGACACAATAAAAATGAATTTCGGAGTGGAAATAATCTAAATGCTTGTGTTGCAGTTGTCCTTACGACCCACTGGCACCTCCCTTGTCCTACAGAAAACAACCATAACTGGTACAAAACAAACCCACCATTCAATCATTTATGCTCCTCCAGCAAATAGGTTTTAGAATGCCTGCAAATGGAAGCTCACTGTCAAACGTCAAGCAGCGTCATAAATATCCCAGTGCCTTGTGTAGCACCCAGAGAAATGCCTAGACTGGACGCTGTGCATGACAGAATACCAAATGTAGGTCCTTCAGCTGAACAGGAGTGAGAGGTTTACATACACACGCTGTCTGAAACATATACTCTCTCAGTGACCTTTAGGAGGAAACCTGAGACAACTTTGGCATTCCTCAGACGTGTGAAAACAGCAGGCATGGCCACGTGTGCGAGGTGAGACACAGCAGCCCAGACTCCCAAGCCCCCTGTGACCTTCTTGAAAGAGGCCTTCAATCAACACTCAGCAGGAAAAGGGAAAGCAACTGTCCAAAATCTTGGGTAAGTTTTCATAAAAACAACCTGATCGTTCTTGTTTGTTTTATCTGGGAGCCCACAATGCACAGCAGTGGGCCAGTGTGGCATCACCATTATGATGACTGTCATCATTGTAATAATCATCACCAGCACAATCTAATGGCTAGGGAGATTGCCTAGGTCTGTAACAGTTGTCAGGGTCCACAACTGAAGTAAATTTGATTAAAGAAACCATACACTTTCAATTAATTAAGATATAATTTCAATCGCTGCTGAAAGCCTTTATGCATAATTTCATATTTCACTGTCTAATAAAGCACACCCGTCCCACAGATGCTGCGTGGAATTCTGACTTGAGGGCAATAACAAGTATGGTAAAAAGGACTTTTAAAGTCACTTTTTTATTTCTAACAGAGAAGCCATTGATGCAAAACTGAACGTTTTCAATCCAAATATAGCTGGAGTGCAGTGTGTACAGCTTTTATGTTTCATGTAGGACAACCCACCAGACATGAATAAGGCACAAAAATGTACTGCAGGGGTTTGAGGGCAGTGGGCCGCACTGCTTTTTCACAAACGTCAACATCTTGGCTGCTTTATTAAAAATAATTACTTAGTATTTTAGTCACAAAGTGGGTTTCACTGAAAGTGGACTCTGTGGAAACTACACAACTCATGCTGTCGTGGACCAGAGCAGCATTGTTACTCTAAAGCTGTGACCCACGTTGGGTTAAAACACGCAGGCGCATGACAGACAGTTTCATTACCACAGGACGTGCTCAAGGGCAGTTCAATTACCCTGCGAAGGGCGCCACAGATGCAACGTATCACAGGACAGTATGATAATTCAAATACCCTCCTATCAGGCAGGGGGTTACCTTGGGCGGTTTGAAGGGGTAGTCGGGCGTGAAGGCGATGTCGAGGAAGAAGACGCCCCCCTCGTAGACAGAGCCTGGTGGTCCCAGGATGGTAGACCTCCACTCATAGATGTTGTCTCCTTTGGGTCCCGCACTGCAACCACAAAAGAGAGAGCTTGGCACACACTAGGACAGCAGAGCCCCTCTGAGACCCCACCAACCGGGCCAGTTTTCCAGCACACAGGTACATCGGTGATTGTCGAGCAGACCAACGTGGCATGTTTGGTTAACTGGAAAGTGATCAGCCTTTACACTCCTACACTTGAAGTGTTAAACCTGTAAATGTATCAGTACACCAGGGCACAGCTGCTACAGGACAAGAGGGACGTGTGTCAGCTCTACTCGTAACCACACACTCTTTCTCTTTGCTTTTCTACCTTCACTTGCAGCACTCCTGTACACAACCTCTTCATCTGACTTAGTGTATTTTTTTAAAACATTTCCTCATGTTTAATATCTCCTGCAGCACTACATTACAGCAGCTCTGTGCGGAGTCTCATCATGTCTCCGAATTCTCTGCTGCGCTTCTGTTTACATTATGATGACTTGGTATGTTATAATGAAAAAAGAATGTAAATGTAGGAATAAGACGGTTACTTAGAGACACAATGGCTTGCTAATGCGCTAACATATTGGACATTTGTGCATGTCAGCACATGCGTGCACGCGCACACACACACACACACACACACACACACACACACACACACACACACACACACACACAAACGCACTCTGCTGTGGGTACTCCGTTCAAGCAGTATGGTCCAGTGGGAAAATGGTGAAACTAGTTCCAGGCTCAATATCTCTCTCTCTCTCTGCTGTACAAAACTATTCACATTTGACCAGGTTCAAAGAGCCCTTTGACCACTGATGCACTCATGGACACCTGATGGGTTAATAAACGGAGAACTGGTGTCATAGGTCAACGGGAGTCACAAATGAAACCTGAGTTTCTCCCCCTCACCTATCCAGCTTAACAGAGCCCTGAGGTCCATCTGTACATGGCAGAGGTGGCAGTGGTGGTCGGTTGTTACACGCACCCAGTGAGCCAGTCTTACCATCAATTACAGGTGGAATAAGCTTGAGTGGGAGATCTGTGGCTTCCCTTGCCTTGTTTTGCCGCTACACACGTGCAACAGCTGACCACTCATGAGACACTGGCGCTGGTTCACCGCACTGTCCACATTCAGCACCTTTAACCTGTTGGTTTTGGTTGACTGCTCCAAGAGGCCAGGGTAACCCAATTATGCCAGCTGCTGTACCTGCCTGTACTAAGTGGTTTCATTCCTTTAACACCATTCATGTGTGAGAGTTCTCAAGCTGTTGAGGCCTCAAGCTGCTCCTGTCTCAGATTGATTCCACCGCGGTGTAAGCTGCTGTAATGGAAACGCCGGAAAAAGAAGTGGTGGGAAAACTGTGCTTTTGATTACTGTCACGCCGGTGGCTTATTTTATTCTAGTGATCATATTGATTTCTCACATCCTTACATCTGCATCCAATCAGGCCGCAGCTGGCTTCTGTTTCCACAGCATCGTTAGACAGAGACGGGTGGGGCAGGTGGTGGTTAAGGGGGGGTTCAGGGTTAGAGTTTTCCACAAGCACGTTTGCCCTTGGGACCACAGGGCCCTACGTGGGTTATTATTGCTGCACTGAGTCTCCCTTCTCTGGTTCGAGCTTAGGAGCAGGGATACTATCTGCCAATCCAGCCGTTCAGAAGTTGTAAATGGACTTCTTTCTTGAAGGGAACCTTGGCACTGGTCATGGAAATGGACAGACAGTCACAGCCCCCCCAGCTCCCGTTCTCTAACTGCACCTTCAGTGGGAGGTTAAACAAGTGCTGCTGTTTAGTAGGGTGCCACGAAACAGATTTTTTCAAAAAAGTAAGCTGTGTAAATTGTTTCCGGCGTGAAGGGCACCGATGTTCTGAGGCTGACAGAGTGCGTTTTTGTTGCTGGGTTTCCACTTGGTGCTGGATCTCAGCACCAAGTCTCCCCTCCATCCCTCCCCCTCGCGCCGTGTGCTGCAGCTCTTCCTGAGTGCTATTTTTGCACCGTTTCCACACACATCATGCTGGACGCCGCGTGAAAAACAGGAACTCTCAATGGCAGCCCACCCCCATGCCTGCCCACTGCCCCCCTTGCTAATGCAGTACAGAAGACTTCTTTTCCACAGCTCTCGCTGGGCTTCATCCATGTCCAGGAGAAGAGGGAAATGGCTGGCTGAGGATGCTGTTTAGCTTAAGGGCTTTGTGTAGATCCCCTACCTCATGGACAGCAAAGCGAGTGCCACTGATAACCATCGTCAACCACCTGTAAATGGCAGACTGAAAGAGCCCTGGAAGTGAAAACTGGTGGTATTTGGATCTACTGACTGGAGGTTTTCTTTTGCAATAGCTCAATGTGACTGAAAGAGACACCCCCCCCCCTCTGTCCAGCTGCAGACCACTGCTCCACTGAGACACACTGGACTGGGGTTGGTATCCCACACCATGCAAATTTGCCACATTTACAATTAATTACTACAGGAGCTACAGTGACCCTGAAAACCAGACTTATGGTATCAAAGGGTTTCTTCCAGACTGCAAGATACTTCTGCCTCTAGCTTGGACCTCAGGTACAGGAACATTATATATATATATGTCTGTCTGCAGGTGTTAGGAGAAAAACATGCACAGCAGAATTAATAGATTTTTTCATTTTTGATTTTTCTTTTTGCTAGCAAGGTAACTGAAACCAGGGATTTTTCACCCTACCCTCCAACTGAAACTCAACAGTCACAACGTGTCCAGATGTCAGGTGGTCTAGCCACTCCACTTTCATATCCGTGGCTGACACATCTCCCCCTGCCAACTTCTGTATTACTTTATTCAATTTTATAAACTTAGATAATAAATATGCAGGTAGAGCTATGAATAAAAGATTTCTGCTTTTCTTTCAATAAAGCTGGTTACTGCACTGTAATGTCTAATCTGCAGCTGTTTCCAGTAGGTACTTGTGAAGAATACATGTCACTATTAACTTTATTCCTCCTGCACACAAATAGATTGAAGCTCTTCTGAAATGAACAACTGAGGTATTCAAGTAGCAGAGTCATGTAACCATATGATTTTGGTGTACAGTACCAGGAAAAACTGGGAGTGCAACTGACGAACACTTGTTTTTTCTTCAGTTACAAATTGGTGGACAACAGTGCGACAACAGTATACCACACCCATAGCCTTAAAGATAAAAAAACTGGTAGCACACACAGTCAAGTTTGATTATTAAAATGAACGAACAACGGAGAACTTCTTTGATTCTAGAGAAAATTTGCATGAGGTCACAGCAGCATACAAACAGCATAGTGACAGACATTGGTATCTCATTGGTGGTAAACAGACAGGCACATTTAGACAAGAATATATAAAATAAGCAATTAAATAAAACAATTAAAGGAAACAGATAAATAAATAATAGAAAAAGAAACAGAATTAAGTTGATTGCCAAGCTTTGGGGTCCAGAACAAATCTACAGTCAAGGGTCAAACTTGGTAGCAAACTGATCAATTGTTCAGGACTGGCGATCGATCAGGGCCGGTTTCTGAAAACCTGTGCCAGCTCCCAGTTCCCAGTTGCCCCATGCTTTTTACATTTCCTCGACTCACACCAACAATGCCAAGCTCAGCAAACAACTAAACCTGTAGCCTTTTTTGTTTCTTTAAACTGATCAAAACAAAAAAAGCAACCTAAGCAGTTTCAATTGGAGAACCAAATATAAACACACACAGTACAAACTGTCATT
This sequence comes from Arapaima gigas, assembly GCA_900497675.1. Classification (NCBI taxonomy): domain Eukaryota; kingdom Metazoa; phylum Chordata; class Actinopteri; order Osteoglossiformes; family Osteoglossidae; genus Arapaima; species Arapaima gigas. The sequence continues at coordinate 632,130 of UFQX01000151.1, forward strand.
AAAAGGCCCAATACTTCATATTAGCTACCATCTGACATGTATTTTTTTGTAGGTGAAGAGCAGTTGACCTGAGCACAGCAAACCCTTATCGCATTATTTAGAACGAGGGCTCCGCGGCAAAAAAAAAAAAAAAAAACTGTTAATTTCAGACAGTCTGAGTCAGCGAGGAGGAACTCTACTGGCTGACTTGCTGAGAACTGCAGACACTTCAAAGACTTTGTGGGGATGGCTGCTGAGCACAAGTTGTCACCCTTCTCGCCTCCATGTGCGGTTCCCTTTCAGCATGGGGCTTTCTGGAAAAGTTGAAAGATCAAGCCTCTGTCATAACTGGTGGGCCAACACTGCTGGTTTCATCCAGCTGTTTACCAGGGTACAGACCAAGTCTCATTTTAAGTTCTGCCGAGGGCTGCTGCAATGCAGGAAGTGATGCAATGAGCTGTACAGTTGAAAATGGTACAACAGTCAGGAACCAAGACCTACCACGTCTGACCTCCAACATTATACGAGGTATAACTGTAAAAATTATAACCATCCATTCATCCATGATCTTAAACACTTAATCCTGGTCATGGTTGCAATGGACTGGAGCTTATTCACAAATCATTGGGCGCTAGGCAATAAAACTTCACCCTGGATGTAATGCCAATCCATCGCAGGGTAACTACACATTCACACATATGCACACACAACAGGTACTTTAACTACATTTTTATGAATTTCAGCTGCAGTTTCAACTTTTTCAGTCAGTCCTTCTGCCTTGTGAACAACAACAGTGTCCTGTTGTTCTTACCCAGTGTCCCACTCATAGCATGTCTCTACTAGACCACCTCCTAAATGTGAACATTCCCTCCTGTGAGACACATGTAACAAGACAAACACACTGAAAACTTCAGTGATAAGCACTCCCTTTTGGTACAGAGATACTTAAATTTTCATTTTACGGGATGTATATTGAGATCTATTTTGAGTTAAAATCCCGGGCCAGTTTGCAGTCTACAGCTGCTTCACAACGGACCAAATTAAGCAAACCAAATTAGAGTGAACTGTTCTTCATCTGACACCTTCAGCCACACTGCAATGTTACTACAGCTATTGAGTTGAAGCACTTCAGTGAAGTGTGCATCAGCAAGGCTGCCCTCAACAGGAACTTGACCTCATAACCCCCAGGTGCAAGAGCACTTAGCCCCCATGCGACAACAGCCTAGTCTGAACACAGAAATCCCATGGGGGAACGACAGATGCAGTCTGATTCCTGGTTTAGGTTAGCGTGGCCAGTAGACAGTACTTACAAGTCTCTGACTGGAGATAATCCGCCCCATTCCAGATTACGACTTAACTGGATTACGCGGGCCAGCGGATGATACACCGCAATACTAACAGCAATGTCACCTTCTGCTCCCCATTTGTCCAACAGGGAGATTAACCATAACACTGACCCTGGTACATGCCAGATGCTACCTTTGCTCTGCTGCCCAACCATGGCAGCAGGTGGCATTCTGGTCAGCGCTGTCACCTACCAATTGAAAAGACTCAGGTTCCAATCCTACTCCTGCTATAGTACCCTTGATCCAGATGCTCTGAATTCATACATTAAATATTACTCAGCTCTACAGATAGGCAAATCATTATAACATTATATACAAATGTCACATTTTAAGATACTGTGGAGAAAAGTGTCAGCAAAATTAATAAATAACTAAATTATTTCTGAATGCTGAAAACCTGCTAATGCAATCAATTCCACAAACCAATATTGCTCTAAAGCAAGTGGTTAATAAATGCCATCATGTCAGTGAAATTTAAATTAAGTTTAATAAGTAAATCAATTTTAAGTTGCAGTTATTGTCTTCGCTTGTAAATAAGCTTAGCATACATTTCATTGTGCCTATTGATTTGAGATAATCTTTCTTTGACATTGGTTTAAAATGAAACATTTAGATAATAGGTTTTTTAGTTTGTATGGAGAGAAGCAGCCCAAGGGATATTTCAGTAATAAATGTGGAACCTGTTGGAGGGAAGAGGAAAATCTGTGCAGTTAAAATTTCCACTGAAAGGTGTGTGTCCTGGCTGGAAAAATGGACTGTAAAAGACATTGAGAAGGAGGCAAAAAGGTCTAAAATCCCCAGGAGAGAAGAGCTCTTTTGTGTCTTTTGTCCTTGTGGTTAAAAGACCTGCTTAGCAGTCGGTACTGGGCTTTGTCCCATCTAATTTGGAGCACAAAAATCGGGCCACGCTTCAGTTCCTCCGGGTGCATTGGGTGAGGCCGGGAAGCTGAGGGGGCTTCTCGCGCACCGCGACCCCCGTGTACATCCAACACCCTTTGACCTCTGGGCAGAAAAAAGAAAGAGAAAGAGGGGACGCCAACAGCAAACACGTCCCATCGGTTCTGGTGGTTGCACGGCAACAGACGACAGGAGAATGCAAGCTCTGCGTGAGGCATCCCCATGGGAAAGACAGCAGCACACGAGGCCAATCCCAGGTCACATGATCAAGTGCTCGACCGCTGGGTCAAACTCAATGGTGCACACTGGAAGGGAAGTATTTAACATAAGAAACATCATGCTGCACATGGCAAACCAGATGTAAAGTGGGAGAGCTTAAACTGATGGACTGAATCTGTGTCAAAGTCCAGAGAAGAACCATGCAAACCACCAATCTGACTAGCCCTGCTGAACTAAACCAGCCACATAAACCAACAAACTGACAAGTCACTGTAGACATGATCCTGAACTAAACCAGCCTCATAAAAAAGCAAAGTGACCAAAATGTCTTCACGTGACACTGAACAAAACCATAAACCTCAGTTCAGATAATCCCAAAGAGACAGTAATGAATCCCACGGGGTAACAAATGCCCTGCTCTACAACCAGAAGCCCCCACCACACACCGTGCTCCTTTGGGATATCAGGGTAAGCATTACCTGTTTTGACAGTAATGCCCATCTCTCCCGAGCCCCCAGTTCCTGGCCGTAACACAGACAGGTCGTTACAGTGCAGTTTTCAGTGAAAACAAATGAAAGCCCACAGTCTGAGGTTGAGCGCTGTTCAACCACTTCCTGAAGTTGGTCGTGTTAGAAGGTTAGCGATGAGGCAGTCTAGCTGGCTATTACTCAAACAGAGATGAACAAGAAGTGTCAGTACGATGTTTCATTAAAAAAAAAAACCTGCAGAAATGCAAGACAGATTCCAGGAAACCAGGAGTAGGAGTTAAACATGTTGCCTTGTTTGGGGGTCCTGCCACAAGTAAGAGTTTTCAGTACAGTAAAGGCCACTTTCTGGAATTATTAAAGCCAGGAAATATGTTTGGATGGCATTAAAATAATACATTAATGAAAAATTTTTGGAATTTGTGGAAATTTCTATGGAAGAGCAGAAACCAAATAGACATATAAATACGTTAACGATCATCGGTGAATTCCTTAAACCGATCAAATGGACTTGTATTGGCATGTGTGTTTTTCCCTGATCAACTGTAGTTAAACAGTGTGGTGTTCAGCTCCTCTCACGTGGCTGCACCCACGACCGCTGCGTGCCAGAGCTGGCTGTAAAGGTCTGGCAGAATTACGATAACAATCCGCTGATTAAGAGCTCAATTAATGCAGACGATTCCCAGACGGTCAGGAGCATAGGCTGTGGCAGGGGATGGAAACATTATTATTATCAACTGGCAGCTGTCTAATTCAATAACACTGACCGGGGCCCCATTAGAGGAGAACCTGCCTCTCACCCTGTGATTGTTTCTACCACCGAGCCACACGCTGCCCCATCTCTGCCACCGTTGGATTTGGTCATCTCGAGGAATCCGTGCTATGACTGGAGGAATTGATTAAACATTTGGCAAACACGAGCACTTTTTTCAATACAAAGAATGGTTCATTCCTTTAAACTGGCAACTCTACCTTTTCCTTTTGCCAGTCGATGCTTGCTTAAGCCAATTAAACATTATGTAAACCCACTGTGGTAGTTCCTCTAAGTTAATTATACACTGTTAATTAGTATTATATCCATCTGTGATTTATTAATGCCAACTGTTATTGCTCATGCTTCTTGATGCACGTCTCAGTACTTTTTGAACTGGTTATCAGTGCTCTGACGTAGCCTTGTTGGGAAGGGTGCGACATTATTATTTATATAAAAATGAATAGGCGAGTTGAACTGAATTCACCACACTGGTGGCCAGAACCCTCTCATGTTAAAGTAAAGGTCGATATTCTGAGGATGGTCATTCACACCAGGCCTTTCTGGAAGAATGACTGCCTGTTCAAGATAGGAAAGTGACGACTGATTTAATCAGCTCTGAAAGGTGGAAAAGACTAAATCCCAACACCGGGGGCCTACCTAAACACGAATCACTGCTCATTTACATATATATGAAGAGACAATTCCTGTAGACACGGTAGCTGACACTGACACACACTTTGGGAACCACAAGGTCTAGAACAAGACTTACATCCTGCAAACTGTGTATTTCATGGGTGACCAGACAAAGTCTGCAGGGTTCGCATTTGAAAGATTAAGGTTTGACAAGAATGAAAGGAAGAAAGATCAAATGATCTGTTTCCTATGAAACTGCTAGGCTGGGTAAAAATGTAAAATTTCATGCCACAGAAAATGCTGGTCAGATAATTTAGCCTCCTCAGTTTTTCCTATTATATGTGAACTGACACCAATTTATTCTCTTAATTATCTGCGCAGAGGCCATTTACACAGATTATAGCACAACAGAAATAAATATAGATTACATAACTTGTAAATCAAGAACATGAGTTTCCTTACTTTAATAAAACACACACACACACACACACACACACACACACACACACAAATTTGCTTGCCAAGCTGATTATAAAACAGCAGAGCTATATGACATGAATAAAACTTGCATACATTTTCTCAGTGCTGATAACAAATATGAATATGAATGAGGGTGCAGTGCTTTGGGCGGGATCACTCTTGCTTCACCCAGGTCTATATTAATTTAAGGAATGGGATATTTCTTTAACAGTTCAGGTGGACAATGTCTAAGCTGTTGCTGGATTTGAAAATCTCATTCCTTAGTTCTGTGAGGCACTACAACTCAGAAACTGAAATATAAAAGTGGGATCCCAAGGTGTGGTTGACACAGAGTGCTCTAGCCTCCTGTTGAGCAGTGGCTGCTTTCCCTTCTGTTAGTAGCAAGTGTGAGCAGCTAACCCCCCCCCCCCCAAGTGGTGTGTCAGAATATGCAGACACCATCGACACAGGGCTGACCCTGAACCTCGTTCCCTCCTTCAAGGAGGAGGAGGCAGAATGATGTGCTTCCTGTGCAGCACCACTGCTGATTCCTAGTGCAGGCAGGTGACAGGACACAGACCCCTCATGCATGCTTGCTTGCTCACTCTTTCTCACACACCCACACATGCAAACACCCTGCACACACTCTCGTGCACCTGCATTTGTGGCCACATAACATTAAGCTGCACTCTCAGAAGTGCAATGGAAACATTTCCTTCATATTGATTTGCAATCAATTCCACACCACTAAGAGGTACTCTTTTTAGCTGTACCAGGTTCTCCTGGCCTGGCTGGAAGCATAGAGAGTTGTTTCTAGAAGGGTTTGGTTCTTGTGTAATAGTCCAAACTGCCACCGGGTGCCCTGCTGGCTCCTATTTCCTCCTGCTTATGAGACACCTGCACCTCCCACCCCCATATCATGAAACGAGTGCAAGCCGGTGCCATTTAGGCAGCAATGCGTATCATCTGCAAAGGAAGGCCTCCCCAAGCAGATCTGATGAGCAGCAGATTCTAAAAGGAAGTGTGCTCTTTTGGTGAAACCAGGTGAGGTTAAAACAGGAGACTGTTTCCGCAGTGCAGGTCACACAGTGGAACACCCGCTCCGTTTCCAGCCACTCGGAAACAGTAAAACTCCATCACTTCCTATAAATGCTCTCATTTGATGAGTGCTTTATCACTACAGCCTGTAGAGAAATTAATGTAAAACGTTCTACACAGCACTTCAAAAGAGACTGTGCCCAAACACCAATTACTCTAGCAAGAAGGCAAATGCCCAAAACAGAATGGTATAAATTAATTAGCTCTAAGACTCACTAAAGCAATTTTGTCACTCAAATCTTATTTCTATTTAGAGCGCATGCTATCTATATAACAAGATTAGAGTAGTAACATTCGCAAGTACAAACATGCTTGGCAGCACAGTTCTGAGTTTTGTGGCTGTAAGGGAGAGCATGATAGCTTCATGGAGAAGTGAGGTGGTGTCCGATGAGAGGACTCTGCAGGCTGTAGGTGATGGTTACTCCTCTACCCGTAATCCCTGGCATCCGAGCTGCTCCACGGTGAACCGCTTCATGGTGGATAATTCCGCAACGCTGCAGTGTCACGGTAAAAAGACCTTTGGGCTGTGAAGCATGGGTGAAGCTTTGGCACCTGCGCCTTTTACTCTAAGGGCCCTCTTATCCCATAACGCACTTGGCTAGACACGTAGATGCAATGGGGCATCGTTAATTACAATACTCCAGCAGAATGCAGACCAAGCCATTGATTTAGGGGGGTCTGAATTCTGACACATGAGGGACACCAGCAAAAGAGCATCAGAGGCCCAGGTTAAGGGACTAATCCCATTATACGTGTGCACATCTGGACGGATGCCACACGCACTCATAGCTCTTCAGAAAGAGTCCTTCTGTGCACACTGGTTTACCCCCCAGTGGACAATGCGGTGAATAAATTCTGATGAATCCTGAGTTTCTCTCCAAATATTAATTATTATTAATCATTATTTAGCCAACATCATTATCAAAGGCAATTTACAGTGCTGGGTTTGTGTACCAAGCTGCCGCTAATGATTCACCCATTTATACAGCAATTGATTTTTTACTGGAGCAATACAGGGTAAGTACCTTGATCAAGGGCACTACAGCAGGAGAGGGGATTTGAACCCGGGTCTTTGATTGCAAGGCGACACTACACGCTTCCTCATTAATGGACCAGGGAGCTTTGTTTAGGGCTGATTCAGGACGACTCGATGAGAAGAGCGCAGTTCAAAGCATGGCTACATCACCCTTATTTCCCTGCTGTCCAACATTTTTAGGCCAATGATGTCAGAGCTGAGCCAGCGGAACCCCTGCTATTAGCCAATCAGAGCGGCCCCTTGAAAAACGCCCCCTTTGCTAACAGGAATGAGCTAAAGAGTAATTATAGCCTCAGTGTAGTGCTGACACACGGCTTCTCAGATTCTTAATCGTTGTAGCGCATCTAAGACACGAGAAAAAGAGAAGGTTCATTTTAATGAGCTCTTTTTCCCCAATTGGTTTACTTTAACACTTCCAGTAATATATACTGAGATGACACAAAGTGTAGTTCTTTTTTAAAGTCACCAACACCAGTAAGAACTAAACATGGTACAAGACTCTTAACAGACCATTAATTTAAATGACCATTAATCACATGCAATGCTTCCAGAATTGTTGGCACCCTTGATAATAAAAAAAACAAATAAAGTAGCATAAAAAGCTGTGATCACCACCATAGATAGATAGATAGATAGATAGATAGATAGAAAAAGAAAACCTCAGGCTTTTATTCAAGCACAATTCTTTCAAAACAAATATTTATTTATCCAACAATTTTGAAACCTATGCATGAATATTTGTATTAAAGTGGTGTATTTGAATGATCATCTGAGGTTTTCTTGATTTTTTTGGATTAATGACACATTTCCCACAAACACCCCAAATAACTGGGGGTAATTATTTAACAGAAGCACAACACACTATACATAAGTAAATTAAAACACCCTTTTTTTCTGGCCTCTGACCCTGAAAAATTAAAAACGCATTTCTAGGCTCATGATTTGCAAGACCTGTGTGCCATGTGTGCTATTGTGTTTGTTTGTTTCTGTGGCACGAATCAGAAAAGTCACCAAAAGTGACTAAGCAGGCTTTAAGGTAATGTTCACAGTTAGTCTTCTACAAGTGCTAAGAGCTCTATTTTTATGTGCTCATTGATTTTATAGCACACTGTTCTGGCCATGGCTTGCTGGCAATAGTGAAACATCAAAACATGATAACGAAAAGCAGAAATACCGAAATCAACCACAGTGTTGTGTGTCTCATTGATGGATCTTTGATTGGCCCATAAGCTGAAATTTTCCACCACCCTCATGTTTGTGTAACTGCATATTGCGGATTCTCAGACAAAAATACCATCCCATCTGTGACTAATATCACTAAGAACAGAATTATTACTAACTGTTGCTTATACTTATTTTTACCATAGACTCATTTACACAGAGCATTCAGCTGGAGCCTTCTTAATTCCACAAAGTATAGGAAATCTTTATTATTTAGTTGCACCTTTGGTAGAGAAATGTCATAAAAGTCATAAAAGGAAGAAATGGTCAAAATGTGACATAAATATACTCGTCTAATTCTCAAGACTGAAGCATTAACAAGTGCTGCCGAAGAAATGCCGCTCCGAACAAGTCGATTATGTTAGCTATATATTAGCTGTAATTTACCCTATCGCATTTACATCTTGGTGTGCGTCCAAGCTGATAAACACACCTCATTTCCCCAAACAAAGCAAGCGCTTCTGCCGATAACCTTTCGCGCTGTCTGTTTGCTTAATAGCTTCCATTACGGCACAGAAAGTGGTATTGCATTAACCGCATTCGACCGGGAGCTCGAAGCGGAGGAGGCTGAGGGGGGTGACCACCAATTACATTAACCATTAACTCTGTTATATACGTCTGTTTACAATTCCTCTCCTTATTGTATTGTTGTTAGAAGTGGAACTGCTGCCATCATAAATACAGTCTTTAAAAACATCTAATACACTGCATCTCTTATATATGAATAACAGCCTTGTTGACACAGTAGTGATGTCTGGATTGTATTGTTTTCTGTGTTGATCTTACCCATATTATGAGCCATTGCCGTTTCTTTGGATGTCAGCTGTTGGGCCATCAGACCATATCAAAAATCCAGTCTCCATTGTTACTTGATTAAAAGCGCAGCGGCACAGCAGGTAGCGTTGGTGACTCACAGGGTTGGGTTTGAATCCAGCTCATTCTATGGGAGGCTTGCAGGTTCTCTGGCATCCCATCCAGAGTGTTACCCTACCTTATTTGGATCAGTAAAGGGTTACTGACAATGGATGAATATCAACTCACTTCCAACGCCATAAGTTTTTCTTGTTGGTATTTTCTGCAAATTAACTCTTAAATAGAACCCGTGTAATATGTAATGCCAGCAACAAATGTTATTTTATGAATGCCAACAGGAGAGCCACTTAAAGCACCGGAGTATGAAAGGGTCTCATTTAACGCTGTTTTGAAATCAGGGGAAAGGCTACGGTTGGTTGGCATCCAGGGGACAGGCTGCTTAAAGAGGCCTTTTCAATCTCGGCAGGCTCTGAGGAGACCTTCAGAGTGGTGAGAGCAATAGCACGCGCTGCTTTTGTAACTCAGGATTGTGGATGTCGCCAATTTGATGTTTGCTGTATCAACACAGCCTGAGAGTCAAACCAAGGCCATCAGAGCTGACTCTGTGATGGCTGTTCCCACAGTCTCATCCATGAGCCGTCGGCCTGCATTTACCTCGCCTGCCTGCTGAAGTGTGACACGTGCCATCTGACAGTGACATAACTGTGTGCAATGCAGACGCAGAGGGTGGGAGTGAGAGATACAGAGGGGGAGCGAGAGCGAGGGGGGGGGGGGGG
>UFQX01000151.1:641855-703620 GCA_900497675.1 Arapaima gigas
GGGGGGGGGGGGGGGGGGGGGGGGGGGGGGGGGGGGGGGGGGGGGGGGGGGTGAGAGTGTGTGAAGAGAGAAAGAGACAGAGAACAGACATACAGACATGGCAGCACCGGAGGGGAAATCTGGGAATGTAAAGGTGATCCCAGAGACTGCAATAACAGAAAGAGCAGGTACAAAAGGCTATAGTTAAATTTAAAAAAATGTCAAAACAAAAAGATAAATAGCTGCTTCTGGGGAGTGACCAGGCATGGATTTACAAATATTAAAGAGTAGTGTCAGGCAGCACCTGCACCCGTGCCACATCTGAACTCAGCAGTGCGATAGCCCCAGTCTGTCGACTGTCCATTTAGATAGTGTTGCCACATCTGACGCTCATAAGGCCAGAGGTGGGCATGGCCACAGCTCAATAATCACAAGAGGTACATTGCTGCTCTCTTCATATGTCCCTCCAGGGTTCACAGAAAGAAATAAACATCAGGGCAGCCAACACAGTAAAAGAATACAGCTGAAAACAAGATATATATAAAACAAGAGCCAACATGCGTGTGCCTCAAAGTGAACAAAGTTATGATAATGATCTCCATTTGTTTGTGATTTTTCCACCATTCCCACCTCCCACACTGAAATCTCCATTGAAGACTATTTACTGTGCAAGGTGACTTATACTACACTGAAAAATCATTCACCCTTTTATACAGCAATACAATGTAAAACACACAAAAAGTGTATTTTAGGGACACCAATTAATGTGAAACACGTTTTTGGAGTGTGAGAGGAAACCAGTGCACATGGGGAGAACATGCACACTTCACATAGACTGACTTGTATTTGAATCCATGTCTGACTGCACAGCTCAGCAGCTGGGAGGCACTGGTGCTACCCACTGAGCCAGGACTGCTGCTCACAGTCACATTCAAAGTTACAATAATTTGTAAGATGTGTGTATAATAAAATATTTTTGTGCAAGATTTTCCACCATAGATCAATATATGCACCATTAGGACAAACAGCTTAATCTGACATGATGGAAATTATAAGCAAAAAGAAAGGGCATCAGGGAGAGGGGACCCTGGTCAAATTTTTCATAAAATGATGTGTTTTTTCCATTAAATTGCGGCTGGAGTATAGATATTTGCATTTCCTTCATGGAACAGAGGGAACAGCTGTAATCCTGCATTTTTGAGAGGAAGTGTGTCACAGCAGCCACAAACCACAAGGACAAAACTGACTGTACCATCTATAAAGCAAGGGAGGGTGGGGCTGGGAAAGCATCACAGGGTGGGGGTGGGGATCGCCTTGCATCTGGTTCACAGTCTGATCAGCTAGCAAGATCTCTACTCTCCTCTAAAGTCTAATGTCTTGACCTCAATCATCACCTTCATCCAGAGGTCAAATTGAGGCCCAGTGAAAACACAAACACTCCTGAAACACAGGACACACACCTCCAGATTGCAAAGTCTTAGGCAAATAAACAAATGGGCCTCATGTCAAAGTGCTGTGGACCTGGCAGTCAGAGCGCTGCACAGAAACGTCCATCAATCTAATTAAAACCAACATAAAGTCAAGGACCAATAAGCGGAAACCTGAAGACTGACAGTTTGACAGTTAACAATATGTTAACGTAAAGCCACAGTGCAGACGATTAGATATAAAACCCAGATTTACAGCTTCCATGCTGTAAAACAGAATGGACACAACATATAAACAAAACATGAGCCAAAGCTGCAGATTAAACCAAGTGAAATCAGACACCTCTGAATGACAATTTACATGACACTGAAATTAAAATCCTGTAATGAGCCCCCAAATTAACAGACTCCTAAACAGATGGTGGAGTGCCTTTGTCCTCCGATCCTGACAGAGCAGCCAAAGCACCATCAGAAATAACAACTGATACCGAAGCTGGACAAATTTCAATTACAGTACACTGGCTCTCCATACTACAAACGACTGAGTTACACATTTTCAAAGAAGGAATCATTTTCCAGTTTATTTTTAATAGCGCTTTCTTCATTTCCATTTTTAGGCATTTGTTTGTAAAAGTCTAAACGTGACCTAGCTTCAACAGCTGAGCTGGTAGATGGCTGTAAACAGCACCCAGACAGAACAGGGGCTAGATTAATTCAACTCACTTCCACAATGTTTACAGCTAATGTCCGGCATTCCTGAGTGAGGTTGAACAATAACACATTGAGAATGGTGCACATTTAAAGGAATTAATCAATCAGCAACCGTAACTGAACAGGAGTTTGTGAAGACAGCATTTTTATTTTCAGTCAGTTATTTTCAGCTTTAATTTTTATTGTTGATTAAGTTAATAAAAAAACTAAATGTTATAATGTATTTATTTATTATAGCTATAGCCTGTGTTTTTACAGAGCCTAACCTTCCCATTTCCCTGTAGGGATTAATAGTTATATGCTATTCTAAACAAATTTAGAATCATCTGTTTTATTAAGCATTTATTGTGGTAAGAACTGTAGAGTTATGAATAAAAATGACAAACAACCTTCCAGTCCAAGACAAGCACGGTATTACAAGTACCTCAACCATCCTGTAGCCCTCGAGAGCAGTGAGTGGCACCCCAGAGGCTCTCTGATCAAGCAGCAGACTTTAGATGCACTTGTAAACAAGATGCAGCGACCAGGAACCAGGAAAGAATGAAGAGTGAGACAGCCCTCCTGTGACAGTCTCTCCACTGACACAGTCTCTTTGTTCATCATGTCCACAAACACCCTTGATGGCACCACTGTGTCCTAAGCAGGCCTCTGACGTGGTATACCAATGCCATAATCCTTGAGTACATGAAAAATGTTACAAATGCCCATCAAATGTTATTTTTCCCCCCACATTATTTCAGTTTGTCTTTATATGTGGACAAAGAAAAGGAAAACAAAGCGAGAGAGATGGAGGAGAGGAAGTGAAAGGGATAACCGGGTTTTTCACAGAGAGGCTTTTGTTACTGTGCAGCTTAGCGCTCCACAGTCGGTAATAAGAACAGACAGTGGGGATTAAAAGGGGCAGTAGGAATAACGGTGAAAGCTCCACACCTTCTACTTCGAATCCAATCCTTTTAAACTGAGCACATGCCACTCAGCGGCTAATGATTTTCTTTCCCGCCATCTCTTGTTCCCCTAGTGGATTACGCCCATGGTCGCTTGCCCAGGTATCATGCTCACGTTGCTAATGCTGACAGGTTGGCTGCGGGCGATGATGTCATGCAAATAGGAGCTGGCGTCTGTCCTTCTTCAACAAGTGCCAAAAAACTGTTCGTTTTGGGCCCAAACTTAACAATTGTCACTGCGTGTGAGAGATAACTTGGACTCGTGCATCACACAAAATAGCCCCTATATCTTGCTGTTATAGGTGATTTCTTTAATGGAGGCATAATTAATACTATTATGTAATCTATATTTTAGTGCTTGGTTTAAATGAATACTCATTCATTTCAATTTGTTTTCAGTGAGGTTTATTTTTGAACTACAAATATATGGTAAGCAAAACTGTAATCAGTAAACTTGTGAGCAGAAAGTGGTTATTTTAAGCTGCGGCCCATTAAATAATATTTCAAAAGGAGACATTTATATTTATAGACATTTTGCCTTTCTGGTATGTTCCAAAAATGGAGCAGTGCAAAATTTGTTGGGACACGTAAAAATTTTAAATTTACTGTGGACAACCAAATTCCAGGCAGGTGTTCTGTATTTTCAGCACAACTCATGCACCTCCCTCTGTAGACTATTTTAACACAATACAGGCAGCGTCATTTTTATTACATTAACTCAGGCCAAGTGCCTTGAGATACTACTGTAGGAGGATTTAAACCCAGGTCCTCTCATAGCTCTAACCACCATGCCACCCGCTGCCCCTACTGAGTGTGAATCATTAGTTTGTCTTTCAGTGTAGTGCCCATGCCTGTCTCTATGGGAAATACGACAGTCTCTAATCAATGTCAATCTTGAATGCCAACTATCAGCGACCATCTCTGTTTCTCCACATCCCCAGGAGAAATCTAGGATACACTGTCACCATTAACTGCGATAGAAGGTATTTTTAGATCCCATTAGGCCACTCCGTGTAATCGATGTCTTCTCTAAAGCGTTCTTTTATCTTAAAGGCCTTTTTTTATCTCCCCTTTATCTTAATCCAGAGGGACGGCTCATATCCTGCACATAAAGGAAGCGGGATACGACACGCGTTTTCTGCACGCGGATGGCCTGCCACAGAGGGGGAGGGGACTGCGAGGAATACAAAGAGGAAGAAAAGCTGCTGTTGTGGTGTGCAGCCGCTGCACGTACAGATTAGCTTCTGTCAGAGACACCGAGGATCCACCCTCAAAAGGTACTGGTGCTCTTTGCCCCAGATTCCTGCCCTCAGTGGCCCCGGCTGAACAAAAATGAGGGAGACGGTCAGGTGTGGTGCTACAGAGGCAGCAACAAGTGGGTTTCAGTTTCCATCTGTCTCTTCCTCACCAAAGAAGTGCCTCAAACCAGCACGTGTTCACAAACAGTAAATAAACGCACTCAGCTTGAACACTGAAGCTTGAGTTTTTGCATCATGAAAAACTATGTAAACAAAAGATTGTTTACACAGCAAACACAGCCAGTGTGTTCACTGTCCTTTGAAGGACTGAAAACGCATAGATTGCACGTTGCATAATAGAGTGACTGTTTATATATATATTTTTACATTTGTATGTTATGGTGGTGTTATGTAACATAACCATAGTTTATTCACAAAAAACTGGATAAGGAACAAGCGTCATTATTTTATGTGTTTTCCAAATAGCACCATTTGTCCTTCGTGTTTCTGCATACTTCCCAAAGAACGGCCAACTTTTTCCACAGCCAATGGAAATCAGAGGGAGTCAAATGGAGATGGGCTTCTGGAAGCATCCCTGATCAGCAATTGCACTATTTGTTAGGTGTGATAGCGGAAAGACATTGGAATGTCACATGGTCACAGATGTGAGGCTGAAAAACTGACTCTCTCAGTGCCACAGTGGAATGTTTCTACTTTCTGTTCTGTAAAGGTCAATGTGTGTCTGCAAACCATACGACTAAATAAGTGGTAAGCAGAGTTTCTGGCATCCAGCACAGTTTGCTCACACACCCCATCCCTCAAAGCAACTGTGGCGGAAATCGCAGGATTTTACATCATGCATCAGCAGAATCAGTAAAGCTGGGACCCAACCGTAAGACATCTGCTTGGACTGCGGCAAAAAAAGACTTCTCTTCCTGGTTTCTATAATCAAAGTGTTAAAAAACTAATAAGTGTAGTCAAAGCATTGAATATTAAGTATATTAAACCCTAATAAGATATGGCAATCCCAGCAGAGGGGCACTCTGCTTCACCAGCTGACAACTGACCTGCATATCATAACCACCTACCCAGTTCTGGGGCAGCTCTCAACCCCAAGCATGCAGTAACATGCAGCAACATGCAGTAACAGTGTGCCTCCTTCAGTGCTCTCCATAAGGAGCCACTTAAAAAGTTTCACTGTAGCTGGGTGCCTGAACCCATGACCTTCTGATGTCAGAGGGCAGCACTGTATTCGGGCTGCTAATGAGTGCCCTCCTAAGCACCGATTATTAAATCAGCAGAGCTCTCCTCACACTTCCTCTGTTGCCCTCTTAGGAACGCAGATCCGAGAGAAACACTCATCTTGGTGGTTTCCCGTGGACAAAGTGCGAAAGTCGCTGATAAAAAATACGAAACAGGATTTCTCAAAGATGAGCCGAGAGCTTGACCTGCTTAGCCAGAAAGCCGCAGCCTCCTTCTATTTTGTACCCAGCTGGACGGAACAGTTGATGGAACCTGTGTGATCCCACTCACTTCATGTCATTAGAAGCCCTTTTCCATAGCATTTGAAGGATTTCCTGTTTGAAACTGAACACTCGAGTTTTGATTTTTTGGCTCTTGCATCATGAATAAAAGCAGAACAATCAATGAGACCCAAAAAAAGGCATGCTGACTGGTTTGAACCCTGGCCGACTAGAAAGGAATCTTTAAGGAATTGCGTTATTTCAGGCCAGACAAAGCAGTGGTTCAGACATTGCGATCAATCCGTTGAGTGTTGAGTGCCCACGCGGGCTTCGGCTGAAGAACACTGAGTCACTGGATGAGGTGCACGTTGTGTGGTGATCGCACTTCCACTCCTTCTCCAGTGGAAGAAGCATAGGTCTTCACTGCCTCGTGCTATTCTGTTGGTAGGAGACAGACTGGGAGCTGCCTGTAATCTTTCAAATCATAATTGTGTCCAACTGCAAATATTTCTATTTTGCTCAAAATTGAGGGGGGGGGAGGGAACCAACTTAGGTTCAAATAATTCCACAAAATATAGTAAAAAATATTAACCATTATTTAATTGTCATCATCAGACATTAGATAATCAGTTTCATAATTATTTACCCATTAACACAGCTGGGTGATTTTTACTCTACTAATTCATAATAAGTACCTTGATCAAGGGTACTACACCCAGGTTGGGGATTTGAACCCTTAGACTGTAAGGCATTGGCTGTAACCTCCATGCAACCCGCTGTCCTTGATATGGACATGTGCTCTTCATTATGATGAACATGTTTCTTGGAAGACGGGAGCAAAGTGTTGTTGAGAAGCCAATTCCCACCATTGCTGGAAAAATTCTGTAGCCTCGGAAAAACACTCGCAATCTCCTTGGCGGAAGCAGTCCCCAGCATCGACTCAACATTGATTCAGTGTCAGTCCTGACACCAAGGCATTCGGCTACAAAAAGTAATTACTGGCCGTCACTAATGGTAACGGCTTGGCTCCCGTCTGAGGTGTTTAAGGACTTCTCCAAGGCCTGGCACATAGTAGAGCGCCCCTTGTCTCGCTCTGGTTGACAGTGACAATATCTTCAGCAGAGACCCACCCTGGAGTTACCCATACCTGCTCTGACTGACTGCTGTCTATTCTGAAGCCATCAGTCTTATCAAAGGTCTAGTTGTTCATCTGCAATCAGGTTCTGGGTTTAAAACTGAAAAGCTCAGGTACTGAGAGAGACAGTGAGGGGGTGGCTGGAAAGGGGTATTTCACAGTCACACCTTACTGACGACTAACCGTGTCATGGAGATGAGATTTCCACACAATTTACACTACCTGCTTCATCTTTTAAAAGCACATTAATACATATTTGGGCGGGAAAGAGAGGGAGGGGAGTCCATTAAGGCCGAGGTTTAGGGCAAACACTGAAAATACATCACAAAAGGACACATTAAAAATTCAAGAGCAGCCATAAATCATGAGGCAGACTCAATGGCCTTAAAGTGGCGGCCAGTATGGAGACAATTAAACAGAGATTTACTGCAGAGGATGATCTCTGTGAGAATAAAATCTATATGGACTGTTATGCTATGTGCTCGAGATGAAGCAATTGCTGGTTGAATTTAAACTTGTTCTTCAGAGCTCAAAATCAGAAACATGAAATACACAAGAATGATGTGTGGACACTAATGATTCCCACATGTAGCAGGAAAGCAGCAGTAAAGAACGAGCAGGCCGGAGCACATGGGTTTCCTGTCACAGTCCAAAGACATGTGTTTCAGGTGAACTGGTGACTCTAAGCTGCCCACGGTATGTGTGTACATTTGATTCATTGTGTGTGAATGCCCTGAAATGGACCTGTTCATGGTGTACATGACAGTATCTAACAGCCAGCATCTTCATTTCCTTGGATCAGTATTATTTTAAGGTGCCTCCAAAATGCTAATGATCAGACTGAAGGAGGCTTGGATTTGGAAAGAAGAGCCACAGTGTTTGTGAGTAGGCACTTACATTACAGCGCTAACATTATGCCACCCAGCTGGGTGCGAACATACTAGGGCATATAACACCGTGAGATACGAAACAAAAAAAGGGAATTCATATTAATTTCTGTGACTCATGGCACAATAAATTCCAAACAATTAGGCTTTTCTCCCTGCAGCACAAAGAAATGGACCCCCCCAGGAGATCGCTACGACCGCAGGGTTTGGGATCTGATCTGACAATGAAAAGTCACACATAATGGAAGGATCTCTTTTCTCTGTTCATAGAGTTAAGCAGTAAATATGTATGCATATTCAGAATTCAATGTTTCTACCAGAATTTGTTTTCTAACAAATAAGGTGGTGGTGGGGAGGGGGTACTTACATGACTATTGTAAGCTTTACAGAACTGACTGCATTTGTTGTCAGCAGTCTCAACAGGTTGTGGACATTTTATAAAATTCCATGAAACCAAATTTTCTTAAATTGCAATTCTAGGAATGGTGAACTGGATTTTTAGAGCACACCAGAAACACAATGCTCAGCTGAAGAAAGGGGGGAACGTGGTAAAGTATGCCTGTGTCAGGGTATTATAACAGCACTCAGCACAGAGCGGCGAGGAACATCGTGAACACAAAGCACTGTGATTCACCCGGTACCACGGCCCACTACTTGAACAACCCAGCATGCAAGTCATTATAACACTGCAAAACAACATAGCACATTTTCTAGGCGAGACCAAACCACTCAGTGGTTATGGTATCATTACAAAAATGTGAAATATCCCAGCTGAAATTTCCACAGTAGTTTAGCAGTATAATAAACAATAATAATAACCATCACTGTCCTCATTCTCAGCAGCAGCACCAATCACTCCTAGATATTTCCCGTGTGGTGAAGGTACGGCATGGTTGTCTGTTCCGGCCCCGTATCAGTGTATGTCAGCTGTCTAATTCGGCTGAGCTGTGATAACAGATGGAGATAAGTGGATGGCCTGGACAGCTGGCCGCCTTTCTGTGCACAGCATTACAAACACAGTTCAGCTGACAAAACAGTCCGGATGCTGCTGAACAATCGCACAACATTCGCTCGCCGGACGCCCAAACACGATTGTTTCACCTGCTAAAACCACTCCCGAACCTCCCCTAAACCCTCCACCCTGCTGGTTTACTTTTCTACTTTCCTACAGCAGCATCTGGAATAAAGGTCATAACCTCCCCAGCTGGATTCTCCTATTGTACTCTTGACATTCCTAAATGAGTGTTCTGTGCAATATAAACAAATTGTAAAACCACAGGGGATGCAAGCCCCAAATAAGACCTTCAGAAATAAATACAGAATTAAATAAGTGCCCTGAGAAATGTGGATAACCTACAAAGATGTAATTATAATTAATTAAAATCAAACTGTGGCAAAGGACATATCACAAATGTTCACATCATGAATACATAATAATTAGGAAGGAGGATAACCTGTGGTTATTTAGTGTGATTTTACAATTTTACTCCTGGAAGGATTATTCAGAAATGTCTCAGGTGGGATCACAGTGATGAATAATGACCTGACATAAAGAGCTGCTTCTCTCCTGGTGTGAGATCCTGTACCCTCTCACATATAGCAAAAGACAATGATAACTGGGTGTCAAAAAAGTTAAATCAGCCATATAAATCACACCCATGACTGAATGTCATTATGGCTTTCCTTTTGTCTGCTCGACTCCATTTAGACACTGGAAGCACAGAGGTAAGACAGTGTAGGTTTGTAAATTCCACTTGTCCGGTGTCTGTGCAGATATCCACACCAGGGCCACCTCATGCTATGCTGGAATACAAACCAAACATGTTAACAAGACCTACTACCCAGGGTGGTCCATTGTCCTTCCAGGCTTTAGTTTCCTGCTATCCCAGAATGCACTGCATTCACAACTGGGCTTGAAACCTCTGTAGAGTCAACAGTGAAGGCTGACCTCACTTCCCCTACCCTAAAAGACAGGGGTTTTAGGAGAAGCATCTCCTTCAGATGTCTTTTGGCATTTAAAGCAACCGGCTTTGATCCACTGTTTAGGTGTTTTTCCATTTAGTCTAACAGGCTGCACTCAGCAGCTAACATAATGCAATTATGTGCATCCA
The DNA here is from genome assembly GCA_900497675.1 of Arapaima gigas. Classification (NCBI taxonomy): domain Eukaryota; kingdom Metazoa; phylum Chordata; class Actinopteri; order Osteoglossiformes; family Osteoglossidae; genus Arapaima; species Arapaima gigas. The sequence continues at coordinate 651,751 of UFQX01000151.1, forward strand.
GAAAGAAATATATGTGGAAACAAAATCATAATTCACAGGCAAATGAATGGAAAGTGTCTACCATTATTGAGTTCCATGATGGTGTTTACCACTATTTTGACCCGTGCGAAGGAGCTGTGTTTAAAATAAATAGCAGTTGCTCAGTGACATAAGCTGCCTATTAAGAGGTCCAGTTGTGTCATTGTGTCAGTTCAAATGTTCACACACTGACCACAGAAAGACAAAAAAAATAAAAAAATTTAAAAAAAAACTTAGCAGACTTAACCACATTAACCACAATGCTACATGTAAGCGCTGCATTATGGTTCTGACAGATAGGAATTCACTTCTAACAGTCATGTTACTATGAGTTCAACTGTTGGGCTGTTTAAAACATGGACTGACTGGACTCACACCTGGTCAGAAGGGACCGTTCTTTTACAGTGCTTCCATTGGATGACGTGTTTGGGTTGGTTTTAATAGCCGACATATGGCTGGCACGGTGGGGTGACCCAGAAGCCAGCAGAACTGTGATATGAGGTACAAATGAGGACAAGTCAGTTTGGTGTAGCCTTGTTTGGTGTAACCTTGTATCTCACAGAAAAAGCCTTATTTGTCCCAGTAGGACACATTCAGCTCTAATGTAGGGAAGACTCATTTTGAACATTTGAGGAATTTCTCATGAACGCGCACTAATCCCATTCAACTTACCAGCTGACTGGTCGGCCTCCAACCTAGGCCGATTCATTCGGTGACAAATAAGCAATGATGCAACCAAATGAATTGCTTGTTGTAAAATAACTCGTGTTAGAAATGAGAATCTGAAGCATCATGATTTTCTTAGTCTGAACTTCCTCTTGCTCCCAGTTAGAAGTGAAGCAGTTGGTCAGATATTGCTGTGCTGTTTTGTAACCAGTGGAATTCAAATGGAACTAATTCCATCGGTCCAGACGTTGAGCTGCTGGACCTACCACAGCCAATTAGGAGCAGGTACGGTCGACGCCGGGATCTCCCAAAGGCCCCCAGGGCCCCTCCCCCTTCATGAATATTTATGTTCCTGCTGCAGCTGCTAATGAGCGATCAGAGTGTGAAGAATGGCTCCCGAATCCCCTCACCGCAACCGCCGCTGAACCTGTAACCATAGTAATGGGAGTCAACCCCCCCATACAACACAGCCCCGGACATCCCTGGGGAGCCAGGCACCAATCAGCAGCCGCCTCCTGTTCAGCCTGGATTGCTGCTCCACACATATCAATCCTGATTAAAATCAAAAGCGGACCAGCAACGGTTCTGCTCTGCATGAATATTCACGAGGAGGTGCGTGATGCCGAAATTTCAGCATACTGCACCGAGAGATGGACTGTTTCACTGGAGAATAAGTGGCCCTTTCTGTCACTTGGGATCAAGGAAGGCAGCAGTGTGGAAGCAAAAAATAAGAATAATGAAATAATAATAAAAGGTTTCAAAATAAAAATCCAACCATGGTGGAGATGCTCTTCATTAAATCCAGCTGTGAGACACACTTCTGGAGTACAGCAGGAGAGCGCAAGCAGAACCATCACCAGATGATCTGGCTGAACTGCGAAATACATCTCGCAGCAGCACAGCAGGGCGGCAAAGAGAATGTGGAGTAGTCTTAGTGCTGGATTGCAGTATTGGAGACTAAAAATCCCAACAGACTACAGACTCTGAGCATCACACACAGGAACCTTCGCCAAATGGCTGAGCAGACAGCTTGGACCTTGGGTGTGTCAGGTTTATCCCACTAAATCCAGACTGCCCATTAACTGCAATGTATGTTCCTCCAGCATCTGCAGTTTGGGTAATCCAGCTAGATTTCCAGTTTATGGAAGCTCTGATGCGCAACAACACGTGGGATTTGTGTCCTAAAGATATTTTGAGTGATGACCCCTGCCAGAGTGAGTGGGAAGTGGTTGGAGTAAACAGCTGGTGTGAGACAATGTGGAGCAGCTTGCAGCTGGACGCCTCCTGACAACCCCTAACTATCTCCCTCCTTGTGCTGGTACCACAGTAAACTGTTAGCCTACTGCAGCATATTGAGTAGATGACTGACACAGTCATGAGCTACATTTGAACAACCTACAGGACATCTGCTGCAAGGCCTGCACAGCACACCAGGCCATCATCGTTTAAAATCCCTAATAAAGCAGAAATAGAGAAGCTGAGCTGCCCAACACCTAGCAGTTCACATCCCAGATCAGAGCTGCTACTTGGCTGCTTAGGCTAGTATCATTCAGTCACCTCATAAAATCATCAGAATTAACTGTAAAAGTAAGAGTAACCTGTAAAAGTAACCTGAAGACACTACACCGTGTTCCTCCAGAGGCGATGCCCTCATGTGTTTGGCAGTACCAGCGGTATGATAAGAGTAACACTGGAATACTGATTTTGACCAGTCAGTTGTGAAGTGGGGAAGTGCTGCAGGTCCAAGGTGCTTGCCAGTCCCTCCCAGGAGCGGAGAACTTCATGCAGACTGAGTACACAGCATCCACCTTGTCCTAGTTCCCCTCGGCCATAATCCACACCGCTCTTTGGCTCTGTTTGAAAACTGCTTAAGAGTCAGCGGTGCGTTTGCTCAGTCCGGCAGCTGAAAGGTCAGGCCACCAGCGCCTCCGCCAAGAGAGGGAACCTAATGGCCCACCCCGGAAGCAGGGATCCACTATTGACTGGCACTTGAAAACAGCTTGCTGCAGTCAGGTCTTTCTGAAAGGCTACGTGTATTCTGAGATGCGCACCTCTCCTTGGGGTCGACCTGCACAGCCAAAGAAACGGGCTGCTCAAGTATTAAACAGAATCCGCTTCAGTTCTGAACAACACTTTATGGTGCATTCCCCTGAAACAGCTGACAGTTAGCAGCGCACCATTAACACACACTCCAGTGGTGATATTTATAAATGCCGTGCAATTGTTTTCAGAGAGCAGAGCGAAGTGCCAGCCTCCCCGATGTTCAAATCGACAGCTTTCTTATCCGCACACCCCTTCAGAAAGTCAGCACTGTTACTCCTATCAGACACACCGAGCAAGGAATTCTCCTCGTTTTTTCATGGACGTTAGGGAGATGGGTGAGGGAAAGAGAGAGGGAGGCACAGGGACAGATTAGCTGCATGACCAATCGTCCCCCTGGAAGATTGCCCCCTCCGGGTGGGTGGACTGAGAACCGTTATGGTAAATCAGGCCCACCATGGCCAAAAAGCAGTTGGTTTAGCAGTAAGATAATATATCTGTAATGGGGTTATCTACAATCCCTTCCAGCTCTGATGTCACCTTCAATTAACCATCCGTCATCCAGGCGGCCAAAATGCCGAAGGCCTTTCAAAATGCTGTCCGAGAGAATATCAGAAGCAGAAGCACCAATCAGAGTGACACTCCATCTTCCACAAGGTTTGAAGTGTTTACCTGAGCTTTAATGCTGATGAAAGAAGCATCATGACAGGGCCTTTTAGATGTCTGTCATTAATATCAGAAAGCAGTCATTTCTCACCAAGCCAAAGTACAATGGGTTTAAACCCGAGCAAAGGACTTAATGAGGCATATAATAGCATCCCCCCTAATTTCTGAGATCTTATGCCTTCCCTGGTAAGCGTTTGAAAACATTCTTTTACTTCCATCAAATGAAACAGCAGACAAAAATGTTAAGGAATTGACAGGGCCTCTAATTAAGAATCAGCCCTTGGTTGAGCATAGACACCTCTGTGTTAACACACCACTAGTCTTAGACAATCAAATTAGAGTGGCAGATAGCATTTACCTTCTCCTCTGGTAAGTCTCATTACGGCATCCACATTGGGCTGCCTCACCCTTCTGCGTCAGAAATCTGCTGACGTGTCACAGTTGCCAAGACGCACTTGCTGCACACACTTGACAGGCAACACTAACACTGGTAACACCAATAAATAACAAAAGCAGACTGGAAATAACCATGGTCGCAAAATCATTTAATATACAATACAACGCTTTTGTACTGATTTCTGCACCATCAGTAAACATTTGACTCACCTAACAAGGGCCATGAACGCTTCAGCGCTGGCTTGGAAAATGATGCTGTTATCTAATGGTTATTTTGATGCAGTCGTGCAGAAGGAAATGCCTCTGAGTGATATAAATAAAGCTGTACTGTGGTCACAGGTGTGCGGTTCATATTTTCTTTGAAAAGCCACTTAATCAGACCTGGGTGAGTCACCCAATTGTATTCACAGTCTTAACTTGCCTGCCCACTCAATGTTGCCATAAGATCTAATATAGCAACATTTTGGATGCAATGGGCACCTCTGGCATCATCAATGGTCATGTGTCAGTAGTCTTGACCTCCTGAAAGATACTTTTGATATCACTCATAACTATCCATAATGTGTGGTCAAATTATTGAGTAATAAATAGACGTCAGAGTAGAAAAGATGTTCTGTGATCACCCATTTCAAAGACAAAAAGACAATATTGGAAGCATTTAAGTTTATGATTTGAATTCATAAAGTGTAAGAACAGTCCTATTTGCCTCATTCAAAAAACACACAAAACAAAGCAATCTGGAAGAGGATGTTTACTAAGCAGCAAGAAGCCACGTGCCAGATACAGGAGCTGAGATAAGCAAATTACTCACCGAGCATCTCATACACTTCAGGTGTTTCTTAGGAGTACTGGCCCAGATTAAAAATGGCTCAAAGCTTCCACACTCTGCCTTTTAACACCAACAATGTTTGCTCTGCTCATTTTGAAGGAGATGTCTTAACAATTATGTCAATTCAATACATTTTTCCAGGCAAAAGCATTCAAAGCAGAATGTGACCTATATCATCAGCGGATATATTCTGATCTTGAGTCTTTGGTCATCATGTGAGCTTGACTGCCTTTTTATGGATACAAGAGAAACACAGAGACAACCAAAAACTATGTACCAAGGCACTATCCAAGAGGACAAGTGTGGGCTCAAGATTTTCAAAGCAACAGACCACTTCCTGTTCACAGCGCAACTATACTTAGTCACCCCTTGAATTTTTCAGAGGCCACACTCTCTGATGTCCCCTGTCCATTCTCAAAAAGATGACAGCCACCAAAAACTAGGCCAATCAAAGACAAAGTCTAAGTCTAGCAGACAGAGCTTCTTTCTGTAGGTCTAGGGGGCCAACTTGGTTTCAGAGGTCCACAAAGCACAAACTTCAACTTAAAGGGCCAGAAAGGAAGGGGAGCGGGGTAACCCATTATTATCTCCCCTCAGTTCACATACATCCATGCTGTTTACAAACCCTATATGAACTTAAAAGTGGAGATGTCATCAAATAAGAGGAATCGATTGATAGTGGCAGTGTCACACTACATGGACCGCCAGCCAATAAAGGCTCTGATGTAAGGTTTTGAGCCATCAAGGAACTTCCTTATGCAGACCCAGAGGCCACTGGTGCTCAGATTCCAGCACCTCTGCAGGGCTCCTTGCCAAAACAGCTATTCAAAGGATAAAGATGTGCTTTGAATCATGTTGCATTTGGGTTCTAACACAATGAAATTTAATTTTATCTTATTTCCTTTTTGTTTAACTGCCTCGGTGAGGTCTCAGAGCTTTTTTCAATAGAATTGGGACCCTTCACAGAATTTCAAACAATATTCAGCTAAATCACAATACTAGGGAAGTCACTCTCCATCAGCAAGCCAAAAAATACACACAGATCACGTCAATTCCTTCAGTCTGTAGTATTGGAATACCGCTCCTACACCCCACCACTTCCCTTGCACCCTAAACAAGAGTTTGCAGGAAAGTTCAGGCTGTTTTTTTGATGCCTGAAGTAAAAGCACACACTGCACAACAAACTGCTGCCCCTGCTCAAGGGAACCCATTTATCAAGCTTTTCGCAAATCTGCCCCCCAACACGTGGCTGTTACAGCATCTTTATTGCAATTTTTCAGCCATGAAAAATCCCTCCACACCCATTTATAGGCTGGAGCTTTCAACAAGAAGCTGTTACTGCACACATAATGAACGATCCTACAAATGCTTAAGGTTCCAGGACTGTGAAACTGCTGTGGAAACATGGTGGTGCAGCAGAGGGAAACAAATCCACTGCCAGTTTGATAATTGCCCCGTGGTTCTATCTCCCTTGAACTGCAGGAACACAACCAGGAAACAACAGGATGCAGATCATGTGACAAAAAGCATGGTAGAACTTTGCCGATTACTGAATGATATTTAAAGCAATCTGGAACATTCTAGTTTTTAGGCTTGGTCCAGTTTGGGGTGAGTGTTTTTCTGTCTGATGAAAACACATGACAGACTGCCTGTGTTTCTTCACACGAAAAACAGGTCAATAAACCTCCAGCCATACCCATAATAAAAGTAAACTCAAAAGTGGCCAGTGCACTGACAGTATTGCTCTATAGCACCATGTCTATCAGAGGCCTCTGCCACTGGTACCCCTCCATCTGGTCCAGCCATAGACCCTCTACCACAACTTGTTCATCTCAGTCAATACCACATGCTCCTGCTTCTTTGCTGCCATACATGCTTTATTTCTTCCGTGCTACAGCACTCAGGTCTCCAATATTCATAAAAGCTGAGGTGAACATAGAACAGGACATCTGAGATCTTCAGAACACCAGCCACACAACAGTGGTCCAAACTCAGCTCATACCTGCAATTGGGCGGTGGGTCCAAGGTGATCTCTGCCAATTCCTTCTGAATCCTGGAGGAGAGAAATAGAAAAACAGTTTCTGTCATAATGGCAGGTGACAGTGGGGTGTGTTCACAACCCTTCTTATGCTAGTGGCTAGTGTACTATCAGAACCATCACCTTATAATTACAGCACTGGGATTTGAATTGTCACTCCTGCTGTAGTAACTTTGGTCAAGGCATTTAACCTTAAATGATACAATAAAAATTATTCAGTTATATAAATAAGTAAATAATTATAATTAACACGGTTTACAAAGCTAACACCATAAAGAATCATGGAGAAAGGTATCAGCTAAATAATGGTTAATGTCATAATAATCATACACTACCAAGAATTGACACAGATACAGATAATAAATCTGTATCAGATCAGTCCCTCTGAAACAATAAATTAGAAAGTGACTTCTACAGAATCTGTACCAATAGTGATCTGCAGTGATAGCAGAATCATATTGGTGTTGTTTGATATTTGCCTAAATTAATTTTATTGGCATCAGAGCAATGCGGAGATTTGAAGAATTCAAAGCAATATTTGATGACTCATTAATTTGGATGAGCACAGTGTTTAGGCAATGCTGGACTATGGCACGAAAATGTCTGCAGTGTGGAAGTTTGTCAAAGTAAGAGAAACGTGTCCAAGCAAAACAGACCACTTGTAACACTTGTGAACTTAAGTGTCAACTGTTAAGTGCAGCTTCTAATGTGGTTAAAAAAAAAGAGAACTACCTGCTAAAAGGCAGACATTCACTTGTTTGCTAATAAAAACCTCCCTTAAAAAAATAACGATGCACTTCCAAAAAAAAATTTACTGTTATTACGATGTATATATTTGTTTAACATTGTATCGTTTTACCCTTTTTTCGTTTTACATTACTTACAACTTGTTAGATTTTTCTGTCAAAAAGAAAGCAAAAAGTGTTATGCAGCAGTTAAGGCTACAGCTTGCAAAACCATTTCCTATTTAATGGTCAGGCAGCCAAATGTGGTTCAGCAAATGCCATTTATTTTAATGTTACATTTGTCTGTAATTTTTTTCCTATTATTTTTAAAATGTGTACAAGCATTGGCTGCTAAGTACATATAAATAATTGAATATCAGCATCAGCACAGAATTCTCATGTCAGTGCATCCCTACATACCACAATAACAAAGTCAACGGTTGGAGAACCCTTGGCTTGAGTTGTCTCTAAAATAATAGCCAAGAAACTGACTGAGAGCTCAGCCTTTTGCATTGAATAGTACATTTCAACAGATTATGAAGAGTAATTAACATTAACAGTTGTGAAACTCGAGTGTTTTTCAGTGTATCCAGCTATAGGTGTCTTAAGAAAATGCTAAACCCTCCTAGTGTGAACCCAACTTAATGTCTCGACACAAGGGTTACCTTCGAACGACCCTTATATGTAACTCAAAGTGAATGGGCATTTGTTCTCAATTTAGATGAAAAAAATCATGTCTGTTTAACACCAGAAACTGAACCACACTGATGGGTCTTGGCATTTCAATAATAAGATGTGCTGGCCCTCATGTCTGCTGGATGAACACTACTCATTAGCTTCCTCTACTCTTCCATGCCAAGCTTAGGCATGGCTCGTGAGCGTAGCTTTTATGGGCTCAGCACTGGGGGGTCAGATTTCACACTCGTGATCGTCTCATTGCATAAGCACGTCAGTGATTACCTTGCTGGAGCCCTGCACTGAACGCCGGTTATGTAACCATTATTAAGCTCAGGCTCAGTCTGTTGTATACAGCGGGGAGACGTCCTTGCTGCCCATTAAAGAACCCATTCCAATGATTTGTAACCATAAAGATGCTGCTTCCAGTCTTGAGCGGGAACCTGCTGTTCTACTGCTGTGTGAGGTTCTTAACCTTGATAGTTCCGGTAAAACATCCAGCTGTATAAATGGGCAAACTCATAAGTCACTTTGGGCAAAAGCAACAGAGGAGACATCAGAGCTGCAGTCGTGATGTAGCCCAGGGGGGAACAGGGGGCTGACATCATTCCTGTCTGCCTGAACGGGAAGCAAACATCCAAGCAGCACGTTTCTTCTCTTCCGCTCGCTTAATATCAATGCTGCTGCCTTCTCCAAACCCCAGAGAGGCGCTTACAAAAACACGCAGCCAATGGGAGCAGAGTGGGGCACCGCGCTAGCTGCTAACTGGAGAGTCTCGACACTTGTGTCGATATTGAACCATCTGTTTGTAAAGTGTCCATAGAGAAACACGTTCTGCTGCACTTTCAGGTGTATTACAGTGCCGTGTTCTCATAGAAAGCTCTGTGAGAGTGAGACAGAGAGCCTTCCTCTTCTCAGATGCCAATGGAGCTCTACGCCGCTTTCGAGCTGCCATATTTTCACTGTAAGACTGAGTTGCAACTAGGTGTGCTGAAGAACACCAAACCAAGAGAAAACCACACCCTAACCCTAAGGTTCACAGCTGTTTTCTCAAATGAACCTTAACCACTTTTGGTAGTAAGTCCTCATCAGGGGAGGGAAACCTCTGTATGACTACAAACATAAACACATTACATGAGGCCTACAACAGAACAAAGTTGGGTACTTTTGATGGCCAGCTGTTCTGTCTCATTCCTGCAGTTGTTCCCTTAATCAAGGTACTGCTCCTGGATAAAAATACTCAGCTATATAAATAGATTTATTATTTTAACTGGCTTTGTGGACAAACCTGATCAGTCTTTCTGAAACAAACAAGAAATTTACTCTTACAGAATTGGTATCGTAATAACAAAGTCATCATCTCAAACAGCCCTTGGCTTGAATTAGGTCTCTGAAATAATAACCAGGAAATTGATTGAAAGTGCTGCCATTCTGGCTGAACAGGGTGCTCTAACATGTAAAACCCCGAGCTGCAGATGTACCGCTTGGCGCTGGTGGACAACTTGGCAGCTGTCTTGCTCGATATCTTGGTTTCCTTCTTTTTGGGCTGCGCCTGTTCCCGCTGCGGCTCTCGCTCTGCTTCTGGTGCAGCAGACTCCCGCTGCTCCACGTCGGAACTGCCCCCGCTCGTGTTGGGACTGTCGTCCGGTCTCATTGGCTGCCCTTCTCTGGACATCCTGGTCCTGTGCGTAAAAATAAGACCATCATCAACATCCTCTTCCTCACCTTTAAGTGGACGCTCACATTAGGCGTGTCCATCACCTAACCTAGTCCACTAGTTCCTCTGGGTCCACCCAAAACCACATTCTGCCCTCACAACCCACTCAGAAGTCTCAAGGAGGGGAAAAGAAGCTAAATTGAGATCAAAACTCTTGTGACGCTGCAGCAATCCCAGCATGGAGCTGCTCCGCCACACACCCTGCATCGGACAGCATCTCTCTCATGATGATCAGCCAGTGTACTGCTCTATTCATGAAACAATAACGGAAACGTTTTTGAGCCGAGGAACGGTGGTCTTTGAACTGGGAAGTGACATCAGCGGCCGGCTGCACAGAGCTGCCTCAGAAGCAGATGGGAATGTGTGATGTGCTGTTTCAAAGGCCTTTTTTAAGCTTTGTCAGCGGTATCACAAATATCCCCCTGAAAGCGCTAAAAGGCAGAGTTTTTTCCCCTATTCGAACCAGTGACTCTGGGCGTCAGCTAATGTCTAATTCATTACAAACAGAGGGGTGTTCGTAGAACATAATCATGAGGTGTAAAACGTTTCATTCCAGAGGTGTTTAAAGGTGTGGTGTCAAAGGTTACATCTCTTCTGGGAGTCGACGGCATCTAAACATCTGCAGGATAAAGGCCTTATTAAAATGTCTGCAGTAAAAATATGCAATTCCCTATTTGCATTCAGAAGGTTCAAGGTGATCACGATGCATCGCTTTTTGTCCACAAATTAAGGTCACGGTTATGAGTTTTCGTCAGCAACAATGGCAGTATTATGCAAACTGTGAGTATAATTGATGTTGCTTGGGTTTAAAGTGTGTATTTCAGTTACAGTAAAACCTCTCAGGGATCATATTTTCAAACAGTCAGATGTAGCACATTTCAGTGCATGAACACACACTCTCTCTCTCTCACACACACACACACACACACACACACACACACACAAGCGCAAGCAAACACACAAACACACCACAGAAAGCTGCCCGAGGACCGCACACACTGCAGAAATTTACTGACAGGACTGCAAGCCCCTTTATGTTTGAGCTCACTAGGTCATATTATTTTTACTTTTTCCCTCAGCTAACAATTTAATCCAAAGTGACTTACAGTATTTGACCCATATATACAGCTGAACAGTTTTACTGGGGTAATTCAGAGCAAGTTTTTTTAGCCAGGGCCACTACGACTGTAGCAAGAGACTGGATTTGGACTAACAAACTACAAGTTAAGAGGACTATGTCCTGAGCTATGACCCTATTCACTGACCCAGTGCTCTGGTCACAGGTCATATTTCTTTTTAATATCACGTAATAATCATTTTAATTTTTTCAGTTGTTATACATAAAACAGAATATTCCTACAACTTTCAAACCTAAAATAAGAAATGCAAATACAAATGATGATGTCATCACAGCACCATCACCGACCCCTGTTCACCCCACTTAATTGATTGCTGACATCATTCGCTATCTGTCCAAAAAAGATGAAGAAGCAGTAGATGTCAGAGATTAGCTCCCAAAATCAGCAATCATGCTCCTACTGAGCACCAGTGGGGGTCTTGACCATCCACATACTTGCTGGTCTTTCTTAAACTGGTAAAAACAGTTCACCTCACACCTGGCCTCCTCACACACATTCATATCTGAATTAGATATTCCCCACAACACCTTCCCTCAGTGTGATGCCACTGCTGTATCTACACTCTGCAGTGTGTATCCTGTACTGAACATACTCTGTATACTGCAGCATGAACTGTGTGTGTGTCTGTGTGTGTAGACAATATACACTGCATTATTACACAATGTATATTTTACTTTTTATACTACGCAGTGTGTGTACTGCAGTGTATACAACAAATACTGATGTTATGTATCCTGCATTATATACCTTACAGTATAAAGAGTACTATATAAACTGCACTCTATATACAGCAGCATATATGCACTGAGCAATTAGCATGGTGTACCGTGTACTACGGTATGTTTAGGACAGCAGGTAGCATAGTGGTTATAGCTGTCACTTTGCAGGCAAAAAAATGTCAGTTCAAATCCTACCTCCTGCTGTAGTACCTTTGATCAAAGTACTTTCCTTAAACTGACACAGTAAAAATTACCCTGTTGTGTAAATAGCAAACTGTTGTAAGTAGCTTAGAGCACAGAACTCACACTGTAAGTTGCTTTGCAGAAAAATGCCAGAAAAATTAATAAGTAATAGTTATGTAAACCATAATGTGTAATCTGTACCATATGCTCATTAGTGAATTTGACAAGTCGCATGTTTACATAAAACTGGTACAAGGATGGGTGTTTATTTACAGAGATTAACCCATCCAGTCCAATATTAAAGCAAAGTTTTTTTTAGTAAACAAAAACATGACCTGTGGCCAGTATTGTGTACAAACAAGCTGTAAGTTATTTCCATTTCCACACACTAATTTAAAACACACAAAAAAATCATGCATACAGTCCTGTACAATCTTTTGGGTTTGTCTGTTAGATCGTGACCCCCCCCCCACGCCACCTGTGACAGCGGCTGAGAAGAACCACAGAGACTCTCAAACCCCCTAGAGACCCACCAAAGATTCCCAAAGACCCCAGAGACCAATAAAAACCATCAAAGATTCCCAAAGACCATGAAACCCCCCAAAAACCCCCGAAGTCCCCACAGAGACTGACAAAGATCCTAAAGACCCCCAGTGACCATGCAGAGAAGCTGTCATGTCATACAAGGAGGACAATAAACTTAGGGGAAAAGGGGTCATTAACGAGGATTTTTCAAAAGAGGTCAGGCGTGTTGGTCTTTTACATGTAAACACACGTGCCGAGAGAGAGGGGGACATGGACGAATACGGACACGTACACGTACACACACGAGAGAGAGAGAGAGAGAGAGAGAGAGAGAGAGAGAGAGAGAGAGAGAGAGAGAGAGCGAGAGAAGGGGGGGGCGCTGTCTCAGCACAAAGACACAGACACCCCCCCCTCCGCGGAAAACTGTCACTTCCATGGGACACGCGCGCACTTTCACGCACACCCTCCTGCGCAGCTCACCTCTCCTCGCGACGTCGAAATCCGCGCTGTCGAAGCCGACGTGGAGGTGCCTCCCGCTCGTGTGCTCGGCCGTCCGCTCGCGCTCGTCTTCCCTCCGCTTGTGACGAGGAGACGCGCGGCCGAGGGAACGCGAGGCGGACTGGACCGCCTCCACGCTCGGGAGCGCGCTCTGCGTGTGTGTGTGTGCGCGCGCGCGCGTGTGGCGCACTAAGAGCGCGCGCGGCGCCAGCGGCACAGTTGGGGGTGAGAGAAGAAGAAGGCTGATGGTAAACCGTTATAAAAACATGCTGATGTAATAGACAAGTAGAAATAACCGAACAGAAATTGGAAAATAAGCAGAGCGCCTGCGGCCCCGTCCTCGGCGCTATTTTTACAGCACATTTTCCTGACCGTCAGCACCGAGCACGTGTGGCTGTTGCACTTTCTCTAACCGTACATTTCACAGTCATGGTTTCGGTGACAACTGTTATAAAGAACTAAATGATTTATTTATGAATGCCCTTCTGTCATATTACTTATGAAAGCAAGTCCCACTGAACTGACAGGAAATGTTCTTCAGAAACACCCAATTCAGACAAACCCTTAAAAAACATATTAATTTGTCCTTCAAGGAGCGTTTCAGAATTATGGCTCAGCTGAAGGGAATTTTTAATATTTGTTAACAGCTGGTAAAGCCGCTGTACTCCAGGCTGAGGTGTGTCACAGCGGTGCTATTTCCATCACAAGTGTGTAACCACTGAATTTCAAGCAGAAATGACCACAAAGGACCACATTTGACAACACGGTGAAATACACAGCACGTATGTGTCGAGCAAAAGCATGTAGTGTGAATGTAAGTAGGTTTGATGAACAGAAGAGGAGATGCAGTGAAGTTCATGTCTTCAGCTGATGTAATTGGATGCAATGCTGTGAGGAGCAGGTTTCATGTCTGAACCGTGTAACTGAAACTGTTGATCACATTAACGTCATATGAATCCTGCATAATGAAGGCCACTGTCAACATGATGCCACACATGCTTCCCTCCAACACCCCAAATTTCACGTGTGCCTCCCTGTTGTGTGTGTTACTGCTCACTGTTACCCTCACTGGACCAAAGCTGCATCTTTCAGACCCCTCAGCTGTGTTCTGTGCCACCGCTTTGTCAGGGGCTGCTGAAAAATACACTGGTAAAAATTCCGTGTGTGTCATGTGGTGCTCTGACAGTGGATGCTGGTATCTCACCATGTTTGGATTCAGTGGTGCCTCTGGGGGCCAAATGATGAGGAGTCTGTGTGATTCCGTGGCCCTTTGGGCCCCAGGACTGACACAGTGGGGGGCAGTCTGTTTTTGTCATGTAAATAGTGAAGCTCTCCTGCTGCTTCTGCTCTGACATTTCTGTGTCCCCAGAGAAAGCGGCATCTCCCCCCACTGGAGCTCCACATTGGGGTGCTGAAGGCCAAGAGCAGTATGATGAAATACTTAAGCCTTAACTTTCTATGCCAAGCCTAGGTGGCATAGGGCTTGAGGCTGGTACCTACCCTGAACTGATCCATTAAAATGACCCGGCTGTATACTGGATAAACAAGTAGCTTAGTGTAGAAATCTAAGTTGCTTTGGAGAAAAGTGTCAGCGGGATGAATAATTAGCAAGCAGGAAAAAAGTGTTTGACATGATTCTTCAAGTAGGAAGAAATATGCACGTTTTACTGCAACCCGTGTGCACTGTTCAGTCCGGCTGGTGAACAATGTCACCAGAAAGGTATGTGGTGTAGGTAGCACAGTAGTTAAAGACACACACTTAATATGTGAAGGTTGCTGGATCCATGCCTTGAATGTCTACCCTTGAGCAACATACCTGAGTATTTCTTAAACATCCAGCTATGGCACTTTAAGCTGCAAAATAATGCAGCATAACAAGCAATATGCAGTAATAATACCATTGAGCCATGATGCATTTCTCACGGAACAAGTTGTCCCCTGTTATTCCTTTAGCATTAATAACACGAATGCCATGTTCACTGTGACGCCTGTATTGTGGACTGCAGGGCAGAGACGTGTTTATAAAGCAGCTGACTGTCAGCACTCATTTGCCGTGCAACATTAGGGGACCATCTGAGCAATTTCACTGCGGTGAAAAAACACACTTGTGTAAATAAAAAGAAATATCAAGACTGTGCCCAGAGCAGTGAAACAAAAATTAATATAGCAGGAAAATGAGGGCAGAGGCTTTGGTGAATATCTTGCAAGCCGGCGGGCCGGCGAGCAGGGTGGCTGTCCGAGCCCAGAGCCATCGTTTCGTGCTTCAACATCCTGGGTTTGAATCCCTTCCATGCTGGAGTACCCTTGATCACGGTACTTACCCTGAATTGCTCTAGTGAAAATTAGCCCGCTGTATAAATGGGTAAATCACTCTAACTTAGCGTACGTCCCTAACAGTGTCAGTGGTTTAGAGAAAAGCATCGATTTGATGAATAAACAAACTGAATTTAAGAATACAAGTATGTATTAGAATTAAATATGGTAAAATGTACAAACAGCACTTTGAAGGGTCAATCCCCTGTTTCCCAGTTCAGCTGGGTGTATGTTTTTTCTGTGTGCCGCTGGTCACATCCCGTCTCCAGGCGCTGAAAGTCTCAGCTCACATCCTAAATGAACCTCCAGGGCTCGTTTCTGCTGAAATGACGACAAAAGAACCCACAAAACCCACAAGGTGTTTAAATATCAGCATTTAACTTCCGCACTTCTGCTGGAGAGTCAGCATAACTGTTTCTCTGCTGTATCACAAGCAATATATTTTAACAACAAAACAGTCATGTTGAATTCATTTTTCTGCTCATACCCAAAACTCCAGATGTTTGGAAAGCAGGACAAAGATTACATGGCTGTCGCTCTTCAGAATGGTTCACCGTGATTCACTGCAACAAAAAGCTGCTTCATTAAATCGGGGATGTGGTCCAGAGAGAGGCGCTGAGCGCCACCGGCCTCCTGGGCACTGCAATCCAGCTCGGGTTACACAACGCAGTGCGGTTCACGTAACAACTAAAACCATTTTATTTCTCCATAGTACAGCAGTTCTTTCCACCTACCAGCCCACCAGTCAGCAAGTGAAGGAGCTGGATTCAGATCTCCAACCTGGCAGCAGTACCCTTGATTAATGTACTGAATACCCTGCTGTATATAATGCTGCATGAATCATTGTAAAGTCTATATAGAACTGTTATTCACCATGGACTGAGGTGTCAGCAGAGTAAAGGTTAACAACAATAATAATCTCAAGCCAGCTCAGTTGTATGAGAGTGTAGGAATGTTGAACGCTGAAGAAAGCTGTCCGACCTCCGTGAGAGGCCTGAGGTCGGACACACCACACACTTCAACCCACATTTAGCCAACATAGTCTTTGTGGTCATGACTTCACAGGGATGTACCACTGCTGGAGATCTGCGGAACCACAGATGATACATATTTTCATAACTTTGAATTCTTGAGGCAACACTCAGTCTAAGTGTTCACCCCTCAGGCAACCCAGGCACAGATTTATGTGCTGAAATGGGCTAAAATCGTGCACCTCTGATTGCACACAGATCCTGAAATAACAGCAACCATATTTCATGGCTGGCACAGTGGCACAGCTGGTGCCTCACAGCTCCTGGGCTGTGGTTTTGGAGCTGGGTTGGAAACCAGCCCAGTCTATGTGGAGTTTGCATGTTCTGGCTGTGTTCACTTGCGTTTCCTCCAAACCACCAGCCTTCAAACCCCTGAATAAGACCAATATTTATAAAAATGGAAAAGGGGGGAGAAATGTAGTGGGACCACTAGGGGGCGACTGTGATTAGTCAAATGATATAAATGATCGTGTTTATGGATCGTTTGTTTTTACTGTTCAGCGACGACACACTTCATTTATTATTCTTCCCCACATTCAGGCTTACCTTCCTGGAAAAAGAATAATAAAACTGACGTGTGAAAATTCAGTTTTTCCATGTTGGTTTTTATTTTTTGTATTTTAAAAAGCTTTAAAAAGCTTTCTTAACAAGCTCGTGAATGCATTTCAGCAGTGCTATCAATGAAACAATCGGAACAAGATTTTTATCATCTTTTAATTTAAGAAAAAAGTTTTTAGATTTCTATATGAAGAGTTAATAACCTTTCATGACCCCTGGTAAAGGCACTCTTTAAGCAGCCCTCCCCCTTACTGTCTATTGGTATAATTCAGTGGAATTTGCTTAAGTTTGTTTTCTTACTGACGAATGTGTTACAGAACTGCAATATAGTGGAAGATGTCTGACTCAAACAGCACACCAGCAGGGAAAAGTGTTAATAGCATACACACAAGGACCCCCACACAGAGAGTCAGTCTGGGGGTCTCTCCCAGTCTCCACCTCCTGTAGAAACTGCTGAGGGCTCTGACAGCATCAGGAAGGAGATGGGTGGTGCTGGATTCTAAACCTGTTTAACAAGTGCGAAAGCAGCTTTGCTGACCACAAGGTAGCGCTGTAACACAGCGGTTCAGGTACGTTCTGAAGGGCTGCTGGTTAGGCTGCAACGCAGCCCCCAGAACAGAGGCCTTCAGGTGTGATCCTGGTCCACTGGTGATCTTCAGTGCCAAGTGGGTGATAAGAATAAATTCACCCATGATATTTATTCATTCAGCTGACAAAGCAGTTCTGATTAACCCATTTTTAACCACTGGAAAATTTTTACTACATCAATTCTAGGTAAGTACCTTGCTCAAGAGTACTGCAGCAGGTGAGAGGATTTAAACCTGAATTCTCTGCATAAGAGACCATAGCCATGACCACAGCACTATCTAGTGGCTCATATAAGCTCATCACGGCGCAATTTATGGCCTCTCTGGACGTTGTGCATTTTGGGGTAGATGGTCTGCAGAACATTAAGTGGTCTGTTGCATAAAGAAATTTTACAGCCGCAGTGGCTGAAAATAAGCCACTGAAATTAAGTGAATATCTGATAAACAAGTGAGTTGGCTCAGCCCTAATAAATAGAAATATATTTACAAATATATATATAGGGAGAGAGAGAGCAAGAGAGAGATTTGCAATTAGCAATATATGTACAGCACTGAAAAACAAAATTACCATTTTGTAATATAAATACACTTTACAGATGAATGCATGAAAATTGATCAATCCCACAGGGTTGAAGTAGGGCACAATATAGAAACACGCACACACACACACGCACACACAAACATACAGTGAGCTAAACAGATAAATAAGTAGATATGACAAGAAATAAGTAAATAGGCAGGCATATTAAAACATGAGGGAGAGCAGGAAGAACTGAGGGAGATACATAATGTTTAACAGTAAGAAATGAACTTAAGAGCTACAATGAAAAAAATCTATGATTTTGGTAAATAAACTTCACACTTTTTTTCCACTTAAAAAGATTCTGCTTTCTTATAACTGGTTATATATTTCATTGCATTATTTTCTGTTAAGCAATTTCCACAACAAACAGGCCTCATTATCATAAGCCCTCATTTTGACATGGTTTTTCATAAATGATGATAGGTGAATATGACAACTTATGTCACAGACGTGCTTATTAAGTTTTTTTTTCATTCTTGAACAAAAACTAGAGTGGTTTAATTATGCATAATATTACAGTGTTTACACAGTTAATAGTAAAACATTACAGCTGTAAGTGTCTGGAGAGGGAGCTGAGTGTGTGTGTGTTGTGGGGGATGCACTTGCAGTGCTGAGACACACTGCTCCTCACACGTCTTCATCTCCTCGCTGGACTCAAGCCTTATCTCAGGCTGACAGTGTGTTGAAAAACAGAGTGGCTTTCTCTTCTGCATTCAGCAGCACTTGAAAGCACCTGGTCTGTGAAAGAGGAACAAAATGGCTCCACAGAAACGCGGAGGCGACCGCAGAGGACAGACGACGGGCAACCATGTCTCGGGCCCAGAGGCAGTCGGCTCTAAAAAAGCCCCCAGGCAGGGCCTTTACCTTGGACACGCCCAGTTTTGACACTTTCATATTATGTCTAACCTTCAGCAAACAATGTCTCTCGGGCAGAAAGCAAAGCAGCAGGACACACACATCTCACAGGACTCGATTTGTAATTACAAAGGACACAAATGGCTGCAGTGACCCACTAAATGGCTTTAAAGGACGATTTTGAAGCTGTCCTGTGGCTGGAACGCCGGGTGCACTTTCAGCATTGATCCCACGTTCGGAGAAGCCAGGGGCCGAGGAGAACGAGGTTTGCTTGCACAGCATAAAATGAACCCCTTTAGGAAATTACAGCGGGGTGTCGTTGAGGAAACAGTGCGTGTTTTGTGTGACAGAAACCAATTTTCTCTTTGGTTACGGAATTACGGCGAGGCCAAGAGTCGATGATGAGCCTCTGCCGCGGTCCCGCGAGAGACGAGGGAAAGTGACAGGGCGACGTGGGGAGGCGAGATGATGGATGTGGAAGTGTGGCAGTCTCACAAGCTCCCATCTCCACTAGGGGACGTACTCAGCATGGGGGGCAAAAACACAGACAGGTGTCCTCAAGTCTGTGGGTGTGAGGCCCAGAAGCAGAAATTTACAAATATGCATCCCATTTACATTTATCCATTAAACAAATGCTTAAGAAGCAACACCTAAAGATTTTAGTAATATGCTGCTTTTACTAAATAAAAGTGCATTCAGCAACACGTAAAGAGCTTTAGACACAAACGTGACGACAAAGTGTGGCTTCAGCATTTTGCTGGCACACATCACTCATCCTGTGGAATAGTCAGCTGCAGTAGTGCCTGACTTAGCCCTCCAGATGGGTTCTAGAGAAAGGGAGCCATAATGAAACAGTGCTATAAGAGGTCATCAATACAGCTTATTTCATAAATGGAGCTTGAAAATTGTACGTCCAACAGTACGAAACGGATGAGCTATACCTTCAATTACAGTGGCTCAACACAGCAAACAATCAGTTTTATGGGCAACAAATATAAAAAATGTCTCAAAATGTTAAGGTTAATTTATCAAATATGGCAAATTGTTGTGATAAGGACTGTAAAAGAGCGCTATTGAAAAAGGTAATGCTAAACAATGCATAACTGTTTACAAACTCATGAAAAAGGGATTTCTGCGGCAGCCATTGCAGTGTGCAGTGAGCCACCTGGGGCACATTCATGTATATATTCAACAGGACAGGTATATTTTGCTTGTTTTTTCCCATCCCCCAAATTGCTTGCCATGCTTTGATTTTATCCCGGACTCGATAAAATACCCTTTTAGAGGGGTAAGCGTTTAGGACAGGCTTGTCTGACTGATGGATGCCACCAGCAAGAGCAATGAAGAGCAACAGTTTCTGACTGGGGGTCGGCTGAGTGATGGCCGGAAGAGGGGATTACGATGTTTCCCGGTGCCAAGCGATGGGGGCAGCCCTTACCCCATCAATGTTTTCACCCGCTGGCCATATCACCACTAACTCAGTGTGCCTTTAATACGGCAGTGATCCGTCTCTGTCTGCCCACGCTGCAGGAAATCAGTTCACAGCCCGTTTTTGGTGGGGGAGAATGAGTGAACTGAGCGCCCCTCAGCCAAATGCCAAGTCATTACAGCCCCTATGCCTTTTGACCAGCTGCCAGTTTCTGTTAATGTGAGGGATTTTTTTTTTATTATTGCCAAATTCTAGGACTTTGCTTAAATAAACGGATATGAACGAGAAGCTTGCACTTCATTTCTCTGCCCCAGTATATTTGAGCAAGGTCCCCTGACAGCACAAAGTCAAGTTAAACTGTCCAAGACGAGGGACAGATATGTAATATAAACAGAATTAAAAAACAAACTGTACATCTCTTGTCATTAAGAGCGCAATATGAGACAAAATCATTATTGGGCTGCTTCCTAGAGTGCCTGAATATGAAATGGCAGAAATGGAGCAGAAAAGCTCCCACGCAGTGAGCTGAAGGCCTCCAGCCTAGCAGACACAAAGGGGAGTTGGGGCAACCGTGGCTGTCGCTGCAGGCCGCCGGTTGGGGGGGGTGGACTGGCGGGTGGACGATTTCCCAGCCTGCCTCTCAGGGATCCCTACACATTTGCCAAATCCTCAGAGATAGAAAAAGGCCCCAGATTACCTTCCAAAACACTTCTTTCTGCCAGGGGGAGGTGCTTTGGGTCTCAGAATTTGGCGATTAAAGTGCATTTCCTGCACATTTACTGCAAGTCCCAATGTGCTTGTGAACCAGGACCACCTCTGAACACCACCTGAGGCTTGGAAAACTCCTTCCTTTTCGTGAGTGTGCCACATGGTGGGGGAGAAAAGCAGGAAGAACATCTCCGCTACCCCCACGACCACCTCTGGAGCGCGGTACCCAACAACGAACGTCTCACCGCCACGTACATTGTCTCCAGGATTAGCACCGTCTAACAAGTAAACAGAGACACGAGGAGCTGCTGAGTGCGAGCCCGCCACCGAGACATGGCCAAGCGAGGAGATGAATGGCTGCGAGAGGAGGAATGTTTTCTCCTCCCTCTTTTTCAAAGGAACAGAGATAACCCGTTCCTGCAGCCTCCGCCTATTTATCTTGCTGAAACAGATACAATGAAGTGTCAGCGCGGCGGAGCCCATTGCGGCCCCTGCGCGTTCGCAATCAGACACAACCTGTTAAAAGCGGTTCGCCCCTGTGCCTCTGCGTGCAAAGAAATATCTCTGCTGGCATTTTGTGAGACGCCTACATAATGGAAGTGCGCCTGGTGAAATAATAAAAAGCTTCATTGACATATAATGTGGGCAAAAAAAAATGTGTGCCGTTCACATGTAAATCTGCGAGTTTAGTCACTAGTCATTTTGATTGCCGCTGTATAAAAATGCAGCGTACCCCATTAATTCTGTGTGTTTTGCCAGTCTGCCTGCTGTATTGTGTTTGGCTGTAGAATTTGTATATTACATAACCGGAAGAATGGGAGGGATATATTAATAAATTAGGCAATCAAAGGACAAATATCAAGAAGTAACTGTGAAAAGACGTCCAGCTGCACAGCTATTCCTCGGCTCAGACGATCATTATTCCGCTGCCATCCTGTCACAGGGAAAGGAGACAAGAGGAAATAGGACTGTAAGTCTCAGCAAACTAATGGAAAGTCTACTTAACATCTCACTGGGTGCAGAGACCATTTCCAGGTCTTTTTCACATCAACTGTAACAGACCTTCCGGGTGACAGCGGGGGGTTTCTGTTTATGGTGGGCTGTGTTTTCAACCCGATGCTCATCGTGGCCTCCCCACGCTGCCCCCGGGAGCGGAGCTATGCGACTAGGATGGGGGTGGGATTCGGATGGGGAGGGCTGAGGCGTAAAGAACCTTCTGCATTTGAGAGCCCATCACCTAACAGGGTGGCAAGTTTACACAACTGTCAATGTCTAAATCAATACTCATATATCAATAGCAATATATATAATATATATGTATGTATCTATGGCAGGCCGAATCAATGTCAAAACAGAGGAAAGTGATTCTTTATGGGTCAAATTCAGGGTTGTGGTGAGCAAATGTCACACTAACTCACCATAATGGCTCAATCCACAAAGAGGAATAGGGGTCCTAGAAACGGACAAGGTCCCTGACATTGACAGTTTGCTTGTGGTGATCTCATAAACTGAAATCCCACCCCATGCAGCTTGATCCCAAGGTCAAGGAAGCAAGGAAAACAAATGGCTGGAATAAATCACAACAGTGTTGCAGAAAAAGTGCTTGTCAGCTACGGTTGAAAGACATGATGGTTTTTTAAAAAAATTACCAGTAAATGTCTTTTTACAAATCCAACTTAAAATGAAAACAATGATTGAAGCATTTTTCAATTTCAGGCCATTGCTGTTATGGTTGTCTACGAACAACGACTAATTCGCCTGAAGATACATTGACTCCGTTCTTTAACCTCCTCCTTGTTGTTCCAGCAGTTTGTCAGTGTGAGTTTGACAAAGGTTTGTGGACATAAACATAGTAGGTTGCTACTGGAATACAAAACACCGACGGGATAGTTTGAGAAGATGAATAGCTGAAGATAAAGCGTGTTTAAAATAACCAGTTGGTTCCCTTTTAAGTGGTGAGATTGAAATTACGTCTGTTCATTCTAATATTTGGGAGAGATAAAAAAAGAAGAAGATGTCAGACAGAATATATTCAAAAGGATTTAATTATCAGCCCACAATTCCATTTTAATGGAACTCGACTGTCAATTAATTCCACCCGGGAAGGAAAAGTTCAATACAGAAGTGGAAGCATTAAGCTTTATCACTTGTGACTTGTCAGAAGAAGAGTAATTGTGTGTCTGACACTGAATATTGCCAAACCTGGCCGGGAAAGGACAGCAGGTGGGATGCTGGGAAGGTCATGGGATGCTATTGGAGCAGAAACGGGAATGGACGTAGGAATGGACACAGGAACAGACAGGGTCACCAGCTGTCTCGGTCAAGATAAGCTAATGGATCTTTAGTGTCACTCATGGGCTCCTGGGAAACAGGTTTGCTTTGACTGCATGGTCAGCAGGGCATTGGCTAGAAGGTCACAGGAGTTTTCTGTCTCCCTGTGACAGAATACAGAGGCCTGTTGAACTCAATGGAATCTCTGGAGCAGACAGCGGTGCAAACGAACACAGTCCAGAATATGTGTCTCAAAACAATGCCCTGCTTTTGAGTCTCTGCAAAGAGATGGTACATTTTGTTTAGCTGTGGACAAGTA
This sequence comes from Arapaima gigas, assembly GCA_900497675.1. Classification (NCBI taxonomy): domain Eukaryota; kingdom Metazoa; phylum Chordata; class Actinopteri; order Osteoglossiformes; family Osteoglossidae; genus Arapaima; species Arapaima gigas. The sequence continues at coordinate 675,239 of UFQX01000151.1, forward strand.
TAGAAGCTGGCAAATTCATTTGTGGGAAAGCTGTCGTTTTCAATAAGAAAAGTAAGGATTTTTCAGAAAATTTTCAACTAAATAAAATTAATTCCTAATGTATAGATTTATAAACTGATCTTTAAACTGATTCAGACATTATTCCAATAATGTATGTCATTGTCTTGCATTCACCCGTCTCTAGCTGGAATTTCCTGGATTGAAGCTTAGGAAATTTAATCTGCAGAAAGTTGTTTTAAGACTGATTGTCTTGTTTAGGGCCATAACAGAGCAAGTCCCTGAGGAAGATGGGTTTGTCTCATTGGATTAGCTGGTGATTTCATTGTGTGTGAGGAACCTTTTTAATGTATGACCTTTACCCACATGTCTTCAGGGCCAAACAATCCTTTCCATCTTATTCTCCACGCAGAAGCAAGAGGAAGAAAGTAGAAAGGGTGTCATCATAAAGAATGAACAACAAGTATGGGAGTTTCTAAAGTGCCGGCACAAGGTCCTTTATTATACTGAGCTCCCCATGATGGTACCTCCTGATAAGGCTGCCGAGGTCAGTCGGTCGCACCACGTGGTCCCTGTGTATTTGATCCCGATGCAACGGGCATGTCCATTAGGTCAGATCAACAAGGACACAAGACAGACCTCACAAGCCCCAAGCCCTCCCATCAGCTGTTCCTCCAAGGGGTGACTCTCAAAGACAACGAACAATGGCCCACGTCTCCCAAACCCCTTTCACACCGAACCTTAACCTGAACCTGGGAGGCCTGAGTTATACACTGACGCTGAGGTGGACAGGGACCACGGTGCAATACGAGCAACAACAATCGGCCGAATACCATGGTTTTCGTTGTATGAAGGACAAAATCTTGGTTCGCAGACAAAGTGCACTGGCTCAAAAAAATATAACCCTCCCCTACTGCAACCGCCAGCACCTTGAAAATTAGCACCAAAATATATAAAGACCTTCTTCATGCCAAAAGCATCTGCTTTGGACGTCTTGGATTTCCGCGAACCGCTTCTCGCAAATGATTCCGTTTTGTCAAAAGGAAAGATGGGAACAATCACTGCAGCCACGGTGCAAATGACGCATTAGCGATTAGAACCATCAAAGGGCTACAGTAGGAGACTCCCAGTCGGTCGCTGCCAACGGGAAGAGAGACCGTTTGTGCAATTAGCCGATGAGAAACACCTCGCACAGAAAATGACGTTTTTCCTTGCCAGTTTATTGTCTCACGGATGCCTGAAAAGAGATGTAGTCCTGAAGCATGGGTGAGGGTGAGCACAGATCTAGCATCTATAATCTCCACTTTTCCCTATAATTATGCATGTAATTGAGACGACCAAGATGTGTATCGCTGTTAATTTGCAGTTTGATTTTGTTTCCGTCTTTAAGGTCATACTTTTTTTTTTGCTTTTACTTTGAGAGAATAGGACTTATTTATCTTCCCGGTGACTTTGAACAAGAAGGTTGTCGACACGTTCGAAAAAAAATATCTCATTTTAACATGTTTAATTGCCTGCATATGGCTGAGGACCCTTTCATATTGAAATCGTTCTTTTCAGCAGAGGACATGAAAGCAATTCAAACCCAAGTTGCCTGCCTGTTATTTATTTTTTAAATCGTTAAATATTGAACGAAATGTGACATCATGTCGTCAATAGGCAAATGCAGACAGATGTACAGTGGGCAGACGATACGAATAATGACTATCTTTCATGAATTACAGCCATATATTCCATATAAAATGTGTAATATCTCAAAGGGGACAATATGTCCTTTTCAGATTCATCTTCTCATTCAGTGGATTTCAAATACTTTGAAGTCTTTTATAAGCCACCTGATATTATATCTAAATGCAGAACTGGAGCGATATTAAAAAAAGTATTATGCAAAGCTGAACTGGAATTTCTTTTGAGTTTTAATAAGTATCCAGCCTATTTGGCAGAGATGCAGGGATCAAAGTTCAGTTAATACTTCTGCCACAAAAGGGAAGGTGTAGTGCTAAGCGTGACTTTCTGATAATGCGATAATGGAGCTTTTTACACACTTAACGGGGCTCGTGCTGCTTCACGGTGAAGCCTCTTCCACCCGCGTGCTTCCCGCGGTGAGGTGTGCGCCCTGTTAATGTCGGAGCTGAGCTCCCGGCACTCTGAAAGTTCACTTTGACATCGTGGCCGTCAGCAATTTGTAAAACAAAATGCCAGGCCACGGGGCACTCTGACGCTTTGATCTGGACGGCAGGGTGGAAAATTACATTCCGCAGAGCACCCAATTTCTGTCCAAAGGCACAGCATTAAAAACTTCTCCGTCACCCCCCTCCCCATTAGCTCTGTCTCCACTTGTTAGACACTTTAATCCCATTTCATTGGACCTTAAATGGAGGTGGATAAACTGAAGATGGCCATTACCCATCTCTCGCAGGCTTATTTATGCTTGGTGCCACACATATACACACAGGCACACACACGGACGCAGCAGTTATCTTTCCTAAATTGACTTGAGTCAGACAGCTTGAACCTTGGAATTACTGAGCGGGGAAGGGATTCATCTTGCAAAGAACATTCCAAAAGCAATTCTTTTGTGGAAAATCGCTTTCAAAAAACTTTTCCTGAGAAACCAGGCAAAAACACTATAGATTCATGGGTGCTGCACACTCGCTGAAGAGCATCCCAGCTGGCATCAGACCATGTTTGGCCTTTGGAGTAATTCACAATGCCCCGCCACCCCCTGCTGCGACCATCGACACCTCACGAACATACAAATGCTCCGAGAGACATGCTTAATGATGGCTTGAGGTTTGTTTAGGAGAGGTGACAATCTGTTTAAGGAATGTGCAAGAACCTGAGTGAACGTATAAACCACTGTGCTACATTTGAATATCTAAAATCCATCATAAACTGGTACATTTAAATCACCCTGTGATGGATTTGCATTCGGGGTCTAGTTTCATAGCCTAGAACCTAGTGATACTGGGATGGACTCCGCAATCCATTACTCTGAGCAGGATGCAGCGGTTAAGGAAAATGTATGGATGTAAAATAAATGGTTACATCCTTTTGGGCAGTGGAAATGTCTCCTTGAAGTTTCTAACCACTGCTATCATGCAAAATCGCTCAGGAGCAGAACCTCCCCTATTATTCTAATCAAAATTATGTCTTTTTGCAACCTTGGGCTGTTTTCATTAGAAAATATAATGGTTTATGTTTGATTTTAAGATCAAAGGTCAAGTTTTCCTTAGATAAAATCACCATCATGCCATTTGCTGCAATCATGACTACATGAATAAGTTATGAATGGAAAGCATTTTCTTTTTTGTGAAAGCTCTTTAGAGCATGTGATAATACTCTTAATGAAGTGCTTTTTGGTCCAAAATATGCAATATATCATTCTGTGACAACTGTGGAAACTGAGGACCCCAGTACGAATGGCCAGGCACAGTGGAGCTGACATTTTTCTTTACTGTAATGCAGCAGTGTGAGTGTGTGTGTGTGTGAGTGTGTGTGTGCGTGTGTGTGTGTGTGTGTGTGTGTGTGTTGCAGGCACATGTTCTGGGATTTGCAGTGGCTTGCAGCTATAAATTGTGTGCTTACAAGAGCTGGAGGGAAATCAATGAGGAGGCCAGCTGTTAAAATCAGAGCCTCACAAAGATGCAGCCACAGCAGGAACGGCCTGGAAACACATGACCGAGCTTCCCAATCCTGGCCAGATGTGACTACATAGAGAATAATTCATGGTTCCTCATTGACTAACGTGGTGTGTGTGAGAGACATTTTCATTGTCAGAATCGCTGATAATCTGTTTTAAAATAAGCAGCAGTTGAGGCATAATGTCATCCTATTGCATCAGTCAGTGACCTTCACATGTTAACAATAGTGTGGTTTTGTTGATCTTATCAGGAGTTCTTGTTCTATTGAACAGCTGCCACACAGTCTGAAGCGTACAAATGTGGTTTACCATCCTGATGTTGAAAGTTGCCTTGGACAAATGATTTGGCTGAAAAAATGCAACAAACAATTTTACTCTTTAAAACGCACTGAATATAAACTTGATGTCTTGAAGTTTTAGGATAGAACAGTGCCTCGAATATTTGTCGCAGTCTCATCAAAACGCGTGTTGGAAGAGTACATACTGACCTATTTATGAGCTCTCCTGTTCATTTTCCGAGTCATTAGTCTCCCATTTTAATTTGTCCCATATCGATTTGGACCCCAAGCTGCTTGTGGTGTGTACCTGGTCTGCATAGGAGAGTTGGGTTTAGATCTATTTGGGTTAATTACCCTGTTGAACAGAACATCGGGAACCCATTTGGGACTCATGGACCACCACAGCTCAGTGGTCAGGTGACCCAGCCTTTCACCATCTCCTCACATGGCCCGCGGCATCTAATATCCACCCCGATTTCCTCTAACGCTGCTCTTATTACATCAGCAGCCAGAGCAGATTGAGGGAAATTAATTATGCACCTTAATTATGCAAATCTGCTTGGATATATAAAGGAAAGTAATAGAAATGTACCAAAAATATAGATAAGGGACAGATGAGAGAAAGATGAAAATGTGATGTTTTGGACAGGAAGCGTTCCTCGGCTTTGTAGACTCTGCTGGGGGACCTGAAATGACCAGGGAGCTGTGCCAACCCAGCTGAAAGGGCATTCGTAATGAGCACGTCACACCAGTGTGATTCGTGTTGTCACCCGAAACGTCCCTCAGCCAGCAGGTGGCACAGTGGTTTGAGACAAGAAAAACAGGTGAAACAAGGGAAACAGGAATGCTGCATTTTCTACCTTCAGAGGGTTGCTACCCTGAGTTGCTCCAGCAAAATATCTTCTTTAACTAATAGGTAAAATTTGTGAAAATTCAGCGTGCATGAAAACGCAGGCTAAGAAACTCAACAATGATAATAACAATACCTGCAACAATGGAGGGATGAGCTGTAACTAAGACTCGCACTGTTACATGGAGTGTGGAGGAGTGCAGTTCCAGAAGTGTCCTGTAGGTGGCAGCCACGACATGGCTGCTTTGCCTGCAAGTGAGGGGCCGCGCTGCGGGGGATGCGGCAGGTGGGACTCCCTACCAGGCAGCGGCTCGCTCCGGTCACCATTACTGAAGGCTGCGACCCTGTGGCTGGGTCACCCTGCTTTGTTACCACCGTCGCCACCAGCTGTCGGCTCCCTGGCAGCGGGCCTGTCCGTAGCGCGACCGGTGCTCACCCGCAGTGCACCTTTCCCTTTCTGTCAGCCCGCGTGGGGCGAAGCACTGGGAGCCCTCGCAGCGGCACGGTGCGGCTCAGCCATCAGCTGCTCCCTCACGGCTCCTCTTTATTACATAAACATGTAAACGTAAAGAATATTTCCACTGCTGCCCCCTCCCCCCAGGATAGTAGTGTAATGGTAGCAGTTTTTTGAACCTGTGCCACTGATCCAAGAGGCTCACCTGGACCACTCCCACCCTTCCCCCATCCCTGCGGGATATTACGGTTATTTTTTACTCCGTGCCACCTCTGCGATGCCCTTGCCGACAGCCCAAATGCACGCAGCTGTGGGGGCCACCAAACTCATAAGTATGTGTTAGCTGGTCGACATTTTTCTTCAGGAAGACACGTGGAGATAATCCAGGGACAGATCAGTGGCTCTGCGTGCCTGTGGAGAATGCTTCCTTAAAAATCCCATTTCCACCTTGAATTGTTCAGTACCGAGCAGCTGAGATCGGAGTCGAGTGCTCCGAATGTCCAAGGAGCGGCATTCAGACCTGAGCAGGACCGGGGGTGTCCTCTTTGCTTGCACGGTGGGGGAGGGAGAGGAGAGGCACTTTCCCACTCTGACACCATTTTCCATTGTGACACATCTCCACTGCTTCCACAGGACACCAGAGATTCTCTGACCCCACAGTGGTGCCACTCACTTATGCTTTCATTTGCACGCCCCAGGATTTAATACAGAACATGTGCCTCCAGTTGCCCTGTGCTGGACTGTGTCCCACCCAGGGGGTATCCTGTGTCACAGCTGTGCTTCCAGAAATGTTAATAGTGCCTTTTCCATCCTTTATCATTAACTGCTTCATCCTGGTCTCTCTCTCTCTCTCTCTCTCTCTCTCTCTCTCTCACACACACACACACACACACACACACACACACACACACACATACAATTATACTACGGGGAATTTATTGTGACCAGTTAGCCTGAAGCACATGTTTGGACTGTGAGAGGAAACCAGAGCACTGGGCGAAAACCCAGACAGAATCAGGGAAGAACATACAAACTCCACACAAACAGACCTGGTGCTGTGGGGCTGCAGCGCCACCCTGGCACGCCTCCTCCTGTGGAGATAACACGGAGAGTTCGGAATAAAGGAATATTAATGAATTCTTCAGTCATAAAACATCCTTCACCTGTCAGTTAGAAATGTGAAGGACATTTTCTATTGAAAATAATTACACCGAGAACAAATACAAAGAATAAATCCATCATTATATTTTTACCTTGAAAGAGCTCTTCCGCATTTAATCATTTTGTCATTTCAGTTTAGTAATTGTTTAGACTGTTAACCAGTTTTTATTTTTGTGTAGGAATGTATTCTCACATGTAGACACAGTCAAGTGTATTATAGAGTTCCACTTCTTAAAGCAAAGACATTGGAAAATACCACGAGAGGACTGCAGAGAATGAATCGAAACATTGATTCATAAGAAAATACATTAAGAAAGTATGATGCTGGACGTTGAGCAGACTGTGTGAGATGCTGAATGGTTGAAGGCCGTATCTGTTGCAGCACACAGTAAACTAACTATAGGTGGGGGTGAAGCGAGGTACTTACTCTATTGCAGGAGATTCTTCTCCACAGAGCTGAGAAGCGGGACTCATCATTTCAGGCCGTGAAAACCAGCAGATCTCATGGAGGGAGCAGACACAGAGAAACCAGTGCAAGATGTCCGTCAACAACAAAGAAGTGGCCAGTGAAGGAGGGGAGCAGCGTTTTCTTTCTGCGCAGATGAACCTGGTGGAGACAAATCCATAAAGGAGATAACTGTAAAGACAAGCTGTTTGTGTGCTGGCAATCCACTGGTTCTGAGGTAACTATTTAATATTTTCAGTACCTCACACTTTAAAGGCCGTGACAGGTACGCAGCTGCTGCCCGACGCGTGCCGGAAATTCCTACCATCGCGGCAGGCGCCGGTTCTCGACCCACTTCAGGCCTGGTGGCAGAAACTGGATGCGTTTTATTGTCACGTACAAATGATTTCCTTTAATTAGTTTGCGCTTCTTCTCGGCGTCTTGAGCCTGTTGTTCAGGCGATTAACTGGTGTGAATTAATCCATCACCAGCAACCGCACCACCATTACCAGCACTGCAGGGCTCTAAGATCCTTCCAAGGCGGGGATGCTCACATCGGCGTGGGCTGGATCACACCTGGGCCGGACCTCCCGCGGGCCCCCCGTGGGCTGCGGAACAGAAAACAAATTTGCGAGATTTGAATTAGTGGAACTCATAAAAGTATTAACAAGGGCCTCTTCACACGCAAGCGCCCCGTCACCTGAGGATTTCAGTTTACTCATATTTAATTGGGGAGATTTAGAGCTTATTCGCGGTTTACTACATTTCAATAAGCGGTTAAGAAGTTAACCCTACCAAATAAACATTTGGCCCTGACTTTTACTCCCTGTACCGCGGTTGTTCTGAGTCACAGCCAGACTGAGCTCACGCTCATTGATCCCCTCCCTCTATCTCTATAAAAGCACAACCCTCTTAATCCTCCTTTCAGACCACAACCTCCAACCACATACACTTAAGCGAGGCCTTTCTCACCAAAACCACTATACCATTACCGCTTTTCCATTCTGTTTCTTTTCCACTAGCACAAAAGATTGAAAGCTATATAATCTCCAAAACCAGCTATGGTCTTGGCTGAGGTAATTCTAAAGTCTTATTACATATTGGATTACCGAATACAAAAACTATAACTGACGTGGTCCTTTTTTTCCCTTCAGCGCTCTTGAGCTGTTGTGATTGTGACAAATCACGTCTTTTCTTTTTTTTCCATTCCGCCCTCCATGTTTACACAATTTGTGGCTCATTCAACAGTAAATGTCAACGACAAACAAGCAGCGGCACCGCACAGAATATATTTATTGCCGCAGCTGTCGAAAAGGCGACGCTGTACAGGTTAACTGCGGTTCTGTTATCGGTTGACCTTTATCAAGCTGATTGCCGTGTTAAATGACTATGATGGTATTTTGGATGCCACAGTGATTTGCGTTTAAAATAACACAGTCGCTCTTGCAAGGAAAGGGGGTCTTATTACGTGATGACATCTCCATTGCGGAGCAAGTGTCGTCCAGCATTTGCTCCTATGATTTTGCTTGCCTTCTCTTCCCCCACATGGATGATTTATGACGCGTGGGGCTGCAGAAGCAAATCTCTTTATACGCCCGTTTGAGAAAAACAGCCAAGAAGTCAATCAGTGCTGACGCTGTCGCAGAGATGTGAGCCAGCAAACTGCGCGGCCACGTTCTAAGAGGACCTCATTAAAAGAGAGTCACCCGTGTCACTGATCCAGTTGAGTCCACATTCAAAGGGCTCATGGCCATTAAACAAACAATGACCAGTGTGGCCTCCACAGTCCCCACTGAAGGGCATCTCTGTTCGGCACAGACCTATGCGGTCTATACCACAGAGCGGAGGCCCTTAACCTTGTGTCTGTGAAAGGGCTCCGGGAGGGGTCTCGAAATGCAGCCTTGCTTTGAAGAGGACACATTCTAACTAAAGTCAAAAATAAAACACACATATTGCCATGGTATTACAAACTGTGACATAATTCTCTGAGAAGGTGATTCATTTTAACAGCAATAAATGGACAGCGATATTTTCTCCAAATTTATTTACGGACATTCGTCTGCAGGGGTGCTTATCTTTAATCGCTTTCTTGAAGGGGTCCCTCTTGCACAGAAGGACCAAAACACAGAAATAGTTGAGCGAGATGATACCGACAGCACCCTCTCTCGGCGTTTCGATTTAAAGTCAATCATTTGCACTGCTTTGAATTTTCTGCAAACCTTGACCGAAGACATACCCCGTGGTCTCGAATGTCCACCAGAAGACTGCTCGGAATATGCTTTATTGTTCACAGATGTCCTCAAGACAAAGACATCTCCATGCGCAAGGTCTCTCTACCCATGTGTGACCTTCACCTTCCTAACTCCAACATGCAGATCTAAAAACCTCACCACCGAGTAGTTCCACACCGACTCCTCCTTTTTCACATCCTTGACGCGGCCAACCGGTTAAAAATGTTTTAGCTAAAGCTACGCTTGTAGATGCGGCACTTTGTCAGCTCTTATATTTTAACTGTTTGGCTTTGTTGTGAGGAGCAGCGAGGAGGGATGATGGTGGCGGGAGATAGCGCCACAGTCTTTCCGCCACGGTGGAATCGGAATCGGAATTCATCTGTCACATAAATCATTCATACTCCGCATGGGTCTCGCTCTTTGTTCGTTACGACTGGCAAACAGCCGCAGTTAAAGCAGATCAGGTCTCTGATAAGAAAGTGATGACCTTCTCCCATCCTTGAATTAAACAGCGACTCTTACAGTAACTCTAGTGCTGTTAGAAGCAGCAGTAAGGAACATAATAGCCCTCGAGAGAAATGGCAACAAAGGAGAAATCCATTCTTTGTGTGCTTTTCCCAGTTACGTTTCAGCCCGTATAAAATGGCAGCTTATTTCTGAATTATGTAATCCGCCTTCTTGTAGTTTTCGCCACGATTAACCCTTTGACATTATGTGCCAAAATGTCTGTGCAAGATCTGAGCACATATTAGTACTGCGCAGCTTAGCGGAGAGTTTCGTCCAGAGTCGCTTGAAATTTGACCCGTTATTTAGCGCGGTATTTCACTTGAGCCGTACAGGGTAAGTGCCTCTCCTGGAGGAACTGCAGTGGGAAACCTGCCAGTTGGTAACCTTGGAGTTACACATCTTTGCCTTTAATCCTTACGTTCCCCTCAGATTTATTATTTTGCATAATGTACTATTGATTCGCACCATGCGACCTTAGAGTGGAAAAACCCCAATATGGTGTGATGGCCAAGGATTTGATTTATGACCCTCGGACCTCACATACCATTTTCCGCTGAAGCCATCTATATGTTCTTACTTACCAGAGACACTTATTCAGTACCTACCCTTTTTATTGCATGTTAGACATAGAGGTCAAAATTGCAAGCCTGAGACTGGGGTGCTCTGACTTCTCATTGCATATGAGAACCTGTAAAAAAATCTTTGCAGGAAGATTTATAGAATTTCAAACACAGAAGACAGGAGATTATCTCTTCCCAGAACTCAGAAGCTTCTGCGAGGCATCACGGGATGTTCTACGCGGGTGATGAAGGGAAAAGGATCCCCGCGACCGACGGATTATGTCAGTCCCGTAGATGCCGATGATACGCAGATTGTAAATCACACAAGGCTGTGACTGTGTACGTTTCAATACTACAGAAAAAGGAAGTCAATGGAACGTTAAACTGCGGAGCTGTTTTGAGCCGCACGCTGCAATTAAAGTCAGCGAGAGTCGGCCACGTTCTCTAAGCTCCCAAATTCGAGGCAAAGATTCCTCAGATTTGACAGCAGAGTGCATCGATCACGGTGTCACTTGCACTGTCCATAAAAACACCTCCATTCCCAGTGGCAATGAGGTCAATGGTTACCGGATCGATCAAGTGGCTGGAATTTGTTTTTGCCAACCAAAATAGACACTTCACAATGCAGGCTGGGGCTGAGCAAAGTGTCATCTCTCGGTCAATGACTCTGCATTCACCAGTTTCTTCTTCACTTGGTCTTTACTGTCCTGCAAATATGGACTCCAGGAAGCCACAGATGGGTCATCTGGTCTGTGAACCTGTCCCACAGCTTAACTGGGAAGAAAGAAAAAGCGATCTAGGTAAAAATCAGTAACAGATACAGTATCAGCCAAAGTGTTTTCATGAACTGTTCTATTTCTATTATAAAATGTCCAAGTGATGAAAACCCGTATGACTGGCTCTGCTCTGGAAGAGGACTGGATTGTGCTGCTGGTTACCATCATCACCACTCTCACTGTCCATGGCTGAAGTTTATGCCTCAAGGAAAAGAAAGAGAGAGTGGGAAAAAAAAGCGTTTATAACTAGGAAAAAAAACTCGAAATATTGAGCCAAAACCACATTTGGTTGATGAAATTACCGCAGATATTTATATGTAAGCCCATTTTCCTGTATTTTCACATTGTAAAAATGTTTAACCATGTCCTGGCCAGAAATTGCTTTATGGAATCAGACACATGGTTGGCTATTTTAAGGTAATTACTAGTTCTACATTTATATATGCTCTGCACACTTGTTTTGAAACCCATAAATCTGTTTTGCACGTGGAAAATACATTTCTATTGTAAATCATACTTGAAGGCTATTTTTACAGTGATCACAAAATACAACCTGTGCTTTTTTCTTCACTGGGTTCGGTCGGGGGCTCCCAGGACAGAGCGTGACTGTATATGATCGTATCACTTCCGGTGTTGTTTGACTCCCTGGAATTCCAAACAGATGTCCGGGCCATTTGCAGAACCCCTGCTTGCCGAGTGGAAACGCCGGCGTGACCGATGCGGCCGTGCTGGGCGGACCTCCCAGGCAACAAAGACGGGAACGGCAAGGAGGTGTTTCGGTGCTGCTGCACGGCGCGTTGCAATGTGGTCGATGTTACTCAGTCGTTTACAGCTTGACATGTGTAGCTCGTAAAAGGGAAGCCTAAATCTCAAGGCACTTAGTGGTCTGAAAGCGGCAGACAGGGGTGTTTTCGAGCAATGATGGGTCATAAATCCAGGGACAGGTTGTGAGACACTGTGCTCTGAACTCAGCCACGATGATGTCCCATCCTTAGGTATTCACAGCTGCTGGATCGCATCACCTCGGGTGTAATTACACGTCTTGTGTTCTTTGTTCCCTTACTGCTTTATGAGAGGTTATGGGATTCTGTTATGGGAGGTTATAGGTTGTGGGACCTGTTGTGAGGGTTTGAGTGGGAGACACATGCGGACAACGGGCACCCAAACTCCACTCCATACTCCGAACACTGCTTTGAATTTACAGAGATTTTTTTCTTTGTTGCCTACAAGCATCTGTCTGAAAATTTATCTCGCCATTGCAGCATGTCCCAGAAATGCTCCTCAGTGCCGTAAGATACGGCGCTGGCTGTTTTATAAAAGAACCCGATGAGACAGATCAAAACCAGTCGAATGAGAACCTTCCTGCCGCACTGTGTCAGTACAAAAGGCGTTTAGAGCACATGGCATGATTTGTATTTCTTTCATGAACTTTCCAGGAAGGCAAACACTGTATTAATAATCTTTGAGAACCCAACATATTTTTACCAAATAGGAACTAACAGAGATCAGAAATAACAAACAAAAGGCAATCTAGACTGACATAAAAAAGTGCCTGCATGAGCACTTTACACTAAGAAAACCACTGAAGCCCCATACATCACTTGTTATCACTTTCCGTCCTCTTTGTCCTTTTAAACATAGCAGCCGCAGTTTTGGATGCTAAATGCGAAGGTCCACCGGTCACTAGTCTGGCCGATGGAGGAGCCACACAAACCCTGGTTTGCATGGAAGCATTTGATGTCACGTGATCAAGCAGACAGAGGCCTCAAGTGAACCCAGTTACCCTCAATATATCTGCACTGTGTACTGTGCACTGCCCACTTAATCTCATGTAAACTGTCCATTAGTAGCCCTCCCTATCACGCTAAATTTACTGCCCACCTCCTCCAAGCCGCTTTCCTTAGATGACATAGATGTCAGTCAGTCCTTTTCCTGCTAGATACTGTGGCTTTGTTGTGTATCGCTCTAAATGTGGAGGACCAAACAGAGTACTGCGGACCAAAGCACAGTGCCGTATTTACTAAATATTAGTGTATTTGCTGGGTTTATAAACTGGGTTTATTATAGTGATGTTTACTTGAAGAAAATTATTATACAGTACTGTGCAGAAGTCTTTTAGGCACCTGTGGGAAAAATGCTATAAAGCAAGGATGGTTCCAAAAATAATGCCATGAATACTTATTAATCAATAAACCAATCTCAATCAGATCAATATTTGGTGGGACCACCCTTTGCCTTTAAAACACCATCAATTTTCTTATGCAAACTTGCATGCAGTTTAAGGTAGAGGTTGGTAGGTTCTTCCAAACATTTTGAGGAACTGGCCACAGTTCTGCAGACTTTGACTGTCTCTGCATGTCCTCCCAGACTGACTTGATAATGTAGAGATCAAGGTTCTGTGGGGACCATAGCATCTGTTGCAGGATTCCTTCTTTTTGCTCAAGATAGTTGTGTATGAGTGAGATTGGGTGTTTGAGGTCATTCTCAGGCTGCAGAATGAATGTGGGACCAACCAGAAACCCCCTGATGGTAGATAAGAATCTACCTGCACTTCTCAACACACATTGAAGTTGCACGCCTAAGACTTTTGCACAGTGCTGTACGTCGGGAACAAATGTCAAGACGACGTTTAATTATGCATCAACAAGACATAAGGCAGTTTACTGACTGAAAATCGAAATCAAAATATGAAATAATGCGACGTGCACACACCCATGTCAGTTACGTTCAAGTAAGGACTAGCAGATGCTTCTTATTTATACAAATAAAAGTGAAAGGAAGTAGCTTTTTAAGTAACACATGACATCATCCCTCCAGGCAAAGATCAGTCAAATTGCCTTAACCTTCGCACTGAAAGAGCATAAGAATTCGAATTGTTACTCCTCCAGTCAAACTCCACTATGTCTCGTATAAGTGACGCCACTCCTGGGTTGGGAGTATAGATTTTTCTGGAAACTTTTTTACCAGTGCGGTGGCTCACTCCAACTTTTCCTGTGCAGCTGGTGCCGCTTTCAGCATTTTTCCTGACAATAAATCTGCAAGTGAACAAAAGACATGTAGTTTCTCCACACAGGAATTATGAAACAAACCCTTAGTCAAGAAACGATTTGTAGCTATAAGCACTAAGAAGTATTAATATAATTACATAAAACTGCATTACGTTATATTTCTATCTCACTGCCAGTGCAAATCAATAATCACAGATGAAAACAGTTCTGCTGAATGAGCCTGAGTCGTGGCTGCCCTCCTTCTCTGGTAAAAAGCAGGAGAATTCATAGAAGGATACAGGAGCTGCCATGAAGTCTGTCTTGGAAGACATCGTAATTTTGCCTTTAATAGAAACCATGCATGTCTGAAAGCTCTGAGTGGAATTATATGAAACATGCGAGTTTATAATGGTCACACACCCTTAATCACAGCTTTGCTGCATCACAACAGCGGCAATGTTTTAATGTTCCAGTATATATTATAAAAACGCACAAATATAATCCTTCCAAGACTGTGATTCATTTCTGCATCTCTCTGGGTTTCAGATCCCAGAACAGAACCAAGGAGGAAAAGGAGCAGATTAGAAATTTATGCAAGTGGCCTTGAAATGAACTTGGATCAGCTAGAATAAACAAAACCTCTTTCTTCTTCTTCTTCTTCCTCTCCTCACACACTGACACATTCAGGCCTGTATTTTCTGGACAAATGCTGTGGAAAGTTGACTTCATGTGGAAATGCCTGTATGGACAGCATCATCCTCCCTTCCCTGATATGTGATTCAGGTGCTCACAGAAACTTGGCACCTTCGGACGTGTAGCGGTGAACTTGGCAGCTACGATCCCCACCTACCTTTTGTGATCCATATGATGACAATTGAGTCTTTGTGAGTCCTATACGTGAGATTTAAAGACTGAAAGTTTTTAAACGCAAAAGGGCACCTGTCTATTCCACAAGCGTATGTAGAATTTTGTGGAAAATGAACGTCTTTCTTAGGCTCATTTTGGCTCCTTTGTTACTGCTCTACTGTATGTCACAGTTTGATTTAACATGCGAAAAACACCCTCTTCAGCACATTATTGTTACTAAGCAGGTAAAACAGATTCATTGAAAACTTATTTTAAGTAGCAAATGGTTCATGTAATGTAAGAGATGTTTTAGATGTGTTAAGTACCCTACAGCATATCAAAATATGAATTTACAGATGTCACAACTCCAAATGTTTGAGGATTGTGGAAAGCATTTTTTTGCATAAAGAGAACCGACCAGAACAACGCCAGCCTGTTTGGAGAATGTTCTGCAGAGATGAACTTCAGAGGAGTTACTACAGTCAGAATACAGTATATTTCTACAAAAACAACATTTTTACAGTGTATCGCAGAGCTCGCCCGCACACCACTGACTCAACTTTTGGTTGTATCACAATTGTGCACAAACGTTTGGTGATCCTCAAACTGAGGAGGGTCAGTGCAACACATAAGATGTATTTTTGAGGGAAAGAGAGTAAGAGGCCGAAACAAAATTTAACCTGCACTCACTTCTCAGGTTGCTTGTCAGGATTTTGAAAGCCAGTCAGCGAGGAGGAGGAAGGTCATTGCCGTCACCTTCGCCGGTCAGCGTTCCGCACCCACGCAAGGAGCAGCAGGAGGCTCCGCTCCCCACTTTTCTTGGGGCGGCTATTCCTGCACTGCGTTAATGGCTGTTTGGCAGCGGCTCGCAAAGCCGTCTTTGATCTATAGAAACCGTGCTGCGAGAAAACGCAGCAACGTCGACAACATCATCCTCTAACTGGACACGGGGGTAATGCCAGCGCCACCAAGCTGGTCGCACCCAGCGGCTCACTGCCCTCATATGGCCCCCGGTGTGAGATAAGGGCGGTGGTGCATCCTGCACGCAGCGGCTGCGTGTTTGATTCAAACTCATCAGGGTCGTAATCCAATTCGCAGATTATTTCTCTCACAGTCGCAAGTGTAATCAGACACAATACCGTCGGCCGCGCTCGCCTGTCCCACGCTTTATGAGGCGTTCGGCGCGATGGCGCGTGATTAGCGGGGATCTGATGCACGCAGGAAGCCTCACCCCTCCTTCATCAGGTGCGTTAACCGTCCGCTCCGCCATCAAAACTGCGCCTTGTTTTCTGTAACCAGGCAGAAAAAACGTTCTTCGCTTCCTAAGTGCTCTTTGATTAAATGTTTCCACGCTGGAGTGTTTGCAGGGACAAGAAAAACCTTAAGAAGAAAATTCTCGTCCGGGAAAAGAGCACCGCGAAAGCTCCCTAATCCTCACTTGTTTTCCTGAGGAACAAAAGACATACAGAAACTTGATTTATTAAATGAAATAAGAATTAAATGAGAAAGAGACGTGTAAACATTCTCTTCTGGGTTGTTCATTTTTGAGACAGAGAAAGATGAATAATGCTGATCTAACGGTGTGTTTGCGCTATAGATCCACAGGTTGTGAGGATCAACACCTCTGTGATGCCGCACCTGTAGTTCAACCCCCAGCAACTTTTCTGAGTTTAGCGAAGAAGGGCGACGGCCCCCAGGCTCTCTCCTTTCTGCCCAGTCGTCGGAGTTTTTACTGCGCCGGCAGCTTCCCCAGCGCAGCAGCCGCCGCACGCAGCAGCGACAGCCTGGAGGAACGGAGCTGAAATGCAGCGCGATGCGACACCAGAGAGACCCAATAAAAGCGGGCGTTGTGGCCCGGCGTGGTCGCTCGGTAAGCCAGCCCTCTGCGTCCCGAGGTCATCCTTTTATACAACGTGGGCCAGGACTTAGTTTTTTAATGGCGTCCTTCAGTTTATTACAAGCAGTGGATTGATGCCCCATCTACTTTCCTTCTTTCCTGCTTTTGATTTTGAAGATGTCTGTCTTCTTCTTCCCATGAGGAAAGGTTTTATTATTTATATGCGTAGTTACAATTCAATAAGCATATTCTCATATTTCTTGGACAGGTAGCTCCAAGGGCCTCTGGAACTGGTGGAACATCCCTCCAGATCATTATTCATTTACCTGACACTCTTCTCCAAACTGACATCCAATGTCAAATTTGTACACTAAACTACTCGCAGTGATTTACCTATTTATACAGCTGGGTGCCTTTTACTCGACTAATTCCTTAAAGGTGTTACAGCGGGAGGAGGGTTTTCAACCCTGAACCTTCTGCAGTGGCTCTAACCACTATGCAACCATTTGCTGCAAGTCTCACTGTACTACACATTCACTGGGCGTCACCAAGGCCATTTGGTTTTAAAAGTCGCGTGGCCTTTGTGCACATTTGGCGTTTTTCTTCTTAAAGCGGACCTCGGTATGAGAGTAGCAGGGGTGGGTATGGGGTGTTCGCTCATGTGCATTAACTTCTTTTAAAGTCTGAATTTCTGCACTTGTCTGACAGCCTAATTCCTGAGCTCTGAAAAACGTGGAACATCGGAGTGTCTCAAAGCCCTTTTCAATTCCAGGGTCTGTTATTATCTACTAACCGGAGTAACAAATAGATCTGTTGAAGTCAAAATGACTTTCTCGCCAGGGGCGAACAGGATTTTCGCAGATCATTTCTCAGCAACAAGAAAAAATGAAATGAATGGCGCAGCGCAGTGACTTCATTACAATCGGATTAAAAAATATATATTTTAATGCATCCTGAGAATTCGTGGGTCCTACCGGTTACTGATGTGCTGCCGGCATTCAGACTCACGACGCTCATTTTGAACGTTGCCGAGTCCTGCTTCGAAATCCAGGGGACAAATCCAGGGCAGGATTTTGGCACTTTGTGTTTTACAGTCCCTTTAATTTAATGAACCGGTTTAATGGATGCCCCTCTGCTTGAAGATAAATTACTTTAATGCCTTGACCACGTTTCTCTGCTAATGTGAGAGCAATACTCCCAAGAATAACTGAGAAATGTGCAATTAAGACTGTCAGCTGCTCGGCCAAGCAGAGCCCCACCCGCCGTGATGGATCGCGCGCTAACCCATGTTGTACAGAGAGGGATCGTCGCTCTCCGTTCTCTGCCCCCCTTTTCCGTCTCATTCACTCCGCCCGCAATGAAGGCAGGGAGGATGATTATACCTTGATAGAGGAGTTCTAATTTCCCTTTAACAATGATGAGCTCTGAGTCTGCATTATACACGCATGGCTTCCTGCAAATTGCTCATAAATGGCTGCATTGAGAGCTGGGACCGATGTATGGATTGCTTCTCTTATCAACTTCTTGACCTGAGTCTGAGGTCGAGACATTGATCCGGAATGATTCGGTGACCTTGCGGTCGGCGGAACGTTCCGAAAGGCTTTCAGGCACCCAGCACTCGGGCGCATCCTCCTTATACTGGTCGCGTAGCTTCTTCTTCTAGTTCGTCAGCGTCCGTCAGCTTCAAACCGAAGACCTGAACCTTACAGTAGCTTTCACGCTGCTCGACCGTCGTGCCGTTACACACAATATTATTTTTTTTCCATTAGTCTGTAGGGTTTTCTATCTGTCGCACCTAATATATATTCCCACAGCATACGTGCCCGCTTGCATAAAGATACGTATATCATTATTTTTCCCGCATGGTTCTACTGGGAATCATTTTCAGAGGTTCATGCTGCACTGCCGCCACAAACCTGTGATTAAGTCGGCCCTCTTCAAGAGCCAGAAATCTTTTTTTAACCCTCATTTCTGGTGATTAACGCTGCTGCCTTTTCAATCAGACTTCAACTCTCCAGGTTTGCTTTGGATTGCGTGACAAGTTAAAACACACTGCATAAAATTGCAAAAAGTGCGCGCATTGTTCAACACATCCCCGGGGGAACTGATTTCGAATGTGAGATGTTCGGCGTCAGGTGTACCTTTACGTTGACTTCTTTCGAGCGAATGCCTTTTCGTTACCGCAACACGTATGCAGATGTTTAATAAATAACAAAGCATTTCTGAGATGTATTATTGATGGATAAGAAGTCACTCTGCCATTTTGTTCACCCATAACTTGTCTGTTTGCTGAATTACGAGGGTTCTGGAACATTCGGTTGCCAACCTACAGGCTCGGCCCCCTGGAGAACACTGGTCAGACTGCTTACGCAGCAGCCTTTTGAATAACCGAGTTTAAGACTAAAGCCAAAAGCAGTCACAGTGGCAAGGCTTTCTGGAGACCCTTCACCCTTCTTTATTTACGCACAAGCCACATATTTCGCAAATTGCTATGTACTAAAATTATTTTGAGCTTGTTTTTCATTCTGCTTTGCCCATATTTACCGCTGTTGTGCTGCAGGTAATATGACTGGTATTTGAGTTTGAGATGTACTCGCCTTTCCAGGTCGACCCCTGCGTGAAACGTTACTCGTGGACAACCTTACAGAGTACCGGTTTCTAGCGAAGACCGCAGGTCTGCTGTAACCCCCAAAAAGTTGTGGGAAATTTTAATCATCCATAAATAAACCTAAGATCCTAAGCATTTGCAGATATTTTGAAACACACTGCGTACACGTATAAAATGCATAATTTATAAGCTGGAGAGCGTAAATGTTAAAATAAGCAAAATAATTATCATAATAAGGGAATGAAATCATAAAAGTAGGCAAAAATAAATTGGCTTTCACGAGATCATACATATAAGTAACCAAAATCTGGGAAAAATGCTGAGCAACAGAATTTTGGTTTATTAAGTGTAACAGTTTATTTGCCTGCTGTGACAGCCTTACAAACAATCTTTGGATGTCATATTTCCTTTGTTTTTTTAGTTAGCAGCTTTTGGGTAAATGAGAGAACAAGTGACGTAGCAGGAGCTGGCCGATAGAGCTGAGGCTGGTCGCCGCCGCTCAGAAGCCTGCGCTCAAATTGAAAACACACGGGAAATGGGAAGAAATATTGGAACAGTTTATAGTGTGAGTTGTCCCCGGGCCCTGCAGCCCTGCCTCTGGGTCCTCGTCCAGTCGGTGGCGTTATCAGAGGGAAAACACGCTAACCCAGCCAGCGGAGGGAATGATTTATACTTTCTTCTGCCTGTAGATATTTCCAACCTTTCTGAATCCCTGTTGGCAGATAGCGGGGAGAATACTTGCATTAATTTCCTATCTAGCGCCGCCCGCCATCAACAAGATAGATGCGTATTTTGTTGGCAGAAAGATACTGATGTGCTGTTTTTTTCCTAGAGGAAAATTAGCTCAGTGTTACATTCGGAGGGAAGGTGCCTGAACCACATCTGCATGTCTTCTTGGTGACCATCTTTGCACCCCGAAAAACAGGAACAGCAGCCGTCCTCAGTGACAAACCCGTCCTGACGTACGTTGGCACCGCCCGCAAGGTGCACGTTTCACGATTCAGGCAGACGGCTGCTCGCTGTGGTATATCCGACAACGTGGATATACCACACAACCCGGTGACCCCTAAAGTAAATATGAGGGCAGCAGGAAGCCGAGTGGCAAACAGCACCAAGGGGCAACCTGAGAGCAGCCAGTTTCAGGCCCAGCAGGTGACCAGCAGCAGTTACCCCTGAACAAGGTATTTAACCCAAACTGCTACTGGAAAAAATAGCTGGCTGTAAGTACAAATAAACACGCAGTGATTTTTTTTGGACGCAACCGGTATCCAAGCAACTAAATAGCAATATTCGGCAGGAAAATTGGCTTCACTCTTGTGTAATTGCAATATTAATTACCTGCGAAAAAACGCTTTGCTGTTTTCATGTTTTGTCATCTTCACGTTTTCTCGCACGTGTTCTTTTCTTTGTGAACGACAAGATTGATTTCGTGGTTTGAAAGAATGCGGCGCGTAAAAAAACGATCTACTTTTTACCTACCCCATCTAGCATATTTTCGCAGACAACGTGTGAGTTAAAAATGTGACTTTGATGAATATTTCTGAGTTAACTATGCTGGGGTCAATAAATAAGCAGAGCAGTTTTTTTCTCCTTAAAATGGAAAATAACTTCGTCAGTGCAGAACATGGCTTCATCCTCCGTGAGCCTGCTGTAAGAAGACCTGTGCGAAAATGAGAAAATAAGAGCATGTCAGGGAGACGACGGCCCAAGCACAAAGGCATGGTCCTCCCGAACAGGCAATTCCTCAGCGGCTTGTCTCAAGTGTTAATTACCTATTGACCTTGGCTGCCGTGGCCGTCTTGAGCAACAAGGACACAGGCTGCTGCCGGGTGATGGACACGCGGTTGCCAGGTTGATGGACGGCACCCATTACTCCACGCGAACAGGACAGGAAGAGGTTAAACAGCCCGGGATTCAGAGCAAATCTGTCCTCCTGCCCTTGTCTTATCGCAACCGAACCCTGGAGTCGGCGGCTTCTTTTGAGATACAGCAACCTAGACGCAAAGTCTTTCCGCTGAAACCTGCTCTGCTGTTGGCCGTGGAAATCGGCACCATATTAAGAGTTTATTCTGGCTTTTATGTTCTCTTCCACATAGAGATGGGAGGAAACCAGTGGCTGAGAGCTGAGAAGAGAAAAAGAAACGATGAGAAAAGGAGGGCATTGTGCAGCTGAAATTAGAATCGTTACAAAAGGCCGACGACACTTATCAGGCTCTTTGTGCCGGTCGTCCTGCGGCTCGAATCGCTCCCTGGCAGGGTTTCACGTGACACAAAAGGCTAAGATGGGACTTGGTGGAACGCTTAGTAAGGTGCCGTGTTCGGGGTTCTGAACAAGAGGGCCTCTTCCGGCTTATTCCACCCTTCCATACCTGAAATCCCCGACCTCTGACCTTATCTTCGAGACACAACTGGCAAGAGACTCCCTCCCGTCGTCCCCACAAGGTCTTTACCTGGCTCTGTTTCATACCCTAAAGGTAGTACTTTCTAGCTTCCGTTGGAGAAACATGTTTCCAGGTGCAGGCAGTCAGCCTCCACCGCGCTGTCAACAAGCTGCTCGTACAAAGCCAGATCTCACAAATATCTTTTCTGCATGACACTCATCTCACACTTGGTATAAATGCTTCTGTCACTGGTATCCAATTCTCTCTCCCTCCCGGCAGCCTCAGTCAATACATTTTTATTATTATTTATTTGCTTTACTAGAACATTTATTCAAAGTGACAAATAGAGCTCACATTTTTTACTTTTGCCTATTGAGATGGCATGATGCTGAATAAATATTTCAAACATAAATGAATAAAAATTTATATTATAATTTTATATAGTGTGATTTGACCGTAATTCTTTATGGAACAGGTTTACCCAAGATTTACCTGGGTGGGCTTTGATTTGAGTTTGTTTCAGTCATGTTCAGTCATCTACAAATATGAATCTGTCTGTGTTGAAATGCACAATAAATTGTTGAGAATCAAAGGCACCAAGACCTGCCATCCCGACTCGTTTTTTCACCAGCGCATTCGGAATGGCTAACGTTAGAAATGCATCCGCCAGTGAAGGAGGGGGAAGACGGTACAAAATAAAGGAAAACTCTGCAGCTCATTGCAGGCAGCAGGTATGGAGACTCGCCGAGGGCCTCTGTAGAGGCCTGCACTCCCGGCGCTATGGCAGTGTGATTCTGCGAGGTTCAAATGTTTATCCGGGTTAAGCATGACGGCACACGAGCACTCTCTTCCCGATTGCTTTTCCCTCTGATAAATAAGGCTTAAAATGAGCTCTCTTCCCGTCCATGCGAACCATCTTCCTCTCTGCTGGAGTTCGCCCCTCCGAGGACGGACAGACGAGGTACTGGAACGGAAGCGCCTGAATCCTGGGAAAAGCCATGACATTACAACACAAATAAGTTAAGAACAAATAAGTTCTCTGAATGCAGTTTAAAAAATAACATAAAAATTGTATCTAAAAAGGCCAAATCAGAAAAAACGTAAAAAAATAACTGTCAGGACTATATTCAGTCTTTATGCTGTAAAAAACCCAGTCATGCATAATACCGTGAAATTCTAATTCAGTTGTATATTAAATAATTTAAGTATATGATTTTTTAGACTGTAAATTGTTGAAGAAAAAATGGCTTATTTGAAACTTAATGTCTATTTCACAGTTTATTAAGGTATAAATACTGATTAGGTTTCTAATGAAATGTGAAATCCATCAATTAAAACAGTTTCTGCCATGTTAACTTTGTATAAATGATGTGAGGCATAGTTCTTCTCAAATCTGTTGCATCTACTATGTTAGAGAAAAAATACAGTGTATATAAAAAAATTTGTAGCACAGTGGAGTAGCAGTGCAAAGCCTTACCTGCAGGGCCTCACGTGGCCCCCTCCCAGGGCTTCTCTACCTGTTCAGCTGAGATAAACAGGAGCTACTTTGTGAATGACTCCCACGCAGAAAGAGCGGCCAGCTGGTGTGTCTGACCGCCTGTGCTGGTCACTCCTGGGAGATGCCTTCTTGCAATTATGAAAAGTCATTTTCATGTTTAAAAAATAGTTTTTGTTGATAATACGCTTAATGCGAAATGCCGCTGGGATCCCACCCAGTTACACCCCTGCGCAGAAATACCACAAGCCTGGACTCGGAGGCACACTTGCCATGAAAAGTACACGTGTTGCTTCCAGACATAATTGTATATCTACAAATGAAGCTGCTTTAGAGTCACTGATGTCAGGCTGCGCTCGCCATGCATTTACATCTGTCTTGGACCTCAATATGGACTGGCTGGCTGAAATAGCCTCCAGGCAGAACTAACAATCTAGGAAATTAAATGAAAAGTAAAGTCCCCTCTAAGTAATTAAAATACTGTAGAAAAATGTGTGCAAATTATATAACATATGTAGTCCGGCACCTGAAGAGTAAATAGCGAAGGACTGGCTCCCAGTCTGCCTTCTACATTTTGCTATTTTTTTGCATGTACACAATGGGGACGGAAGGACCTCAATAATTATTTCCTTATTGAAATCCATGAAGGCAAATGTGGTGTCACTAAACCGCAATGAGCTGTGTGCACCTTCAGCCAATACGGCGCCTAATTACTTTTTTTACAGCCCACTTAATTCGCTTTGAGTCAATACTTCACCATTAGTGGCACATTGGTACTTGGTGAAGCCCCCCATTTCGCTGTTCCGCTTTAAGTCACCTTTCCATAAAGTGATATTCGCCACATTTTGTTCAAAGGTCTTTAAGATTCGGGCTGAGTAAATTAGTGCTTCATTGCAACAGTGAATGAACAAATAATTGAGAGGAATGAGGAATTAGAGTCTGCGATAAAGTTACTCCAATATTTGCACAAAAAAAGAGGTTAATTCACCAGCGAAATGTGCCGAGTATTTCGGATCTTGCGGTGCTGCACTGCTGACCTCTCTGTGGCATCTCAACATGCAGAAGGAGCACTGGAGATGCTTTTGCACCTGTTTACCGGGCAGGTCCCAGAAAGGACAGACCATCAGACCAGCAGACCGTCTGCCCATCACACCCTGCTGTGGATGCTGGTGAAAAACAAGTCAGTGCCTTAACAAGGCCGAGACTCACTGGAAGGAACCCAGGAGCACCTCTGCTTGCTGCCTTTGCCAGGTTAAGTCAATGATGAGAATATTTGTGCCCAAACTGGTGTTTCAAGCTGAAGCAGTTAGTGTGTCAGCATGATACCAACAGTGGGGAAGATCAGAGCAAAATCAGGAGTGTTGAGTCAGTGTGAGGCCCACATCGACTCCCCTCTGAGTCTGTTTAACCCTAACTGTGTCTACAGAGTGCAGGACACGTGAGGCTACAAGGTTTTGACCTAACCAGGTCACTGTTGTTTTCTTTAACTTGCTTCGAACGAAAGATATAGCAACATGACATCTTGGGCCTTATCTTCCTTTCGACCTGTTCTTTTTGTTGGGCACTGTAGACCATCAAACCTCCAAAGATCCAAATCACGTTATGCAAACACTAGTGCTACCTCGACCGTGGACACACACACACTCCCTGCCACACGTCGGCCGGTAACACTGACCGCAAGGTAGACCTCAGCACAAAATTCAGCAGAGACCATTCATACCAGCATAAGTTTCTGGTGCGAAAAGAAAGTTAAGAGGATCCAAATCCACCCACCCCTTAGAAACATGGACGTTGAAAGCGACGCCCTTTCGGAAGACAGCGGGTCAGTCCCGAGCCCTCTGCTGTTTGATGTTTTTTGGGAGGAAGGTCTGCTCTGGGGGTGGCTGAGACGGCCGTGCCGGCTACTCACACGGCCAGACTATCCGTCTGGACATTGACAGCTTCAATGCTTCTCTCAGAACCGAATGTGACAGAACACCTCGGGGCATCAAAACAATTTATATCAACAAGAGCATCAGCAGCAGCAGCAGCAGCGGCGGCGGCGAAGGCGGCGGCGCCGATACTCTCTCCATCTGACGGGAGAGTTTACGGACTCTGCCAGGTGTCATCGCTCTGCTTCCCCCGCCAGCGTTATTAACCTGCAGAATTCCATTATGATCCAGCCATCACCTGAGGACTCGTGTCAGGGTGTCGTACAATAATACAGAGATACAAGTGACAAGCAGGCAGATTTGTCACACGTGGCAGGGATTCACTCTGCATACCTTCCTCGACACCCGTCAAATACACCGCAGCGATGACATCACGGCACGTGTGTTTATGTGATGTTGAAACTTCTTTACTGAAAACTACATTCTTATTAGGCTGTTAAAGCAAATGTGATTATTCTTCTGTGCACTGGTGCCAGATATGATGGTTTTCCCTTTTCTCAGCGCAGGCTTCCAGGCCTGGTCTGGACAGATCTGTGCTCGAGCTGACTTTTGTTCCCACTGAGCTCGTGATTCATTTTCCACGATTTAGTCATTGATTGAACTGATCGCATAAGTCGGGCCACGCTGGGCCAAGCAGGTTAGCGGAGGACTCACTACAGTTTTTCAGCTAAATCAAATATGCATTGGTGTAAGAGAGCTTACAGCTACATTTTGCAACTGAATCATGTTTTATTGATCATTCCCAAAACTTGCAGAACTGAATAAATCAGTATTGAACTTCTGACTTAAATTAGAGTTTTAGATTCTGTGCCTTACTTAACAAACTGTGGAAAATTTCGTGTAATAACTGTTTATTAGAATAAACGGCCGCAGTTTTAATACTATTCAAGGAGAAAATCAAGGAATAAACTTCACTGAAGTTTAATTTGGGCTGTACACCAAAAAACATAACATTTGGTTTAATGCGGCATCAAAGTGCTGGGACGTTCTTAGTTAGAGTAATTCTTACAGAAATGGATTAAAAACAAACGCTTTCATATCTGCAAGACATCTTGACACTCATGTCGACTGAAAGTCGGACGGAATTCAGCAACCACATCTGATCCACGTTGCAGGACTTGGCTCTTATACATCTTGTCTTATTAATATTATTCTATTTTGTTTCCTAAGTTGTATAAAATATAATGTCTGGAAAGAAATATTAGCCAGACCTCTGGCTGTGCCCAGCTGTCAGTCACACCCACAAGCATATTAGCACCCACCTACTTCCCCACTACAGGCACTGTTTTGATAAACTCGACCCCGCCCCACCTCTGCCTCTGTCTCATCCCAACTGGGGGGCTACACAGCCTCTCCAGACAGCAGGTGGGAGCCCTCAAGTGGGCTCCAAGGCCAAATGGACAGTAGCCCCTGCGATCACAGCATTTACACAAACATGCAGAGGGTTCCTGCACAACATAGTGCCAGTTCAGCAATTTATTATTGTTATTAATTTTTGCAGACATTTTCCTCCAAACAATGTTCGGTTCACACAGCAAGCAGTGATTTACTCCTTTATGCAGCTGGAACTGGTCAGGCTAGGTGTCCTGAGTTTTATGGCACGAGCAGGGACTATAGCCTGGATCTTTTGATTTCTTTAACCGTTACGCCACCTGTTTTCTCCCAAATACGTGGAGCACAAATATCATACTAACTTTTTATGCCCCCCTTCACCATACGGCTTCTTCTGTAGTAACAGCAGTATTCCCAAGGATCATCAGACTGAAGAGGTGCTGTCGAGGAGGGCAGAGAGCAAAAGACACGAGTGCAGGTTTAAAGTGGAGAACCTCCTTACAGCAGACATTAACTAGGTGAACGACTCTCGGGCTGCCTTCTCTTGGGTGATTATGGCATTTTTGGACAATCATTCCCAAAGCACTTCACCCAACTTTGTTCGATCTGATCATTAGGAAGGTTTACTCCAGGGGTCCTAAGTCACTGTGCATTGTAGATGATTTTAATTTGCAGACTGAGGAAAGAGTACAGTGACACAAAGGATGAGCGGTTCACAGAAGAACAATGGTCCATTTGAGAACGCTAATCACCAGCAAGATCCCGAGCGTGTTCTTTTCCCCCATTGTCGCAGAGGCCTGTCTGAATGGGTCTGGACATAATTGTTCCATTAATGTGTTACTGCTCCTAAATGGCTTTGACTGCTGCAATTCCACGCATAACAATCCTTATCAATTCCGCACACGGCATCTTCTCATTCCTATGTGCCATAAATACAAAGTACTTTGCTTTTGATGGAAGCGTTGATGACTCTCGCTAGGGTGAAGAGCCCCACTTTAAGAAGTGTGCCTGTGTACTTATTACTGCATTGTCAGGTTTATAGGACAGTTTAAAAAAAGAATTCCTTCACTGGCTGAAAAACTAGCCAACGTTCAGGACCCACCTGTAGTTTTATGACCCACAGTAGGTTTCCTCCAAAAGGTGATAGGACTGTGGCATATTTGGCCCTCCTGGTGTCCCTGTGAGCACAGTGGTCTATCTACGTGACATGTTCTTCACCTGTCAGCAGCTCAGCACCTGCCAGGTTGTGACTTACTCCCCCCCTGCCCCCCACCGCCTGGCCCCTGCACTTAGGACACACGGCCTGTCAGTCGAAGGTCCTCAGCGAGCGCCAGGGAAATAAAACAAGTTTGATTGGTGTGAAGCGCATCCTTCGCTGACCTTCACGGGTGCTCGGGAAAGAGGTCTGTCTGCCATCGGTTCGCTGTGGTCCTCTCAGATTTATTGGACAAGCGGCGCTGTGTGCCGTCAAGGCCCGTGACCATTATCAGCGATGTAAAAGTCATTTGGAAAAGGCAGCCAGTCCTGCGGTGAAATGATTTATTGTATAATCGAAACTTAAATGTACCGACATAAGCAAACGACGGTGACTTAAAGACGGTATAATGACCAAGCTTTCGCTTGCGCTTTATCCGCTGCTTAAACACACGTCAGAATCATTTAAAACTGCTGAAGAGAGCAATTCTACTGCTCTGTTTTTTCAGCAAAATGCATTCATTATGTCCTGACATAGGTGTTTCATATATATTGTATTAAAAGCAATAAATAGAAAAAGACGGCAATAAATCATCGAAAATATTCACGCTGCATTTGTGTGACAAAATAATAAAGTAATTGACGTGCTACACCGCGAGCGTAACTGTAATACACAACTGCACATTCCGGTTCCATGTGGATGCAGAGCATGAGTATGTGCATTTGGCTGAATGTGCTACTGCCAGACCGGAAGTTGATAGAAAAGACAGATGAGCAGAAGATGTGATGTAATCAGCTGGACCTCATGTGGACAGCAAGAACTGGGAAACACGGTATATGGGGGGGGGGGGGGGGGGGGGGGGTCCGCG
>UFQX01000151.1:703658-744981 GCA_900497675.1 Arapaima gigas
GGGGGGGGGGGGGGGGGGGGGGGGGGGGAGGCCTAAAATAAACATGACTGACCTCCTACAGGTTGGCCGCGATCCATCAGACGCCTGTGTGTGGAGCTGCACTCCCAGGCTGCCCCACTGAGCAGCGCGACACTGTGTGCAGAAGGGTGACGGATTACAGCCTCCCGGGTCTTGACAAGCCAAGGCCATCATGTGAGCCCCTGTTTTGGGCACCCGGGGTCAGGTGGCCCTTGCGGGGCACAGGATCGCCGGACACATTCAAACACTAAGCCTTGTGTCTCAGATCACAGAACTTTACCGGAACACAACATTAAATGCGGGAAAAAATCTTCGGCTCCTGTATGTTTCACTGTGGATGGAATCAACAAGGAAGCGGATACGAGTGACCCCGATGCACGCTACTGAAGCCGGCATTTCTCACAAATGTTGTGTTTAACTGGTAAACGCGACTGCGGTTAGACGTCATCTTAATCCCTTTTCAAAGATCTTATTTTCATTTTGAGGTAGAAGGCGATAAGACGTTAGCTGTTTAATGCTGTTTGGGAAGCCATTACTGAGCCCTACCATTTGTCCTTATCAGACACATTAAAAATGAGCGATTAGATAGTAATTCCATAACTGCACGCTGTTAGCGGTGAGACTTATTGACTACAGCTGGCATTCTCCTTAATAATGCGTTGGAACACCATAACACTGTTAAGTAACAGAGTGTATTAACATTTTAAATCATTACAGAGAGCCATTAAAAAATTCAATTTTCATCATTTAAATACGGCACTTGCTGATGTGTTGCCCATTATTCTCCTTCATCTGCAGGAAGAACGTTTTTTTTTTTTTTTTTTTTATTTTTCCGATTTTTNTACGGCACTTGCTGATGTGTTGCCCATTATTCTCCTTCATCTGCAGGAAGAACGTTTTTTTTTTTTTTTTTTTAATTTTCCGATTGTTAGCAGTAATTTCCACTTCCCATTTCCCCCTAACAAAATAAAAACAACACAATGCCACCATTATTAAGGCTCAGTCGATTTAAAATTGTTTTAGCTGAGGCAACAAAAAGTCCACAAGTTCAACCTACTGCATTTTTAAATGTATACAGCAGGTTACTTAGAACAGTCTTGCTGCGTTTCATAACTTTGCTGTAGACCTGCCACAAAAACGTCTGTAAAAAAAAAAAAAGAAAGAAAAAAAAGACAGAATATTTATAGTCCTGTGGCTAACTTTGTTTAGTTCAGATCAAATACTTATTGACCCGGCATCCCAGAGGCTTTCAGAGTGGCACAGGAAATCAATGCATTCACAGCGGAGCCTAACAGAAGCGATTCTAGCCGGATTCGCGGAAGAAAAAAAAACCGCAGCGTTCACGACTGCTCCAATGAAGGTCTTGTCATCTGGACGAAAAGCTTGATGTAAATCAGGTCCGGCGTCACCGGTTAAAAGGGTACGGGAGGGGAGCAGAGTATTTAGGCCTTTGATGGGGTACAGGAAGCTTAGACAGGCAGAACGGGAACCATCTCGGTCGCCCCACGCTTGGCACGCATCCTCCAAGCGAGACAGTAAACAGGCCCGTGGGACCCTGGTGGAGCTAACCTGTGGAAGATTAAGATGGATTCCGTGCCTTCGCCTTTCAGCACAGCGTTCGCAGATCGCACCGTGACGGAGGATGAAATCCCACCCCCTCCACCTGAGACCTGCTTCTCCTCTTGGGGGAGCAAACAATCCAATAGATCTACTGAGACACGTCCAATACTTTCCACTGGACGGTTCCAAAGTTTTACAGTAAACTGTAATACGCATTTATATGTCTTTTAAAAAATGAAATTGCTTGGCTGAATATAGTATTACTGTGTGTGTGTGTGTGTGTGTGTGTGTATATATATATATATACACACACACACATCTACTAAATGTCCACATATACACACCCACACGTGTATATGTGGACATTTAGTGGAAGCAGTGGAAATTTAACAGCCGTACCTTGATTCCCAATAACTCTCTCTAAACCGCCTGTCCAGCTTTAATTACATGAGCTACTTGAGATAAGTGCATCGCCAAAACAAATCAATAACTACAATACAATACATCACATTAGATTGTGTGCCATGTGAAAAACCTCGTATTTCCACTGAGGGATTGCCTGTGTTTGTGCAGCGCTCACTCTTATATCCATTTCTCCTCTTTGTTATTCTGCTTTATTGAATAATCTCGCTCCCGGCATTCGTTTTCACCGGGAGGGTTTTCCGCATCCGTCACACCGGCCCAGTGTTTTATCAACTGCTGCTCATGTCGTCTGGAATGTCTGTCTCTCCGCGGTGCTCCTGAGTTCTCCTCATGTGGAATGCAGCTGCTATTTTTGTTGGCCAGATGCTCTGCCCAGCTGTGCAGCCATCGTGACGTGAATGTCTGTAAACACACAATGTCGACACAGCTATGCTGTACGACGCGTTGATGACTCCCATCCATTGCCTCGCGTTGCTTCTTCATCAGACACTGAAGGGGGCGGGGGGGGGCAACGTTTGTCTCAGACCTTGTCCATAATCTGCGTGATGTATTGACCTGTAATGAAATCTTCCAGATGATGCAGACAACACAAACAGCGTTCGACTTGGGGCTGCAGCTGTAATCTTCATTCATTTCCCGTTCCCTTCCTCACCGAAAACATGTAATGTGAGCCCTCCAGTTGTCGTTCTTTCTGTGTTTATGCTCAGTTTTGAGGTTTCATTAGAGCAAATGTAATTAATCGGTAAAGAATACACCCATTTAGAAATGGCGTACAGGTCACACAGTGATTAAGGATGGGAACCTGCGAGCTGAAGGAGGGCCCTCTGTAGTATTACACTGTAATTAACCTTCATTTAGCTCATGCCTTTCTCCAAGGTGACTTACTATGATTTACAATGATTTACCATCCCCCCAAGTGGAGTCTTCAATCTGGACAGCGCCAGAGTTTTTCAACAGTATAAACGGTTAACGTTGTAAAAAGAGTTATGTGCAAATGTGATAATATTCTCGCTCTGTTTTACTGATACCGCGTCCATTTGTAAGAGGGCTGCATCTACAGTGAATTTGTTGTGACCAATGAGCTTAGGAGATGGTTACTATGCAGTGGGATTATCATTCTCCTCCTGTCGCTTTGGCAGATCCTCCAACTCATTTCGAGCCAGAGACAAGGTATTTAGATGTACAATATCGTCAAAAATAGCTCGTGTACCCACAATTACCTGGCATTATGTGCCTCTGACATCCGTACAAAACAGAGGGCAACGCACCTGACTCTTCGAATTGTCTAAAGATCCTAACGAAAAATGAAAAATGTTTTGATTTTAATAATGAAATAAATGCAAATTGCAAAAACCCAAAATATGGCTGGAAGCCTTTTCTGGAAAAGCAAAGGAACCCGGCTTGATTTACATTCGTTTATCCGCTGTGCCTCCAAAACCCTTTGCCCTTAAAGGCTCTACAGATACATTCACCGTATCATTTGAATCCCAGCGTTTGATTCCTGGCATTAATATTCACAGTAGTCCTAGACATGTTTAATGTATATCACTCAGAAAACTCATACCTTGGGGCCATCTCATGCCAGCAGTGTTCCTCAACACCTCGCTGAGATGTTTTGATCCTGCTGTTGCAGTCAGCACCTACAGGGCTCCCATGACAATGCTCACTCCTGGTCTCCGCCAGGAGGGCTTCCTGTGCTGAGAATCACAGGTGGTTGGTATTCACCTGCATAAAGCGACATGGCAGAAATGCTCCTTTTGGCAGCTGACGGTCAAAACGACGACGTTAAAAAGGTAACCTTGACTCTCGAGGTGTTGCATGTTCAGATTTTACGTTAAGCTTTGGCAACTATTAGCAGATGCAGCACCCCGCAAAGGTGGCTCACAATCGCATCCCTCCACTGCCAATCATTCGGCGGAAGGCAACACTGGAGGGATCTCCTGGGGGAAATGGGGTTCACATTCAAAGATGCTGGACTTATTAAAAAGATGTACAGAAATTAAGAACCACAGAACCCTGGTGCAGACTGTCCATTGCAGCCCTGGAAAAGAGACAGATGCAGATGTAGCAAGAAACAGCAGGTTGCCAGAGGGCCATCCCTGGGGATGAGAGAGGGTGCAGTGGAAAACTGTACTCTGAAGATAAGATGTAAAGAAAGAATAGAGAAGAACTTCAAGAAGAACTATGAGAAAGTATGGAGCCTTTGCCCGTTATCACAATCAAGCGTGTGATGTCAGCTCCGTCCTCAGATCACAGTGCATGAGCAGGAATGCTGAACAGAGGGCCTGCTGTTCATACTGATTACTCAATTTGTGCTTCTGCTTCACCAGCAGATCAGGTCTGGTCCCTGGACCACAAACAGTGGGATACATGCTGAGTCCTATTTGGATCTTGAAGCTTTCAGCTGCAGTAATTTGAACTCTTTTCCTTTTGGATTGCAATGTATGGCGAGTTTTGCTCTAACACGGCTCTTAATTGTAGTATTAAAGTAATTGCTTATAAAATTGTGTAGCGCCGTGTCTCAGACATAAGTAAGCCTCTGTATGTCTGTATGCGACATTTTATGAAACTTGTTCATCACATTTATTAAGAATTGATAATATATTACCCATTGAGATTAGTTTTTTTCTCTGTGATGTTGTTTGATCTTAATAATCCTGCAAACTACATAGGTTTCATCATGCAAACAAATTCTCAAAGGGCAGTAAAGTGAAATGAGCTGTACTGAACTAAACTGAATTGAATTGAATTGAACATAAATGAAACTGACCTGAACTGAACTGAACTGAATCAAACTGAACATAAATGAAACTGACCTGAAATGAACTGAATTGAACATAAATGAAATGAACTGAACTGAACATAAATGAAACTGAACTGAATTGAACATAAATGAAATGAACTGAATTAAATCAAACTGAACATAAATGAAACTGACCTGAACTGAATCAAACTGAACATAAATGAAACTGACCTGAAATGAACTGAATTGAACATAAATGAAATGAACTGAATTAAATGAAACTGAACATAAATGAAACCGAACTGAATTGAACATAAATGAAATGAACTGAATTAAATGAAACTGAACATAAATGAAACTGACCTGAACTGAATTAAATTAAACTGAATATAAATGAAACTGACCTGAAATGAACTGAACTGAACTTAAATGAAACTGATCTGAACTGAATTGAACATAAATGAAATGAACTGAACTGAATTGAACTGAATTGCACCCTTCCAGTTCCAGGGCTTGCTGGCCTGGCTCATTCATTTACAAGAAACATCTTGAGCGCCACTCTTTATGATCAGAGAGGAATCAAAGCTACGTGTCAGTGCCTTCTCTTTATTAATCTACTGTCATGATTTGTGAACACAAGGCTGTGTGCTCAGGGTGTGAATCCTCCCGAGTCAAAAGCTGCCATTCGGCCCCTCATAGTTCTTTCCTGCAGAGCCACCATTAATATCTCAGCAGCTTCATTTGTAAAACATGCATGCAACGTGTACTGATTGTAAATTCTGCACGTCAACTTATGCATGAAGCTAAGCATTTATAAAACCTTAAATTGAGCTTACCGGTAGCCACTTGTGCAAACACATTTGTATAAATCTATAAAAACTATCCACTGCTGTAGTGCATGTTGGACACAGTCATTTTCACATGTGATGGTGTGAAAAATTTCAACTGCACATATGTGTTAAGATGTTTAGATTGAGTGCAAAGGCCATTTCATAAATGAGCTCTGAGGTCTTCCATGGGTGAAGGAGCTCACGATGAGACCTTGTAGAGCAGGGGACTGTGGACAGGCAGGGTTCAATGCTCACTGTCTTAAATCTATAAAACACTCATTGTCTCCAGTGGAGAAAAAGGAGTAACGACAGTGAGTGCTCTCGAGGGAATCTGCTTTCAAAAAAACCCCACGTGGTTCAAGGCTACTAAGCGTGCAAGATACCGATTACACTCCCATGGCAATGCGCTCAAGCTCACTCTTCAATTCTTATGTCGCTTGGAAGTTCAATAACGAATAACAATGACTCAAAGGTTTTACTGAAGGCCCCCCCACTTGAAACTCCTTTATTTTATTGGTTCTTCAAGCTCTTTGCTTTGTTTCCATCTGTGTGCGTTTGTTCACTCATACCGTCAATGGAGCTATGTGCTCATTTGTAGCCCTGCATTTCTGTTTGTGCTTGTTCATAATTCATCTCTGAATTAACCCGCACAGTTTTATTATAATTTCACACCAAGTGCTTTTTTACCGCCCTGTCTACATTTACCAAGAACTTCACTCCTGCTGGTGCAAGAGTGTGAAGGCACTCTGCCCTATAAATAAGTCTGCCTCTGGAAGGCTGCATACGAGAGCATCCACTTGCACACTAGACGGTGGTGGATGTCAAATACCATACGTCAACACAGATACAAATGAGCAACATATTCTGCTCTATTTTTTTAATTTCAGACACTTCTTGCATAAATAAATATATTCATGGCCAAAGCGAGAAATAGGTGCAAAATGGGGGCCAGCAGGTCGAAATGGGGCCTGGGTGGAGAGCAGCAGCATGCGGTGCATTCCTACAAGCCACTGATACTGCCACTAAACAGGTTAAGGTCAAGTAGTAATCTGGAGGCACTCGTTGGTTAACCAGGACCGATACGATGGTGGTAAGTAAAGCGAACTCGGTGCGTTTGAGGCGATTCGACATAATCTGCATACGCGGTGCTGTGAAGACCAGCGCTACAATTTGTGTTTCACCCCAGCAAACTGCTGCAGGACATTCACTTGCTCCCACAGCATCACAGGTGCACATTATCCTTTGGTTCATGAGAGCTGTGTGCGCTGTGGCCATTACGCTGGGAATATGGTGCCCCGGGACCGTCTTGTAAAGCGATGAAATTTAAACCCGCTCTGTGATTTCTTCATTTTCCTTCAGTTGTTACTCCACCGTTTTACGACGCCTGCGCCTTCCAGGGAAGACTTTGTCCAAGTTTATCCTTATAGTCAAACCCAGTGAGGTCATAAGTAACATAAAACAGTGACAGAGAATTAGAATTCAGGGTTTGATTAATTTGGGGAAAAGATCGGGGTGGCGGCACCCGTGTTCCCGGAGGCCGGTCGTGCGCGATAAGTCCGCACAAACGGGCGAGTTTAATCTTTGCTGCGGAGCCCTGGAAAAGTCGTTGAAGGAATTAACAAAACTCATCGTCGTCCCCCACTGCGTGGAAGGGTGCCAGGGACCGGGCTTTTAATGGCCCTGTTAAAGACGGCCACATTTACATAATACAGACTATTGGTGAATTCCGGATTAATTAACAAAGAGAAGTCAATTTCCTAGTAATTGCTTCTGTTACATAATGTCTACACGCTTTTACCATTAAGTACTTTAAAAGCCACGAGCAGCGTTTCGGGCCGAAAACGGCGCTGCTTTCGGTGCCGCTTCTGAGTCGTGACCCCCCTCCAACCTCACAATTAATAAAGCGCTGGTGGCGGGTGGAATAGACTGCCGCAAACACCTATTCCTTTTATGTAAATGATCTCGGGAATAAAGTCGTGTGCTTTGACACTTTCTTCTCTTCCTGGCTCAATGTGTGGCATTTAACCCTTGCAGCGCAAAACCGGCCGGGCAGCCCGAGCCGACAGCAAAAGCGCCGTTTGACTCATGGGAGGCAAAAATGCTACTGCGGTGCAGCTGAAATGAATGTGGTAAAACCAAACAAACCAGCCAGCATGGAACGTCTGTACGCTGTCTGACCGTGATGGGATCTGTTCAGCCCATGTTTACACTAATATACATCTCACCAGTCTGCACAGTATTACTGTAACTGGTAACCGCCCTCTGTTATTGGTTGTTACTTATTGATTATTTATTCGCATATTTGTTGGAATTCCCACCCGGCGTCGCATGACGTCTTTAAGCTGCTGTACATGCGAATTTCCCTGCGGGGTTTGATAAAGTTCTATCCGATCCGTGTTTGCCGCAGCGCACGCCAGCGAGGACGGCTTTCTGGCTGATGAGTTAACTTCGGCTTTCAAAGTTTTGCACACTAATGAGATGTATATTTCAGCACCTTCAACTTGCAGATACTTATCAGAATTGAAATAAATGGCGTTGTCTTTTCATTCGCTTTCACACTTTGCATCTAGTGGAATAAATATATTAGGGAAAAGTACTAAATTGGTCATTTTTGAGGTTAATGTTACATCTTACAGTTTGCAGGTATTTCACCATGTGGGACTGAATCCACGTGGGAGGAGGTGGAGTTTATTTTCATGTCACAGATATGACTAATTTGTTTCTCAAGGGCCTGGGTACAATGATGGAAAACACATGTTTTAGAGATGGTGGGAAATCGTCGTTCCAGGCACCTAAAACGGATGAGAGAAAAATATCTCCTGATAGTTCCTGCGAAGTGAGTAATGCTGAGCCCACGGTTAACCTGTTTGTGCTCGCCGGCCGCGTTTTTACTCCCAGCGTGCACCAGTCGGCGGCATTCTTGGCCGGGTGCGGTTCTGTGCGAAGCCCACGTCACGCATCAGGAAAACAACAAACACGCAAACAAAACATTTGAACGGACGAGGTGCCGAGCGGTTGGGCGGCGGCCAACAGAACTGGCTGCCAAGAGAAACACGCGCAGACACCGAAGTCAAACCACTAAATCATCACTCACACGGAGCGAATGTTTCCATTTTGCTGCGCACACAGTGTAATAAAGTCGTTCCTTTGAGGCAGAGTTAAGGGTTTGGGGAGCAAGGCTACAAAATATGTAAAACATTTTATTTTCTGGAATGTACTTTGTTCTTTTTAAAGGCTGTAAAGCCAGGTGAAAAATGCCAGGCGCTGGGTGAAGCAAGCGGGTCCTTATTAGTCCTCGCAGACATGGAAAGAAGGCCAGTCACAGGCCAAAATGGAAATTTAAATTTTTTTCATCTCTTCAGCTTTTGGTGCATCAGTGGGGGTTGGTGGCCTAGTAAAAAAAAAAAGTTAAATTATAACTAAAAATGTTCCGGCAGGCTTGAGGGAGCTACTCTCAGCACGTCTCGTAAGTGATCACATCAGCTTGTTTCGCTGGCTGTTGATATCCAGTCTCGCTGCCATCAGTCGGTCTGCGCTCAGCTCCGTTTGTCTCTTTTATCCACCACCTCCATTTAGGAATATTCATTTATTCATTTAGCAGATGCTTCCCATTAAGGTGACTCGCAGTGATCACTATATGGGTGACACCTTCAACTTACGGTGCCAGATACACTGCCCTGTTTTACAAAGTGGTGTAGTTTTTTTTTTTTTGAAGGTTATTTATCCACCAGCGCAGTGAATCTCAGTAAATAACCGCTTGTCTGGTGCGGTGTCCCCACGGTCCAAACTCCATCGCCTCTAGTATAGGGTGTGAGGCAGAGTAGAACCTGGCCGGGACACCAGTCGATCACAGGGCAATGATTTGATTTAAAGGTTCAGAATAAGACCAAGATAGAACGAGCACCACATGTGGTCATCCCTGCCCCCGAGGTGGAACGGTGGCCTGAGCGGCCTGACCGGCTCCAGCCTCAAAGCTGAGGGAGCGAGGACACGTGCTTGGCTTTAGAAGACATTTTACAGAGTAGAAATGGTGTCTGTTGTGCCCCCTCTCTGTTCCACGTGATGACAGATGACAGAGGGGTGATGCTGAGGTTCTGCTGGGGGAACCGTGGCAAAGGGGAAGCCAGAGAGGGACACAGCTTCTGACACCGAAGGAGTTTATTTACTGACACACTGGGGGGGGGCAGGGAGGAACTCAGGGTTAATTGAACGCAGATGGTCCGGCTGAAACGCCTGGCTTATCAGAGCCGGAGGCTGCGCACAGAGGCGGGAAACACAACATGGCCAAGAGAAAGAGGTGGGGGACCGAGGGCAGCGAGGGTGGGGGGTCGTTTTAACATTAATACTAAAATTGAAATGTTTGACAGGTTCACGTGGAGGACGCTGGCTGGGCTCTCTGGGTCATGAAACATGAAAACAGAACATCTTTAAATCAGCAATTACTGCACAGTAATGTGGCTGTGCATTCACAGTTTGCATTGTCTGACCTTCCTTTGGACAGACTCCAATCTTTGGGAATGTGTGCCAAAAGAAGGACCTCTGTCTTTCTCTCTCTGACACACACACACACACACACACACACGCACACACGATACGGTGCATCTATTGTAACAGGATTGAAAACGTGAGCTCAGAGAAGCCTCTTAAGATTTCCTCAGATAAAAAGGTCGATTTCACAGTACCAGACTGTCCTGGTCAGGGTGGTGGTGGTGAGGAGCCCATCTCACAATCGATGTTCACCAGGCTAGGCAAGGGACCGCCTGGATGGTGGTGGTGGTGGGACTACAGAAGATACAGTATTCAGAGTGAACAACCCCACTGGGTCTCCTGCCTCTTTGCTCTATCATATTGATACAACATGTAGGAGGACAACTAGAGGTTAAACTGGTGTTTGAACTCGTGGTTCTGCATCAGTGTGATGTTATATCCTATTAACTTGAACCAGCTGCAGCTCTTAACATATCAGTATATGTACATATGTTACTGCAGTGGCAAAGCAGCGTGGGGCTAAAAATACCTCGCAGATAATGTCGAAACCTGTACATATTCCTGTCGGATGTGCGCCGCCTGTGTAGGAAGTGGGTGTGTTGGGGGTAAAGGGGGGAGAGGGAGGGAGAGAGAGAGAGAGAGAGAGAGAGAGGGAGAGAGAGAGCGAAGCGGAGTCCCGGCGCAGCCCGCAAACGCGATGGAATCACCGCGCAGGACCGTCGCGCGCACCGAAGCGCAGCGCGTGGAATGAGACGTGTGAGCGGCGCGCGTGCCCAAACCACGAAGTTGGCCCGGGAAGAACCGGAGCGGAGCGCGATCCCGTTTGCACGCGCGACCCATAGAGAGCAGCATGTATTTCGGTAAGTGACAGGGGCTTCGTCTCGTGCTCGCGTCCCGGGTGCGAGTGCGTGACACTCGGCTGCAGAGGGGACAAAGGGGGCATCTCGCCGAAGGGACCCCGCACGGGGCGGCGTGGTTAAGGAGTCGAGCTGCATCGCTGGATGTCCGTCTGGAAGGAGCATCCCGCAGGCTCAGGTGTTCACCGACGGACGGATGGCTGGTGTCTCGCGACGCTCGTGTTTGTACCGTGGGATTCAGCACGAGAAGGAGATGCGTGCGCACGAGGCAGCCTGATCCCCGCATCACACTGTTGCGGGAAATCCGGCAGATTGATGGACTGCGTCGTTAAGAGCTTTCCCCAGACGATCCCTTAACTTTTACACACATTTTTATAGTCTGTCTGACGATGACATGGCACAGTAAAATGTATTCCCCAGCAGCAGTATTAAAATGCAAAAAAGACCAAAGAAATTATAGTTGTTTCCAGTTATAAACAATTCAGCACGTCATACTGGAGACAAAAATAGCAAATATCGGATTGCGCTCACCGCCGTAGACCGTTATAATGTACATCACTGAGGGGTAAGTGTGACGGAAACAATACATTTGGAAGTTAATTTAGGTTATAAGTGATGACAGTTCTTGGCTTTGACTGAAAAATTACGTGAAATGAAAAATGCATTTTTAAATTTCTTGTAATTTTGCAAGTAATCATTTTTTACTTTTGCTCGTAATTCCCACGCAATTTTCTTTTTTGTTTTGTTTTGGCCGAGGATGGAGGAACAGTTCAAGCCGACGTGAGCAGCGGGGCTGCAGCCGGAACTCGGTGTGAAACACGCCAAATATTTCATTGGAAACAGCGGATTTTGTTCATTTAAAGGCCCGAGCGGCTGCCGGTCTCGCTAATTGGGCTGAAGAATCCCAAACGCGGCGCCTTTTCTGTAGCACTAAACGTGTTTTCTAGCATTTTCTGCGCGCACCGTTGTGCCGCGCGAGGAATTTGTCGCGCGCTTAACAGTTCGCCAAAAAAAATTATGAATAAACAGCAGAGAAGAATGATGAAGCTTCACTTTGGACTAATGAGAAATTTCTACTGGAGATGCGTCCCCTGAAACGGGCTTTTATATTACATCAATATCACTCCTGTACCCGTATCTCCCTCCTCTACCTGTTCCTGTTACCTGTAGCTGTGTCGTCACGGTGGCTCCGGACCTGTGAGCTCCAGCGCTGAGTACCACTGGAAGGTTCGTTGAGCGGGTCGGTTTCTGGGGGGGGGGGGGAGAAAACATGTTAAACTTGTTAAAAACAATAAGTATAATGCAGCGCAAGTACCGTTGCTCACATCACCTGCTGTGTTTTCGCCGTAAACACACCGTCGTGTGGACACTGAGACCGCGACCTGTCTGTGTGTTTCCGCGGGCTGTGACCCTTCAGCCTCCGTGACACGGGGGTCCGCAGGACATGACAGTCACTCCGCACTTCACGAACTTCGCCTCATATCGTCTTATATCACCGCATATCGCCTCAGTTATCATCCCATATTTCATTTATCACCAAATCTCGCCTCTTATCGTTTCACAACATGGCTTCATATCATCTTATAAAACTGCCTTTA
Organism: Arapaima gigas; assembly: GCA_900497675.1. Taxonomy (NCBI): domain Eukaryota; kingdom Metazoa; phylum Chordata; class Actinopteri; order Osteoglossiformes; family Osteoglossidae; genus Arapaima; species Arapaima gigas. Next base: position 716,176 of record UFQX01000151.1, read on the forward strand.
GTTTCAGATCTGTACTTCACCTTATTTTATGTAACCGCACATTGCCTCACATCATGGCCTAATGTTGTACATTAGAACCAAATATCCTCTCATATCATCTTATATAACCGTATATCACCTCATATCACGTACAATGGCTGCATATGGCAGCAGGTCACTGTTTGCTACAGCTCAGGTGCACTGCACTGTACCTGACTTTACCATACTGTACCCTGCTGCACTGCACTGTACCTGACTTTACCATGCTGTACCATTGGTGCACTGTACCTGACTTTACCATACTGTACCCTGCTGCACTACACTGTACCTGACTTTTCCATACTGTACCCTGCTGCACTGCGCTGTACCTGATTTTACGATACTGTACCCTGCTGCACTGGACTGTACCTGTCTTCACCATACTGTACCCTGCTGCACTGCGCTGTACCTGACTTTACCATACTGTACCCTGCTGCACTGCACTGTACCTGACTTTACCATACTGTACCCTGCTGCACTGCGCTGTACCTGACTTTACCATACTGTACCCTGATGCACTGCACTATACCCTACTCTGCCATATTGTACCCTGCTGCACTGCGCTGTACCTGATTTTACCGATACTGTACCCTGCTGCACTGCACTGTACCCTACTCTGCCATATTATACCCTGCTGCACTGCACTGTACCTGACTTTACCATACTGTACCCTGATGCACTGCACTATACCCTACTCTGCCATATTGTACCCTGCTGCACTGCGCTGTACCTGACTTTACCATACTATATCCTACTGCACTGCTCTGTACCTGACTTTACCATACTGTTCACTGCTGCACTGCACTGTACCCTACTTTACCATACTGTACCCTGCTGCACTGCACTGTACCTGACTTTACCATACTATATCCTACTGCACTGCGCTGTACCTGACTTTACCATACTGTACCCTGCTGCACTACACTGTACCCTACTCTGCCATACTATACCCTGCTGTACCGAGTCCTGTTTACAGTGCACCTGTCTGCACCTGTTATTAATGCACCGCCATGACGGCTGCAGCTTCCGCCTGGTGCTTAACACTGGAGGGTTCAGTCTCCATTGTAGTTTCATAGCTGAAAACTGAATTAATGAACATTAGATATCATAAGATATTTTGAAGAAATGCATCTGGTTTCGTGTAGAATACTTTTGCCAGGCGTTTGTGGTGGTGTTTTATCACAGTGATAGGATTGCCATCATAATTGCAAAAAAATCTCTGCATCAGCAAAATTAAAACTACTAAACATTCTACCCATCTATCTTTCATTGTGAAATATAGTTGAAAAATGTCATTTTATATGACATTTGTATGACAATGACCGTGTACTTGAGAAAAGACTGCAAGTGCAGAGGTTTATAATAATATTTGATTATATAATAAATGGTTGAATAAACTTTAACTTTTGAATTCTGGACTTCTGCATGGTCATGTAAACTATCTTCAGTGCTGGGTTTTTGGATGCATAAGAGTGTTTGATAGAAAGGGAAATTTTATTCTATTTATAATAGTAGCCATTAGCAGTGCAGTATTAACAGGCCACCGTGCCTCAGCTGTCCAGTGCTGTAAGAGCTGCAGTACAACTGCTGCTCAAAGAGGGGGCCTGTGGAAATTCAGATGTTCTTCCTGCAGCTGCAGGGTCTGTCCACCTGGGAGGGAGTGTGACAACAGCAGCAACACGACTGAAGCACCAACACCCATGAGGTGTGTGCAGGAATGCAGGGGTGTCTGGGCGTGTTGGGTCAGCACTGGTATTCTGTCATTTATCTTGACAGTAAAACAGCACAGTGTCACAGTGCACGACTGCCTCTCTGTGCGAGTGTGTATCTGTGCATTACCCTCAAGGTATTTCGTGCAACAGCGTGCCTCTGTTTCAGCCTGATGAGAAGTACAACCCTTTGAGCAACACCCCGCAATAAGGGATAGTCACACACCTGGCGCTCGGGAAAGGGGCCCTTTGGACAGTAGTACTGTTCAAAAGAGGGAGAAACTGAGTTATTTGTGATCAGCTCAGGCAGCTGATAAACCAGGAATCAGGGCTTCCTGTCTTTGGCTCAGAACGTCGATCAAAAGCAATAAAAACAAGAAAACAAAATTACACTGAAATTATTAAAAAAAACCATCCACTCCACACCAGCAATACTAAATATTCTAATGTCACATCTGTAAGATGCTTTCCAGATACCTTATTTACTGGCCAAAAAAAAAGCCAGCAAATAATTCGCAAATTTCATTCCTCGTGGGGGGAGGAGACTAGCAGGTTTCTCACTGTTTATAAGAAAGCAAATGAGGAGCAGGTGTTTCAAATGTGGTTAAGTGAAATTAACTGTATGAATGACTGGGTGTGGCCTCCTCCTGTGCCAGTCAGGTCTGGGAGTGGTTTGTGAGTTAAGAATTTATGAGAGGATTTGTGGATCACTGGATCTGCAGCTTTGAAACAGCATGAGTTTGTAACTGAGTGAATCCAGTCCTCACCCAAATAAATGTCCATGCAGCCATCCCATACAAATAACCCCTGACCCAGTGCTTCTTTTCATAACTGTGTTTTGTATGTTTACTGGGTGTTGTGACAAAGCAGTTATGTTGGCAGCTAAACTGGATAATTCCTATATAGTGTAAATGAAAGATGAACCAGCAACAAGTAACAAAAGGCTGAGATTTTGACCAGTACTTAAATAAAGTTGGTGCTGCCATGTAAGTCCATCATTTTGCTTAGTATCCAAGGAAACGCTGTCAGGCAGCGAGAGATGTGTATTGTGTACAGATCAGTCCACCCTGCAGCGTGCATTTGGTGTGGGCGTGGTTTGGAGTTCTCCAGAACAAGGTCATTTTGGCCAACCTGGCTGAGTCATTGTGTGAATTGGTAAACAGGGTAATGTCATGGTACAAGCCAATGTACTTCAGAGCTGGTTTTGTTCAAGTGATAGGCAACACCATACTACCGTATTAGCATGCTGAAGTAGTTTCGTTTCAAGGTAGATGGGGATGTTTAGCGAATGCAACCCTAAGTTGTCTCCATTTGCTCAGTCTCAGTAGAACTTGTATGACCTGACATGCATTGCTTTGGCTAGAATTTCCTCAGAAAGAGCAGACTGGTCATTTGAACACACACTTTAGCCAGCAGTTGGGACGTTTGTCCAGACCGGTTTCAGAAGTGTCCATCAGTCCATCTGCCCTGAACTGCCATGACTGTGTGTTCAAAAAGAAAACGCTCAGTGGGGGAGGAGCACAGATGAAATACAGCACCCCAGCAGATGGACAGACTGTTGGAGGGGCTTGTGAACAGGTCAGTGCTTTCAATTTTCGTCATGGCCTCCCCTGTAGTCAAGTCCTGTTCCCTGCAGAATTTAGCAACAACTCCCTGCTATTCTGTACCTCCTGACACCAGGGAGCTTCTCATGTCCTGTTGTGCCAAGCAATATCCTTCGTGTCCTTTATAATGTTCATCATATTAAAATGAGCAAAATATTTCTTTCATCAAGTAAAAATGATTATTGTTTATCAAAATTCTCATATTGCGTATTTAAATGTTATTCTATTCTTCAGTGATGATTTGGGACAGAATACATTCTGCAGTATCTAATAGAATAGCATCATCATATCTACACAGCACATCTTCATATCTACAATATTCCCAGTATAGTCTGGTTATTCTTGTTTTGGTAATAATAGCTCTTCATAATTTTATTTTGATTGCCAATAAAGGTAGTTGACTTCATGATCCTTCTCTCTTAAATATGGTTTTGCTGATCCTAATGACTATGCAGAGATTTCCCTTAACTGGGCAGGTTTCCTATCACTGCGACTATATATTTTCTTTATAGTTTTCCATTAAGACCCAATAATGTAATTAGTGTCCCTGCAGGGAGCTGTAGATGACTGCTGCTGGTTGTCTCGACTGTCTGATAGCGGAGCATTGCTGATCTTATTCTGAGTGCTGGGGGGGTATTATCAGCTTCAGGCCTCAGGAATCGACCTGTATTTTTGGACTCTTTGGCTGAATATATCTGTGCCTGCCTTAGCTATGTCCAGGAAGCAGGAAACAGCCTCAGGTTTGTAACTGAGGCTTACAGCCTACTGTGGTGCTGTGTGATTGGAGGTGTTTTTGAGCCCCTCTGATTGAGAGAGTGTGTGTGTGGTTGCTGGAGATTCATTCCCAGAATACATGCTGTCAATACCGTCCAGCTACACTGCCTTATTTTTAGCTGTTTTGCCACTACTTGTTACCGTGGCAAGAAGAAGGTCAGTTATGATGCTAAAACTGATCAGTTCATTGTCTCTCGCAGCTGCAGAATGTCGACTCAGCTCGTGAGTCACGTCTAATATGTAATCAATTCCTGCTGCCCATGGACGTAGGCGGCCACTTCTCTGGAGGAAGGAGCCTGTGTTCCGAGAGCATTATTATTTACGTGATTACTTATCCCTCAGCAACAAGGGCCCCCAGGCAGCATTTAAAAATACAGCGTTCTTTTGTATGACAAATTAGACCCTCATAGAGATCTCTGGCGCTGCGGGCAGGTTTCATTCTGCTCTCAGGTGATTATTCGGCCCGAAAGCCAAGTGTCTCCCAAGGAAACAGTCACAGGGAAATGGCGCTATTTCTGTACGATGGTTTGGAAGCAGAGAGCTGGAGATTTTAATTTCATGGTTGTGTTTGTAGGAATGAAGGAAGAAGAGTCTATGACAGATGTGGGTGACTGTTTGACACTGAGCCTGTGTACCATACGTGGGGGCAGCAGGTGGCATAGTGGTAAGAGCTGTCACTTTTCAATTGAAAAGTCCTTGGTTAAGATCCCTCCACCTGCTGTAGTAGCATTGATCAAGGTCCTTACTCTGAACTGCCACAGTCAAAAATTACACAGCTATATAAATGGATAAATCCTTGTAAGTAGCACATATTTAACATTGTAACTCACTTTGGCAAAAAGTGTCATCTGATTGAATAAATAAAATTACATAATTTCATTGGCAGAAAATGTGCTCATATGTCTAATATTTAGTGCATCAACCCTCTAATTACGCCAAAAAATTGTGGTAATGATCAGAGACAGATATCAAAACATACTTTTGGAAAATGAAAAGGATTTGAAATTAAAGCTGATATTTTTCCAGATTGTTGTAATTAGAGCGCAGGCATCATGTCATTTAAACAAACAAATTAGCTGAAAAAAAATCACAGAATCCAAAAATGCACAGTGAAATGAGCAAAGACCTCTGGTGACAAACGCATTGTGGTCAAAAGCGGATCAGTGGTGGTGGGGGATGGGCAGTTGATCCCACCGGGTGGTCTACACTGCTGCTCATATGGACAATGTCTTTTGGTAGGGGCTCAAGGTAAATGGGTTACAGGTGAAAGGCTTTTCAGAGGTCAGCGAAGGGTCAGCATCAAACACATCTCCTGTGTATTTGAACACGTCCATGTCACAAATTCCTATTAGCATACACGATGAGGTTCCAGCCTTCCATGTACCAGCGGTGTTTGGGAAAAGCTGTATTAGGCCCTTCTTTTTTCTGTTGCGCTGTAAGACTTCAACTAAAACGAACAGCTGCATTTTTTTGTGCAGAAATCAGTTACTCAAATTACACGCATCTTTGTACAACACTTTTTAATGTGGCACAAATCTGCACACATCAAAATTCCATGGATTTTTGCAACCCATTTTTCGTCCCAATCTAAAAAGATGAAGCACTCTACAGTATCTGATTTGGACTGGGATCCAAAATCAATCTCCCACTCCACCTCTGGAACTTGTGCAGGAGATCTGTGTGCGATATCTGGGGTGCACTTTAGATAGTATAAACTTAATTATTCTGCAGAATGTGGCTCTGAGCCCCGCAATCTGTGATCACATGAGAGAGCTGAAGGTTGTAGGAAGGGTTTGTTGAGAAGTTGAGCACCTAGACACTGCGGAATATTCCAATACCCGCCAAACTCCTCAAACGGTGTGCTCAGTTTGTGGCTGGAAACACCACATTTTTCTGCATGATCTGTACCACAGGTGGACAACTCTGGGTGACAGTCTGCTCACGTGTTGTGTAGACATATTGAAAAGAGACTGTGGGCTCGTATGATTGTGTACATAGAAATTTAGGAATGTCCTTTCTTCCACAAAAATTATGTAGGTCATTGCACATACGAGGAATATTTTTGATGTCCCTTACAGTCCTCTATCCCCCTTTTGTTAATTTGAATTCCTGTATTCCATTTTCCCTATAAACTACTAGGATATGTAGAAAAAGGGTATCAGTTTATAGACAAGAAGAAAAGAGCCAGAATGAGCCGCATTTACAGACATATCAAGGGCAAAACAAGAGTGACTTGAATTTGGTCTGTGGGCATATTAATATATGTTATATGACTTCAGTATGAAAAGACCACACTGAGAAACTAATTTCTTTTACCAAAGAAACTACCATTGCGGCACAAACAAGCGTGTACTTCTGACAGTGCTGTGCTGCTGCTCTGACAATCAATTTCGTATCAACACAGACAAAAGACTCCAAAGTGTGAAGTTTGAGCAAAAAAAAAAACTTTTGCTCATGTGCACTTATTTCACAGGTGCTGAAGATTATACATTCTATTTGTTTTCCTTTGGACGTATTTAAGTGTTACTTTCATGCATATTAAATTTTGAGGACACGAATAAAAGGACCTGGTACCTTGTTGGATGTAAAACTAAAAAGGGCTCCATCGTGTGTTGTGAGTATGTAGAGAGAAGCTCTTTGTCACAGTGTGCCAGGGATGTTATTCATGCTTCGATCCTGCTGTGCCAGTCTTCAGTACCCGTGTCGGTGCAGACTGTTCCCTTGCTGTCCTCAAAAGCATGGATAAGAATTACCACAGATCTCTTGACCAGCAAGCGCTTTGCCAAGAGGCCCTCTTTGGGTACCGCTTCCCAAATTGCCACCAAAGTTGACACGACCTCATGGAAATTGGGGACACCTTCATAGTTAGTGCTTCTCTTAACCAGAGTACAAACTGTGAATTCATTCATACTTAACCAGGACAATTAGAACTACATTTGTAACCTGCTGAACTTGGATATTATAAAACACTTACTGAGAATGCACATAATGAGTCAAAAATCAATTCAGTTTGCATTAAGGGTTTATGCGCTTCATTCTGCAAGAACTTGGTGTAACTGAATTCAGGCCTAGGAGGAATGACAGATGAAGTTCGTGACCTTGCGGTATTTTCAAGAGCACACATTTGGTGTCAAATGTAATGGTAAAAACAAGCGCTGTAATAGTTTTATGCATTTACTGAAAAGATTCAGTTTAGTTATTGAGCCCTCACAACAGTTAGAACAACTTCATTGCTCCCTGTAACATGGAATGCTGGAGAAAATGTAGTAAAAATTTGTTCCATGCTTTTTACAAGCTATAATAACTCTAGTTACTATAGTCTAGTTCTAGTCCAGTGCTATCAGACTGTATACAACACATTACAATATTTTTAACAATACTTTTATTCATTTAGCCGACTCTTCTCTAAAGCTACTTCCATTTTCACATACTTACACAGCTGAATATTTTGTGATTTATTTATTATGTGTCCTATGTGTTCATCCCGTTGTATGGCAGGGACCAATAAAATCATATGCTATCCCATTCTATATTCCTATCCTATTTTTGAAGATGTGTATAGCGGATATGGATCTGGTATACTGGGAGTGGGACTTGAACCGGAAACCATCAGGCAACAAATTGCTACAACATATCTACTTGAACGTTTCCATCAGATAAGATCTACGATTCTTTGATTCTGGTTCTATGAGCCCAGTGGTGACTTGTGTCTCTCCTACCTCCTGCACAGGTAACGCTGCTCAGAGTGCCCTCTTGCCCTCCCTGGTGCGCCCGCCATTGCCTGCCGTCCAGCCATCTTTGGAAGTCAAGCAGCTCCTCCCCTTTCCCCTGGACGCCGCCACCGTGAACCTCTTCCCAAATTTTAGCACGGTCAGTCTGGGGTCAGGGGATCATGCTCAGGTCATACAGTCAGAATGGAGTCAGGGGTCATGCTCAGGTTACATTATCGTTGTAAAGATGGGCTTGGGGGGGTCACACTAAGGTTACACAGTCAATCTGCGATTGGGATCACACCCAACTAATGTGGTGAGTGTGGTGTCAGGGGTCACACTCAAGTGATCAGTCTGGCATTGGATATCAGTGGTTGGACATCTCGGTGCAGTGGAGAGAATAAAGCATCAGTGCTGTTACTTTTGCGTGCGCATTTTTAAGAAAATGGTCTTATCCTGATTGTATGTAAAACCACGTGATGTATCATTAAAACTTTAAATGGCAATAATATCGTTGAAGTACAAAAACAAACAAGTGATACCCCTGGCTATATTGTTGCTGTGCTCATTATAGCGTGACCTTCTGTGCACCAGGATCAATGTGAAGAATTCAGCTTTTGGCTGTGATCGCTAAACCATTTTTTAAAATGCCAAGGTGGTCTTAATGAAGGATTGAACAGAGCCATGCAGGCAGCCCTTAATGACAGTGTGTATTACCGTGTTTCATCATCACCGTGCTGCCGCTGCTTCTCCTGTACCGTGCATCAGCTGTGCTGTAGCCTGGCTCTTCTGAGAAGCAGGTGACATAACGGTCAGAGCTGTTGCCTTGCAGTTGAAGCACCCAGGTCCAAATCTCTGCTGTAGTGCCTTTAAATATGGTACTTACCCTGAATTGACGCAGTTAAAATGACCCAGCTGTACTAACGGGTAAATCATTTTAGGCAGCTCGGCAAACTAACTGTACATTGTAAAGTTTCTTTGGAGAGAGTGTCAGTTCATGTGTTCTGAAAGAATCATGCGGGTTGGACATGTTTCTGAGGTCACTGGGGCTGTGTCCTCAGTGAAATCCCACAGGCCTCTTTAGCCCTCTGGATGTGATGTCTGTTGCTCTGAGGACATGCTGGAATTCAGAGGATGGCACTCTCCCCCAGTGTGGTGAATGTCTTCCCTGGGTGTCCTCCGCCCAATACAGATATCAGAGGAAAACATATTCCCCAAGGCAGAAAGACCCGCTCCACTGGGAGAACAACAAGTCTCCATTACCCCCTCCCCCCTTTTCGATTTAAGAAGCACATGGGGACAGACAGGCTGTGCATGAGCTGCGTGCTGCACCTCCCCCAACTGGATGAAAGCTCACGTGCCAACGTTTGTTCTGCACACACTTGTCCACCGTAGTCGCAGATCCTCTGGGAGACACCACTGCTTCTTTCCCTTCTCCTGCTCCCAGATGGAAAGGGGGTGGGCACACGCCTCCCCCTCCTTCTCAGCCACAAAATGCATGTTATTTGTTTTTTTTTTTTTGATGTTGCTGTTAGCAAAATTCCTTTTCACATTTCAGCAACTTTGATTTTTCTCATTTGATACCCGAGATCATTTTAACCTGTTTTGGGTTGAATCGCTGGGTGTCATTGCTGCAAGATCTAAGTGCCAGTAGATTAAAATGAAAGACGTGGCTATGGCACTTACTTCTAAATATGAAGGTGTGGGTTTGCACCTCAGCGTCAGGATTGCTGAGGTACTTAAAAGTAAACAAAAACAACAGAAGAAAACAAAAGAATGCTGTGATTCGCATATGTGATAAAGCCTGCATAGCAGGTAGTGTTCTCCTTACTATAACCTTAAGGCTGTTAGGTCAAGTCCCTGAGTTAGGAGCCTCACCGTAGTACCACTGATAAGGGTGAATTGGTCTGGTAAATTACTTAGCTGTGTAAATGGGTAAAATTGCTGCTTTAGGTAAAAATATTGGCCAAACAGCAAAACAAACAAACATACAAAAAGTATAAATGTGAATATCAAATGCATAGATGCAATATAATTGCATCTATGAATAATAATGACCTCTTTTTTTCTGCTCACTATCTATCATTATACTGTATTTGTACTGCAGAAAAGTGGGAGGAGCCTTGGCAAAGTAGGAGGGGCCTTTGTAATCACCTGACAGGACAGGTTTTGGCTTGTCGTAGCACTGAGAACATGCCAGATTGTTCCAGGGCAGGGCAGATGGAGTAACATCCCGGTATGGGAAACGGTTATAGACTACTAGATACACATGTCCTGGAACAGTAAATGTTGTGACGTCCTGGATGACTGCCTGTGATTCAGGGGACCCCATACAAAGGGAACAGGGGTGGCCTCAGAGCTCCTCATCAGAGACCCTCTGTCCCTCACCTTTACAGTCCTGTCAGAATACACCATCCCACAATGCCTTGCACGGCAGCAAACCTGTAAATGGCAGAAGGAGCTTGTCTGGCACAGTTCTGCGGAGGCACTTATACCACAGTAAGATTATTTTGCTGGTCGAACTTCAGAGTACACAGTGAAACACTTTTTATAGTCACTACTGCGGCAGGACAGCACATAAATACTTTACAGCCGAACTCCATCTTGAGGAACAGATGATTACCGCCAAAGTTTACGACAAGATTCATGTAAATGTACTCAAATTGTGGAATATTCCATTGCTGAAAGTAGCTGCTTTTGGGAAAAACACTAACAACTCATGATTTTATTTGTGTATTTATTTCGTCTGAGTTTATTCTTATGTCGACATTATTGCTATTTTTTTAGATCAGATTTTGGTACCGAATATTCCTCTCAAACAAGATATATTTTTCATTGCACCCATGTTATAAAAAGTCATATCCTGCTTCATATGCTGTCTTTGGGGTTTTCTGTTTCATTTCCCTTTTCTCCGTGGCACTTTAAGGACTCCCTCTGTGGCATTTTATCTGTGTGTTTTGGTGGCTGGTGTGTAAGAACAGCTCCCTTTGTGTTTGTTTGATTCCAGAGCGAGCAGGTTGCCATGGTTTCTGGAATGCACACAGCCAGTGCCAGAGAGGGAGCTCGGAAACATCCCAATTGGGATGGGCACTCTTTGGCCCTGGTGTGTCAGGCTGGGTAGGGGGCTTGGACAAAGCCGGCACATGTCCTCCCGTTCCAATTCTGCTCTCCCATGGAAACTGCCCATGTGATACTGGGCCTCATTGCTCTCTGACTCCGCACAGTTTTACTGGATCGTGGTGGATTATCCACGTTGCTGTGTGTTTGAGTCACTGTTCTTGCTGACACCATAAGGTTACATGTGCATTCATTCATTTGTCTGTCACGTTTCCCCAAGTGACTTACAATGGTAAGCTACTAGCTACTACTTTGCCCTTTTCTACAGCTGCGCCATTTTTACTGGAGTAATTTAGGGTAAGTAGCTTACTCAAGGGTACTAAAGCACAAACTTTAGGATGCATGGGGGTGGGGCCCACACTTGCGACCTACAAGTCCAATTTTACCAGTACATTATCTGCTGCCCCCTTGAGGACAGACCTCTCCACCTCATGGATGTAGGTGTCCTCTGACAGGCAGGTTGTGGTGGCGGTGTGCCTGTATAATGTGCTTGGATCAGGGCAGCAGTGCCGGTTTGGGTCCTGGTGAAACATGATTGAGGTTGAACCAATGATAAGCGCTAATCTCTTTGGACAGGTGAGGTATGTCAGAGAACGCGAGAAAGCAGGGTTTTTGATAAGGGAGAGGCAGACCGTATCCGCAAGGTACTGCACACTATCGCGTGGGCGCTGATAAAAGCCTGAGGAAGAAGAGGGACACATCAGGGGCTGGAGGCTGTGAGGTTCCCAGATGTGAACCTGCGTGGAGGGCTGTGAGAAATAAAAGCAGGCCTTAAACATGGCCCTTTGTCACCTACACAATCCGCATTTGTCTCAGAGAAACATTACAAACTCTATTTCCCCTGCAGAGCGATCAGCTTGGAGGCCCATCCATCTTTCCCAGCTTTTTCTGTGGAAAAACTGAGAGGATGATGCATGGACCCACCAGGGCATAAGCCCCCCTCGTGCATCACATTCCCGCTCGAAAACCCAGAACCGTAACATGGCCTCAACCCTCATAAGGACAAAATGAGATTTTCTTGCAATATTTTTTTTCTCCTTTTTGCCTTTTGGTGACAGATGTACATCTGGCAGAGCATCACCATGACTGGGGGAGGTGTTGGCGACGTTGCAGTGGAGTTCCTCCTACCCTAGGATGTGTTGCACAACTATGTGTTTGTAGCCATGCTTTGCTGTGAAAGTCAGGCTCAAATCCCCCCATGAGTCCCAGCTGAAAGGCGGCTCGCCGTAATTCAACAGAGCACAATGACGCTCAAGGCGCAGTCAGAAATTTCCAGATTAGTTCCGGATTTAAAAAGACAGGATAGAAAGAGCCAGTCCGCGGGAACCCCTCCAGTGGATTTTGCGCGGCTTGATCGCCTCTAAAATGCGAGCAGACACTTAAGTCTGACAAAGATCCAAAGCGAAGGACTTGCAAAAAGAAAATGTTGCACTGTAAACGCTGCATAGCCCTGCCCAAGGGAGGTGCTGGCATTTTCATAGTGAACTTTAGAATATGGTAATTCAGCCAAAGTGTCTTCATGAAGACTTAATATTGGATTTGTGGTGCAGCCAGGCCTGGAGAGGGTGTCAGTCATCTCAAATGGACAAATCAGAACTCTTCCAGTACTGGGCCAATTCAGATGCAGGACAACCTGTAAGTTGCCAGGGAAACAGAAATGCTACTGGGGGAGGATTCTTATTTTATGATTTCTAGGTCTGCCCCCCCCCCCCCCCCCAATTTACCAAAATGCCACCATCTCACTGTCTTTGTTCACCAGGTACAGGGAGTGAAATGATGACCAATCCATATATCCATTCATTATCAATAACTGCTTGTCCAATGCAGGGTCACAGGGGGCCAGAGCCTATACTCGAAGCAGAGAGTGAGGCAGGGCAAAAAACTGGACAGGACACCAGTCCATCTCATACACAATCCTTCACTCACACAATGAGAATTTAGATTCACTAATGTACCTAAAACATAGGTCTTTGGACTGTGGCAAAAAACCCACACATAACATGCAAACCCCACATCAAAACCCATAATCCCTAAAGCAATAATGTCGACCAAGTGCACCGGACAGGAAATCTCTGATCCAGCTAGTTGTGTGAAATTCACAAGGAAACGCACATACCCCGTAGCCCAAAATGACCTTGCTATTACTCATAGCAGATGGCAATAATATTTTATAGAAATGTATAACAAAATCATTTTCTTCTTAACTCATTGCTTCCACTGTATTAGGGTCTTACTCTGGCTGTAAATACACAGCCCAGATACACAGTTTAAAAAATTTAGATTGGAAAAATGTTTCAGAAACGCAATTGGCATCATCTCTCTGTTGAGATTATATTAACATAAGCATAAGATTAAATGACACTGAAAAGTTACTTGCATGCCAGTAGTCTCAGAAATACTTGCCTTTATGGCATTAGAGAGCTAATGAATATGTAACAAAGGAGAGACCTCCCATGTTCAGACAAGTCCATTGGTGGTGTGTATAACTCCACTGAGTACTAGTACCAATAATTTTTGTTGCCACAATATTTGACAACCCAGACTATTTTTATCAATGGGTAACAAATACACTCTTTGGCAAGTGGGATATATGTACACTGGTGGTTTGGGATGCAAATCTGTAACCTGAGGATGGTCCCTACCGAAACACCCTCATGAACTCCAGCATGAACTTCAATGTGGGCAGCTCGACTAAATGGCCCAGCTTATAAATGTTCACAATTATAGGCCACTTCAAACTAAGGTTTCCCCAACAGCAAATATGGTTACTTTGCGACTAAAACATTCACTCAACAACACCTGACAAGTTCTTACAATTTGTTTGAGCCAAGGTTACACTTGTGTGAAAGCAACATTAGAAGGTACACATTCGAGTGCCTGCTGTTGTGCCCTTGAGAAAATACTTAGTTGGTATTGATCTGGTCAGACGTGCAGCTGGACGTTGTGTTTACTCTGTGCAGAAGAGCGATGTCCTGGAGCTGCTCCAGTTAAGGAGCTACAGAATGTGTAACATATTCATAACCAAAGAAAGACAGGTGAGATACACACAACGATTTATCCGTCGCCCCTGCAGCTGCTGAACAGAAGAGATAATGAGGAGATGGTGACTGCAGAGAAAAGAGTGTTAGAGCTAAACCTGTACGGAAAGTCAGGCTGTCACAACACTAGTAAAATTTTCATACAAAAATCTTATAAGGCCTTTTGTTCTTTGATAGTCATCTGTGTTTCTCATGCAAGTATCTGTTAAAATGCAGACGTGTGACATTCCAGAAGCAAGATGAGCGACCCACGCGTGGTGTCACACACAGGAGCTCCTTTCTCAGGGGGGGAAGGGAGGACATTATACTATATTACATTATTAACGAAGACAAACAATTTAGAGTGACATGTCTTAGTGGGACAGGGCTGTCATTAAAGCAAACAAGGTCCTGAAATATACCATCATTCCCCACCACACACACTCTTCAGTCTTACTCTGTAGTCTTAGACTGGTATTTCATAAGGATAAAATCTAAGGATACCACAACATAAAAGTTTTTGTGAGTTTAAATGTGCTTAAATATATATGTTACAGAAACACAACCTTGTGATTGCAATTGTTTTTTTTGTAACAGGTGCTGAAAGTTCATGTATGCTCTGTAAGTGTTTATAATGTTGGGTAGACAACACAGCAGCTGATGGTCAGACTGACGCCGGCCTCTCAGTCAAGGTGGAGCGTGGCCAGAGTTACCTGGCAGTGGGGCAGAGCGCTCAGGGGTCCGGACAGGCTGTCATTAGAGGTTCCGCACTGGCTGAGTGGCGAGCCATGTCTGCAGCACGTCACAGCTTAGGGTGCTGGTTGAGGACAAACGGCAGCAAGTGTATGCATGCAGGGGCACACACACGCACACAAAGAATGTTGCTGAAAGGGGTGCTGTAGGTCACAGTGGGGGAAAGAGGAATGCATAACTTTGTGAGCAAATCACTGAGTAAAAAGATGATAAATTAGCCTGAACAAATTTGTCAAAACACGAGAACTCCTCCTCCCTAATGCTGACCTGCTGTACCGCCACACAGTTGATAACCGCAGGTGTGCTGTGTGAAATACACCCCTGGAGAACTGTGATGGAGCAGCCGGGGATGCTGGCAGAGTGGAGTGTTTCTGTGGGGAGGGGGCTTGATTGGGATGAGATGAAATCAGGGGGGAGAGGTGGTAAAAGGGAGACAGCTGTTTGTTGCCACTCTGAAGGCAGGGGACTACTGGGTGAGACTTTTTTTGGTGGGTGTCTGGAATTTTTCAAAAATCGGGGGGCGGGGGGGGGGTAGTAGGGAAGCATGCCTGATAGCTTAAGGGGTGATTGGGCCGGATCGTATGGGGCATCTGACTGGATTGAAGAGGTGTTTAGGAGTTCAGGATGTTCAGGGAATCGGGGAGCCTTGGTGGAGGGGTGGTGGCAGAGAGCTAAATGCGCGGCAGCTGGGCCGTGAGGTCGCCAGAAGGACGCAGGAGCTCGCGGGGGCCAACTTGGTTAAACATGAGGCGTGTCAGCCTGATGATGCCAGTGAGAGGCACCCCAGCCCTTCACCATTAAACTCTAGGTCTGGAGCTTCAGGTGTAACAAACAGCCTGGAATGACTCAAAACTGACTGGCGCCCTTGTTGCTCTTGAACCCCTGCCACTGGTTCAAGCTCTTCAGACTGATTGCTCCGTCCAACTCCTTAGTGGTCATTCACATGCGGATTAGGTGGAATTTCCACAACGGCCATAGTTTTTACCGTGGACAGAAGGTGATTACAACATACACCAGTGCGGTGGAAGTTTTGATCTCTCCAGTTCTGCCGATCCCCTGTTCACCACAGGCTTCTGCTGGACATCTCCTACACACCAGTACACCAAATCCACTCATCCATATCTTTTTTACCCCACCTCACACCTGGGTTGTCTTTGTTGTGTATAGAAGACTAATACTCAGTCCAGTCTGGTATTTCCACCCTTTCCCAGGCTTATGCTGGATGATGCCACCTGCCAGATATGTACAGTCTAGTATCTATATATCTGTTCAAGTCTTTGGCTTTGGGTTCTACTCGTGATGGTATGGGGGCAGGGGGCTGACAGGAAGCTTGCTGCACCGTGTGGAACAGCTGCTCATTTGCAAAGTGGCACGCCAAGCCTCACGCCCCATCGCCTCTCTCTCACTCCATTACCCTGATGGAGAGCCCTCGAAGACGCCGGCTGCCCCGGCTTGATGTCACACGCAAGGCGCCAACCTGTAGCACGTCATTTTGTTTTTGACATTCATAGTTTCTGTTCCCGTGTTCGAGCCGGGTGAAGCAGCCGTGTGCTAAAGAAGAGACCTAACGGGACAGGTGGTGATTTTTCCATGGAGATTTGGCGGGCTGTCAGAGACTGGGGTTCATCTTCCATTATCTGAAAGCGGACGTTCCGTTACTCTCCTTGCGTAGACCAGTCGCGCGTCGTCAGCCGGCCTCGCAAAGGAAAGGGGCCAGATTGCATGTTGATACGTTCGAGGACTGCGCCTCCACCCACCCGGAGCGCTGCGACCCCCTCACGAAGGAAGTCTGATCCAAGTGCAGGCACTCGCAACTGGGGAGGAATGTCGTCAGTCACGCTGGGCCCACCATCTGCGGGAAATTCGATCAACAGGATTCACATCAATTTCACAAACGTTCAGGCGGCACAGCTCCGTTTGCCTTACTAGGGCCAACATGTACACGTTAATTAAAGAGAAAAGGATGGTGTTGTTATGACAACCGGAACCACTTTAATATCGAATTAAAACAGTGTGTAGTTGCAGCACCAGGTCTGTATGGCTGTAAATGGAATATAATGATGTACAGCTTTTCGGAGGGAACAGGTGTGGAAACTGTGAGTACAGAATGTGGTGTCCACACCCACTGTCCACTTACAGGATTGGGGCTTGTGGACAACAGGGAGGGAGACGCAGTGTGTTGGTGGGAGACAACAATGGAGAGATGATGAAGGTTATTATGCACATTCACTCACAGTGGCATCTAATAAGGAAAACACTGATACCGTCTAGACTGAAACATGTCCTCCTATTGGACACACACCCAGCCAGGAAAAAAAACAGTCATCCTCGAGGTGGACAGAAACACAGCATCTGAATGGACTGAAATCCACCCTCTGACTGGAGAGAAACACTAAGTTTGCAGAGGTTGCTGTTGTGTTTGCTGTGTTTAGCTTGTTTCATAGCTACAGGTTTTTATTGTTCTGTAGTTTTAATCACTTATATAATGTGTATTTTGTCAAATTAACATTTTAAATTTTAATGAAATTTTTATTACTTTTCCATTTTTGCTAAAGTTGCCACCACAGGTCAAGTTGTTAATCTCTCTTGAAGTGCAAATGTTGGACTCATGTTACAGTGTTCAAGTATAATATCTTGTTATATTTTTACTGATTCTTTTGCTCTGTAACTGAAGCTTTGACCCAAAATTATGTTTCCATTTGTTGAACTGGACACTTTCCTGAAGAAATTTTAGGCAGTGATGCACAGTGTTTACCTGCCCAAGTTGTAGCATCTGTAGCAACGGTTTCATTCTCTTTTTATGTGTGTGAAACACTTGATCACACTTCTGCTGCTTTGGAAAAGAGAGAAGTTGAAGGTCACACCGATTCTGCTCATTGCCCTGGCTGGTCATGCAGATCACTTTGCCATTGAGGGTGGGGAAGTGAGGTGGTAGAAGCTGTTAGAACCAGGGCAACCAGGACAGACCAGGGATACCACTGAGCATCCAGATGTAGGCCAGGGGATCCACCGAGACTTCTGGACACAGGAAAAGGCATCCTGGCTTATCTGGAAACTGTGTTTCTGAAAGAGTGGCTTATAGGGTGTAGAGAAGATAATGTGCAGCAGGTTTTCAGGATACAAAATATGATACAAGTTAACTTTTTGCCTCCCCCAAGAGTTCTTAATACGACGAGAATTTCAGAACAATTGTTGTAAATGTATGGGCTCTGGATTGGTGCTGGAGGGCTGTGCTGGTAGAGACAGAAATGTAATGCACTAACAAAGATATGTGACAGACCCCTGTCCCATTGTGACCTGACCAGTGTCCTCAGTGAAGAAATGAGAGAATACTGGTGTTTTCACCCTCCGTATAGGAAACAGACATTACTGTCCATCAGTTGTGTAACACTGCACTGCTTTTTCTGCGTCTCTGCTGTCCATCCTGCTGAGCGTTGGATGCAAAAAGCTCGACTCATTTGGGAGTCGCTGGGAAACAGAGGAGCGGAACGTTGGAGGACATTTGAAAGAGAGTCTGAAACTAAATGGACCATTATACAGATTCCCAGTAGGCTGTGTGTTTGCTTATGTGGGCGTTAGACAACACTTTAACAACAGTGTTCGACATGGATGATGCAAGCCGTGAGGAACTTCAGTTTTGGAACCCAAAATGGATTTTTGTGGAAGCAAGGGCAGTTATCACATAAATATTTAATATTGCTCTATGCACCATTAGTAATCATTATTTAGTTAACTAGTATTTACAAAATTAGCATGTTGATCTGTCATTGAAAGGAAAATGTGTGCAGTCACACTGTTCTGTTTTGCAGAGTTCTGATTTTGTTCTTCAGAGGGCCAACGGGCTTGTGCTCTTGTCTGCACATTGGTCTCAATCTGCCACCCACATTTCTTTGTCCCAGACCGTGGTGGGAGTGTCCCCACCAGAGCAGACGACCCCCCGGGGAAGCTGGAAGACCACGCTGGCTGATGGGCGACCCTGCGTCAGTGTGAGTTTGGTGGAGGGCACACGTGTGCATGCATGCGCGCACGTGTCAGTGTCAGCATGTCTGGAGCAGCTCTGCTGTGTTTCTCTAACTCCAAGAACTGAAATCGAACGTTTGTGCAGCTGTAATGAACAGCAGAGCCTCAAAGAAACTGCTTGACTTGCTAAATAGGAAGGTCTCTGTAACTGGAGACGCCATAAGAGTAAAGATTACTTAGGACAGGTCATCTGTCCCACTTTAGTTAATTGTGAGGGAGCTGGACGTGTGTGACAGGGAGTTGTGTGTACCAAGTCTCGCTCTTCTCTTTTATTCTTTAAATAACAGCATGACTTAAGAAACGTACATGACATTTTTGTTCATTTTCCGACTTCCCAGCCAAATGGCAGTATATAAGAACATTTTATCTGCCATCAATTTGTCAGCATTATAAGCAGAAAGAACATATGGGCTCATTAGATTCAAGACAAAGTGGTTCGTTTTCAAGTTTCGTTGCGGTTATATCAACTTTCTTCCTCATTGGTTCCGTTCCCCCCATTTGTCAATGTAAATTTCAGGCATGTTTGCATGATAACTGAACACAGAAATGTGACCAAGCGCTCTTGGGTTCCAACCACCACTTTCTCACCTATGTGGCCCTGCTGCTTTACATCGTTTGACCTTCACAAACTACCACGCCAGTGGAGCCACTCCTTGACACCTCCACGACACCACCTGGCCTCACAGTTACTGTGCTGTCATTATGAAGGCCAAAGTCCTGATCATAAGGCAGATAATTTCTATCATTTGAGGCACAACTCAGCAGATGTATAGGTCTGCAGCCCGGAGGCTGGTGCGATCGATGCAGGCGGAAGGTGACGGGGCAGCAAGGAGTGGTAAGCTGAAGCTTTGACCTTGAAAGTCAGGCCCGTGCAGCACTCTAAGTCCTGTTGTTCTGGTGCACCACAGCACCCCGTACCAAATCCCAGCAATCCCATCACGCTCTAATGTGACTTCCTGGTAGCGGTTTTACCATCGTCAGCAAGAGACTAACCGTATCAAAGCTGAAAGCAGCTTTACAGTCCCCTGAAGGCACGGTCTTTTTACAGTATGAAACCAACGAACCCTGTTAGGCTCTTGGCTTCGACTTTACTGCGTTTATTGCATTTTACATCAATTGCATTTTTTATGTTTATTCCATTTCAGAAAAAGTTGTTTTACATTTATCTTAATGACTAATAAAAGCCACAATAGGTAGAATCCAACATCGGGCGAAATAATGATTTACGAAACACATTTATGTGTATACATACATATGAATTTTATTGAGTTTACTGGGTTCTTCACAGAAACCAGTAAGTGAGATGTCCAAATGTGTTTTTGGAAGCCATGTAGTGTGGCAACTGCACTGCCATTGTGCCTTTTCTTGATGCAGCTTTGATGAGCAGCTCACTAAGTGCGCCTACTGTAGGACCCCCTGGGGCCCCTGTATGGTGTAATGGACCCAGGTGAATCACTTCAAAAAGCTTGGAACACGGCAGAACAGCTTCAAATAGGATGCAATTTCCTCTTGGTATCAGGTGGCAGTTAAACACACTGCTCAGTGTAACATCAGCACATCAGTTGTGCAGGACTACAAAAGGTGTGAATAAAAACACACGGAATTAAAAGTGAACCTAATGTCTAAAATACAGCGATCGATACATCCATCCATCAGTCATCATTAACCGCTTTGTCCTGGTCAGTGTCATGGCAGTACAGAACCTGTCCTGGAATTGCTGGGAAATGGGCTGTGACACTACACCCTGAATGGGACAGTCGCAGGGTAGCCCACAGTGATACGTTTTAAAAATTTTTGAATAATCCTTTCACTCTAGTTTGCCTTTTCTCTTACTCTTCATCGAAGGGCAACAGGCAAGGGCATTTGTTAGAGCCCTCGCCTTGCAATCCAAGGCTCTACGTTCAAATCTCATTTTAGTCAGACACTTACCCTATATTACCAAAGTTGAAATAACCCAACTTTATAAATGGGTAAATCTTTAAAAGCAGCTTAGTGTAGAAACCCAACAACGTAAGTCACCTTGGAAAAGGCACCAGTATAATAATAGTAGGAGCCTATTTCTTCTGTCAGTGGGGTCCAGAGCAGAATACTGAGACGTCACCTCGCAAAGTTGAACTGGGGATATCAAATCTTTCCCGGATGCCCCATCTGACTCCATCCATCTGCCTCAGGGCTGCTGTTCCCCTCCTCATCTCCTCCAAATTTTCCCAGCATGCCCTGGCATGTCAGCCAGTCCTGCTCCTCATGCACAAAGCCTCACTCATCAAGTCACCGTGACAGATTTATACAGGAGTATTATTACATAAAAGGGCTTGAGTTTCGGGGGGGGGCAGCTTTGCTCACGGCACACATTTTACATGTGGTATGTATCAGTGTTCTTTTATATCTTTGCAGCGTATTCCCTTAGTGTCACGGACTCGGGAGGCTTTTATGTTTTGTGATATGGGAATGTGTCGTCAGTTCGTGTTTCCTGCACTTTGTGGGCAACATGAGAAATGTAATGAAATATGGCCTCCACGGGCTTTCTGTTTCGTATATGTTGTGGACACGTTTGAAGCAGCGTTACTGCCTTTAGTGTTTAAAGACATTTTGATCTTTGCAGCTCAAAGTGAGCAGATGGATTGCTTAACAAGGAAATATGGACTATATTTCAATAAAGAGTCCAAAACTAGTAACGGACAGCCTGGGTTCTCGGAGAGCACATGTACACATGTCCTTGCTGGACCGAGACCGTAAGCTGAAAGGGTGCTGTAGCTCTGGCAATGCTGGAAAATCTCAGTTGCGTGATACCCCACTGGGTGAGCTCTGTCCACAGAGAACCACACTCAGGCTTTTCATTGGACGCCTGTTCTAGCCTGGGCAGCATTGGAACATTCCAGGTGTGTGTTAACCTATGAGGCAAACTGTCCGTAGAACATTTCACTCAGGATTTTGTTTGAAGACCTGGTCCAGCTTGGGCAACACCAGGTGTGTGTTTGGCCTCAAAATAAACCTTTGCTACAGATGGTTACGCTTACAGCAAAAAGTGCGAGCCCACCTGGGCAACCGGGACGATGATTATGTGGGATCAACTGGACAGAAGAGTGGAAGCAAAGTAACCTGCAAACACCCCGCATCTCTGCAGACTGCTGCAGACTAACTCGTAAGATGTGGGCGGTTTTCCAGATCAAATTTGTTAACCAAATATTAAGAAATGTTAACAAAAACTAGTTCCCAGCAAGTTTACTCAAGCTTTTGACTGGTACAAGAGAAAGGAGTTCTATCGATGCTTAACACACGCTTTAGGCGATGTTCGCTATGCGTTTTCCACATTTTGACATTTAGACCGCAAAGTGTGAACGTGTGTACCTGACCGATGTTGTGCACCGATAATCACCGGCCAGAGACTTCACACTCAAAAAGCATCAATGTGGTCAATTAAAACTGTAGAGAACATAACACCTTGTCAGAAATCTAATTAGGTCCTTCATTCTGACAGGGTAATAATACAGAAACTGACTTCAGGGCAAAGAAAACTCTTCCCTCTGCGCTGTAAAAACATTTTACACCAGAGCAGAGTGTCTGTTGTCATTATCTGTCGACATGAATTACAAGGTCACCCTCAATCATCGGCTTTTGTCTTGGACTTTTCTTTCACGTTCGAAATGGCAATGAACTCAGAGTTCATGGGAGTTTGTGAAAACGAATGGCGCGTTGTAAAAAAGCAATTTGCGCTTTCATTGATGTAAAGGAAGTGTCTGGTTTTTAGCGGTCGATAAAGTTATAATCCAAACTCCAGGAAGTTTCTAGAACACAGTACTTGTGCTTTCTCTGAGGCCTGCAGAGCTTGACATAGAGGGTGAGATGCCCTTCTGATGCAATTAAACGTGTTCAAAAGCATTTTTGTTGATCTACCTCCTACACACTTCACCACAATACACCCTTGCCAGGCCTTCCATTTTAAGTACCCCAGGAATAATTTTAAAACAGCAGGGCCTCCCTTTAGTGGTTAAGGACGGGGACCTAAATCTGTTACTTGGCAAAGGGGTTCGCTACTCAAGAGAAACAGTGCCATCCGGCTACTGGTCGCACTTTTCGGCTCCAGGCTGGACTCCCTTGTGAGTCTTTCGGAAAATTTTGCGAACAATATGTACCCCCCCCCCCCCCCCCCCCCCCCCCCCCCCCCCCCCCCCCCCCCCCCCCCCCCCCCCCCCCCCCCCCCCCCCCCCCCCCNTGCCCCCCCCCCCCCCCCGCTAGCACCAATCATGTACATAAGTAGCTGGTTTTCTCCAACACAGTAACATTAATAACATAATAGCCAACTGGCGACATGCCGTGATTTTCACGGAAAATGCTTCATTAAGGTTAACTTGTTAAAAGCTCAAATAATATGTTGTATTTGTGAACTTCAGTGACTTGCTGCATTAACATTTCTAGGAACACATCATATTTCACAGCTTAACAGATATGTATATTTTCCAAATCTTTTTTTTCTTGGTTTTTTTAGCTGTGAAAATACCACACTTTGTCGTCCTTATCTAGGTTCAAAGGTCTATTTTTGTTTTAACAGTATATGTTCTTCACTAACAAGATGTGGTCTGCGTGTGGAACTGTAGTAATTTGTCTGAAACGGGTTTGGGAAAAGGAATAACTCTTGACAGCTAAACCCAGCAAATGTGTTTGGTAGGCTCTGCTGTCTCTGTGCTGCGGGACCTTGGTAAACAAATTAATAAATGCTTGGTATATCCAGACCAAACAATATTCCCAGCCTTGTCTTTTTTTAACAACCTGGGTGCCCTTGAGTACCGGCACAGTGGACAGCCGATGAATAATTGAAGCCCTTATCTCCGGGCGCAGCGGCTTCTCGGTGGACGCTTTGCATTTTCAAAGGCGCTTGTGTGGAAACACGCGTGTTGTTGGCGGCGGGCGTCAGGGCCAGCTCACGGGAGCGAGGCACGGTCCGTGCGAGGCTCACCGGGCCGGTCTGTGTCGGTGCTCATAAGTCTTGTTTACAGCCAGACGTGGAGAAAAGCAAAGCTTTATCTGCATTTACAAAGGCGCAGGCAAGAAAGGGGAGGGCAAAAAAAGTTTGATTTAGACGCTGTGTGGTAAGGAGAGTTAATTGGAGTCTTATTTCTCTTCTCACAGATGGACCCAGTTCAAAAAGCCATAATAAATCACACATTTGGACTTCCGCTGCCCCCCAAGAGGAAGCCTGTGGTCGTGTGCACCGTGTGCCGACTCAAATTTAACTCAGAGGTGAGTAAGGTGCATTGTGCATCACGTCATGGTCACTATAACCTGAATGCGGCTAACATGACAAAATTAATTGCTGCTCCAAACTATGCCTTTATTAATTGCATTTACTTTATAAAATAACTGCCTTGCAGTCAGTTCTCATGTATTGGATTTCTTTATACAGAGGAGGAGCCATGAGCTCTTGTGCAACATGCCTACGTCTGTTTTCCACCGTAGTTTAGTTTTGTACTTCCTAGTCAACGGACACAACTGGCTGCTGCCCCACTTGGAGAGCGAGGGGGTGGAGTTAATGCATCCAAGGTATCTAATCTGTGTTGCAATGTTGTCTCCAGACCAGCAGGGCAGTGCCAGTGGAGAGCTACTGCTTCTCTGTCCAGTTTCTAAACAAACCGCATGCTACACTGATCACTACGAACATCAGACAATCACTCATTCGATATTTGTTTGCCGATCAGTATGTGGGTGTCACAACAGCAGTGAAGCGCAGTGTGACCGCTGGCTGTGGGAATGAAGCCACTGGGAGAATTTAGGGTGCACCACCATCACGTGTCATATTGCTACTGGGAGCAAAGTGCCTTCCAGGCTCTCGGCCATATTGTGGACCCCGAAGTGTCACATGCAATTAAACATCACTAAACTGAGACCAAAACTGGCAAACTAAAAAGCACATCTGCAAAATGGCTGGAGCGTCTGTGTGATTATGTATCACTGGAAACCTAGATGGCACAATCATTATTTTTCGTCTCTTAGCCTTACTACGAGTGAATTACAGGAAAGTATAACTAGAGAACTACAGAACTATAGAGACTAAATGCAAACTACAGGTAGTCCTCGACTTAAGACATACATAACTTACGACAACCTGGACTTACAACGGCCATATTGTTTTCGAGTCCCAGTGTCTGGTTGTAATGTCTAATGGTGATCACAACATCTGCTGTATGGTGACATCGGCAAGGCGGCCATATTTCTTCTTGTTATTATACAACCGAGCGTTCACATTTTCTTTGTATGCCCTTGTGCTATAAGGAATTACAGTGCGGCTGCCAGAACGGAACCCCGTCGTATATCGAGGACCACCTGTACAGCAATGCAATGCAGAAGAAGCTGAAATTAAGATATATAAATAAAGAAAAAATATGAAGGAATCGATCAGCTAAGCAGCAGAATAATACAAGCCATAATGTACCTGGTGATATATCTAACAACAAATATTAAGAGTGGTAATAGAGCCCAATAAACATGATACGACCAGTACGGCCTTTTAATACAACCTAACACTGCAACATTTGGTGAAATGTAAATTTGTCATGGTGTGAACAAAGTTTCCTGTTTTTTAAGTTTCAACCCAAGAAGTAACGAAAGAAACTTCCATTGGCTGCCATATCAAATTAGTTAATCTGTCAGCAAAAAATTGTTCACACATTATTAAACTGGTGAAAATCTGTTTCTCGAGAAGCAAATCCCTCACAGTAAAGTATGCTACTGGAATATTATTTGTGTTGCAATTAATTTTTCCAATTCAAAGCAGCACTTCCAGGGAAAAGCCAAGTGGACGGGGAAAGAAACATGAGAAATTGGTTGTGATTTTAAAAAAAGCATCTAGCAAAACGGTGTCAAGCGACCTCATCGGGAGACTTTGTTTTAGTTTGTGTGTTTAGTGTCAAAGTCTAAAGGCGGCTGAAACAGATGTGCACATGTGAAAATGATTTCATGGCTCCTCGTACGAGCTGGGAGAGAGCAAGCCTTGTTTTTATTTTCCCATTTACACCCGCTATCTCCTCCAAATACTGTATCCCTCATTGAAAATGATTGATTTTTTTTTTAAGAAATGCATTCAACCCCCCGCCCACCCTGCCCCTGTATTGCGGTCGTTAAACCAACATCATTATAAAACACTGTACTGTCGTCATATTCGTCCCATTATAAAAGCTATTTATTCCGTCAAGGTCCTGGAGGTGTCAGCTATTTATTATCCGACCAGTTCTTATTTCCTCATTGGAGATCATTTTCAGTGTAATCACCTTCCATCTGGGTCATTAATCATGGCTCGGTGTGCGAAGCCGCCAAGGTAACATCGGCCTGCCAATCCATCACGGCATGGGGTGATAAGACAGGCGACTCCAGCGCGGGCACAGACAGCACCCACAGCCATTTTCCACACGTCTCAGCATCCAGTCTGACTGTTACTTTCCAAACGTCCAACATGACCAAGCGCCAGACTTCTACAGACCGGACGAAAGCGGAATAGCGTGGCATCTGAGCACGGAAGAAGCTGGTGAGAGGAGGTTTTTGGCCTGAGCGGGTGGTTTTCCCATTGTTCTGTCCACGATGAGGCCCGAGAAGCCAGCTTCTCTCTACGCCTCCTGCACTCAGCCTCAACTTGCTGGTTTAGTAAGAAAAAAACAAAGGAAAAAATTTGCAAGTGATTAGTAAGCTTTTCCCTTCCAAGAACAGTCCTCACACATGTTGAGGAGCACCACTGGCGAACTCCTACCGACCGAAAGAGCGGAGTGGTGTTCACACTGCGCCCTGCAGCAGAACGAACTGAAACAAACCCCGAGGGGCGTCATGGTGGACACTCTGGACTCCGAATCCACATTTTACTCCCAGTTCTACACAGTAAATTCTTTGAGGGAAGAACACATGTGTTGCAGTGGCTGGAGCTGGTGTCTCGTAACCAAAGACACAGGTTCAAATCCCTGCTCTTTTAGTAGCACCGCTGAACAAGGGACCGACTGTATGAATGGCTGAATAACTGTATCGCTCACTGCGCAAACCTAAAATTAAGTGGCTTTCAAAAAAGTGTCAGCTAAGTGAATAAACAATAATTAAATATTATCAAACCACAGCTCCATAAGTGTGAGAACACTTAGAGACGAAAAGAGACAAAAATTGGAACGTGCGTATTAAATGTAGGTGCAAACCCGACATAGGAAATGCAGATACATCACAGAGTCAAAAAGCGCAGCTGTGAACATACGTGAAAATCATTTTAATGAATTAATTGTGCCAAGTAAAGGAAATTGTCACTGCCGGCATGACCTCGACGGAGGAGCTGAGAGTGTTTTACACCAGAGGAAGTGAATGCAGTATAGCTGACGCGAGGGAAAGCGTTAGCTCTCTGACAGATACTGGCCCCCCCTTCTGCTTCTCTCCCTTCATGTCCTTGTAAACGGTTTTGAGCGTTAGAACCACCCTCACGTGCAGAAAGCCATATATCCATAGTTTTCTCTGTTAAGCCGTAAGTCATTAAATGAGGCTGCAGCCAAGGCTCCCGTTACTGCCACTGTTGTTTGTGATTTATGGAGGTTCAAGACTAGTTTCCAGACTGGAAACAATTGTAGTCCTGATTTATAAAGGTCATGTGAGCTGTTGTCCTCTTTCTTGTATGGAAATAAATGTCATCACTGGAATTATAATTTGGGGTGGCAATGTTATGTATAAAAATTGTTTACAACATTTAAGCAAAGGCATTCATACAGTATAGCAACATATCTGAGTGACTGTACAAGTGTCCCGAAAACATGAATCCAAATCTTAGATTCAATTCAAATTTGATTTAAAAAATTTTTTTGGACTGCTGTTGACCATACGGACGTCTCCCTTGCAGAGCCAGGCATCGGCCCACTACAAGGGGACTAAACACGCCAAGAAGCTCAAGGCCCTGGAGGCCCCTAGCGGCAAGCAGAAGGCTGCAGATGCAGTCACCAAGGACTCCTCAGGCAAGGACCCCCCAAACAGCACCTCTCCCTCTCATCTGAACACCAGCATCGACAGGACAGGTGAAGCTGTATGTCTGTGACTCCATCCCCCAGATCAGTCCCATTTATTACTGTTCTTTAACTGGCAGATCTAATTCCCTCTGTCCGAGTGGTTTACCTGCTTCAACCGGGTTGTAATAAACTAAAGGTTCTGTACAGTCTGCAAGGACTCATTTCAATGCATTGATCCGCAGAGCTGGCAGTGTTTTTTTTTTTAAGTTTTTAAGACTGTGTTGGCTGTTTCATAATTCTGTCCCTCTGTTCTACTCCACTGACTGACTGGCTGGTTGTTCCAAGAGTCAAACGCCTCTGACTAGCTGGTCATACAGTCATCCAAGTGGTTTCAATTTAAATCTGTTTAACTGAAACAGACTGTGCAGAAAAAAGGTAAAAAACGACAAAAATGTTGGCCCGTCAGTGGAGAATAAAAGAAGCGGAATCTTTCAGGCCATATTGGCGAGGCAGCTGAACAAGGAGGACACAAACATGGGAGCGTGAATGGGTCAGCTTTGCGTTTGCGCCGCATTCCGAATGTCACTCAGTGGTAATAAATATGGTAATGAATACTGATGTGCTCAGGTGGGAGAGGAGTGGGCTGCACGGACGCCGCTCACTTGAGCGAAGTCGACGTCTGGTAGAGTGCCGGGTGCCAGTGGCCCCTGACTGATAACGAAAAGCACCGGGGGCTCTTGTGCTGCAGGGGGTCCGTGGAGGGCAGCAAGGAGGAAGGACAGGGACGGACAGGAGGAAGGTCTGAGCAGCAGCTACTAGGGCCGTGACTGAAGGGAGACTCATCGATTTCTGGAGGAATCGCTGGATAAACATTTCATAAGCAGCCTTAAGGTTTCTCAGATGAAAAATATAAATAAATGAACTGAAAACAGCTATTTTTAAAATAAACTCTTGGTTTGCATATTTACTTTCTCTCCTGTGGTGGAGCTCTTTTGCATTCCTAAGGGGGACTAATCGGAAATCAATAAAACATAACTAACTGTAAAGGGCCGAACAACAATAGGCAGCCTGTGTGTGTGTGTGTGTGTGTGTGTGTGTGTGTGTGTGTGTGTGTGAGGGGGGGGGGGGGG
>UFQX01000151.1:745032-762381 GCA_900497675.1 Arapaima gigas
GGGGGGGGGGGGGGGGGGGGGGGGGGAATCAGAGATCACTGCTCACTGCCTGTCTGTTCCAGCACAGCACTGTGGGAAATGTACCTTGGCATTATCCATTAGAGGGGAGATGGCAGGGAGCAGACCCCCCTCCGAAGTCCAGCACCAGTGGCTGTGCAGGGTGGCGGTGGTGGAAAAGGGGTGTGTAGGGTGTGTGGGGTGTGTGGGGGGGTGCGAGGCTCACTCAGGCGTCACCCCTACGCCCCGTCAGCCATCTTCATCGCCATTCATCTTCCTCCTCTCTAAATGGCTTCTAACAGGCAGCTGCCCTCAAAAGCATCATCTCAGCTCCTAACCAGTATATTTATCATCTAAGTAGAACATTGATTCTCAGCTTGGCTTGAGAAGACAAACCAAAACAGTGTATGTTGTATATACATATTGTACATATAAATATAGTATTGTGCAAAAGTCTTAGGCACCTGTGGGAAAAAAGCTATAAAGTGAGGATGGTTCCAAAAATAATGCCATGAATACTTATCAATAAACCTTCTAAAAAGTGCAGTAGACAAAAAAAACCTCCATCAGATCAATATTTGGTGGGACCACCCTTTGCCTTTAAAACAGCATCAATTCTCTTATGCAGACTTACATGCAGTTTAAGGTGGAGGTTGGTAGGTTCTTCCAAACATTTTGAGGAACTGGCCACAGTTCTTCTGCAGACTTTGACTGTCTCTGCATGTCCTCCCAGACTGACTTGATCATGTTGAGATCAGGGCTCTGTGGGGACCATACCACCTGCTGCAGGATTCCTTCTTTTTGCTCAAGATAGTTGTGTATGAGTGAGATTGGGTGTTTGAGGTGATTCTCAGGCTGCAGAATGAATGTGGGACCAATCAGAAACCTTCTGATGATAGATAAGAATCTACCTGTACTTCTCAACAGACATTGAAGTTGCACGCCTAAGACTTTTGCACAGTGCTGTATGTACAGTCTGGTTCAGCTGTTTAATGTAAGGTCTGTTTATGGCTCATTGTAGAATCGTACCTGCTGTGAGAACGATATATTGCTGGAGCTGTTATATGAAATTAACATTAATAAAAGAGAATTTAAGTCTTAAAACAGGCACAGGTGAAGATCATATCTTTAAAAATCAATTTTCATAATCCTCTTTACACCATTAACTCTCAAACATCTGTAGAGGTTTTGGGTCACAGGTAGTGTGATGTGAGGATGTGGAGCTGCACTCACACGGTTACAGGTTTGAATCCCATGCGGGGCTCTGCTGCTGTAAACAGGGTTGCTGAGCTCGAAGCTTTTGAAACGTAGAAAACGTGAAACTTTAATCTAAGTCGACGTAGAGGCGTCAACTAAGAAACAAAATCAGCTTTGCCCAGCAACTGGCCATCCCAAAAAGCAGTACAGGGCCAAACTGCATCCCGGGCATGGAAATAATTAGAATAATGGCAAATACAGAAAAAAGCTCTTTGTAGGCGTTCCCACTTTCCGGCGTACGGCACAATGTCAATTAAAAACCTTTCTTCCACCTGCGTTAACTGTTCGAAGCTCGGGATAATGCGGCGGTAGCAGTGGAAGGTCTCACCGGGGAAGCTGGGCCGGGGAGCGGCGGAGCGGCGTTTGGGACGGTGCCGGTGGTTGAGGCGGCGGCTTTCTGAAGGTAATTGGCACAGGCTCTGAATGCTGCGCGATAATCAAAATCTATGATTACAAACCACACTTCCTGGAACTGGCTGCCTGAGGGGAGCCATTTGCTTTTAGCCACGGTGGCGTACATAATGGGGCCTAATCATTTAAATGGAAGTGCTTAATTCTCCAGCATCAAGGAAAGTAATCAGATCCCGTGGGGAGGCTTTGATTATTTGGACAAACAATGGATGTAAAAGAATTTCAGAGATGCAAATGGCGTTTGCTGCAGTTTGGAGATCCGTGGCCTGGAACGAAAAACTAGCACGAGCCGGAGACCGATAAAATAATTTGTTCTCGCCCTCTCGCACGCTCCCATCGACGTGTACGCGTGTGCACATGCAAACAAACAAATTCTGACGTGTGTGCAGGCGAGGACTGTGGCGCCAACAGCCAGACGCTTCCCCTCACTCATCGTTACGCTCAAGATTTTCCTCTGAAAGGACGGTGCTTAAGATCCACTTATACACATAAAAGCAAAAGTCGTGCGGGAAACACAGACGTAAACAAGAACGTGAAATTGGGTGAAAGTCAACAAAGCGGATATTTATCCAATAAAGGAGTCTTTCCGGAGCTGCGGGGCCCGAAGGCGGCGAGCTGTGAATGATCACTTGGCAGACGCAGTCGCTCTATCTGATTGGTCGCACGCCCCATGTTGTCTGACGGCACCGCCTGATTGGCTGTCAGGGGCCGACAGGGACGTTTGACCTCTCCTTGAGTCCTGTCCACGCTGTCCCTCTTGCTCCTTCTTCCTGTCAGCGCTGGTGATTAGGAGCTGTCAAAGCTAATAACCACACCAGAGAACAGAACCGGGCTGGTACTGAGCTCCACCTCCACTGTGTTTTGGCTGCTCATTATTAATGACAGTGTGACACTTTTCACATACTTCCCTCTGACAATTTCTTTAAAAAATTATATACGTGTGTGTGTGTGTGTGTGCATGCCCTGTACTTTATCAACTATTCTGTCATTTGAAGACTTCATTTGAAGATTAAGGCGACATGGTTTCAGGAAGATAATGAACAAAACAATTATAATAATAATGTATAAACAGTAGGGGGGCAACAAATTCTACGCTTCTGGAATATTTTCTAAGCTGCGTGAAAGAGGTTTGTAATTCTCTCTAATTCTCTGTGATGTAATTGTGTTTCCCGGTTCTAATTACATTATAACATGTTGGCCTTCTAAGTCACTCTGGCCTTGTGAAAAATAAAAATAACGTGATTATAATCACGATGGAGAGCGTTTGCCATTCTGAAGACGGTGACCGAGTCAGTTCGACTTTGCACGGCAGAAAACACCTCTTTACAGTCTTCCTTCTCCAACCCCCTGTAGACAGCACGGCCAGGACTGCATCTTCGTCACCCCCTACTGTGTCCAGAGGAGCAGCGCTGTCTGGCAGCGAAGCCACCGCCGATCCCATTGCCGCGTCGCCCGCAACCGGCGCTCTTGCGGAGACCAGCGCAGAGACGGAGGAGGAGAAAGCCAAGCGGCTGCTCTACTGCTCCCTCTGCAAGGTGGCTGTGAACTCTGCCTCGCAGCTGGAGGCTCACAACAGCGGTGAGCCACGCCTCCCATCAAGTCCCCGCCTCCTGGGACCACCCTGGATCCGCCCTCAGCCAACCGCTAACGCCCGCCGCTGCTCTCTTTTAGGCACAAAGCACAAGACCATGTTGGAGGCGAGGAGTGGCGGCGGGGCCATCAAGTCCTTCCCACGGCCTGGGATCAAGAGCAGGCTGGCCTCGCCCAGCAAGTCCTCCACAGGCCTCCAGAACAAGACGTTCCACTGTGAGATCTGCGACGTACACGTCAACTCGGAGACGCAGCTCAAACAGGTGCC
Organism: Arapaima gigas; assembly: GCA_900497675.1. Classification (NCBI taxonomy): domain Eukaryota; kingdom Metazoa; phylum Chordata; class Actinopteri; order Osteoglossiformes; family Osteoglossidae; genus Arapaima; species Arapaima gigas. Next base: position 748,556 of record UFQX01000151.1, read on the forward strand.
GATCAGCGCTAAATACGGCCGCGTTAAATCATTCGATACTCGTGTAAAATATCACGCTCAGCTCTTCACTTTGGAAAATTCACTTGCATAAATGCGCGTGAATATTCATGAGGAAGAAGCCCTTCGCCTGCATGGTTATAATCGCTGTTCTGTATGTGTGCGATCCGTGAAACTGGCAAACGTCCACAGTATAAATAAGCATGACTCCCAGTGAATATTCATGACAACAGAGGCACCGAGGTCTCTGTGCAAAGCAGCTTGTGGGGGGTAAGAGGAGACAGAGGCTGCTCCCAGCCGGCGTGTCCCTAATCCCCGCTGTCTCCTCAGCTCTTCTCGCTCTCGTCTTGCTTGCAGCACATCAGCAGCAGGCGGCACAAGGACCGGGCGGCGGGGAAGCCAGCCAAGCCCAAGTACAGCCCCTACAGCAAGACCCCGCGGGGAGCCGGCGCTCAGTCCGTACGTGACCGCCGCCACCTCCTTTACGCTGGTATTCCGTGAGCGACTGAGGAGTTTGAGCAAATTCGGTCATCTGATGGGCGTCACAGCAGCCAAACACGCTCGCTGCCGCGTGTTCGGGAGAACAGCTGTACGGTGTGCGGGTACCGAGCGCCGCAGGACAACGTTTTTCCTGCACTGTGGTGAAACAGGTCCTCGCCGGCGGAATATGGAGGGCTGCCCTGGCGTATCCAAGGCAACTCTGTTGTTATATATGGGTTGCTGTGAGCGTGAAGATGGATGCTGCGTCCACACTGTTCTGTCAGAGCCGCGTGGTCTCTGGGGTTCGCCATGGGGGGCTCATTGCGTTTCGTTGTGTTTCGTGCCCCCCCCAGGTGCGGCTGGCCCTGAGGAAGGAGCTTGAGCTGGGGAAGCCCCTTGCCGCCAGGCTGCTTCCCAGCCACCTGGCTGTGGCTGCCGCCGCCGCCGCCACCGCGATTCCCGCCTTCTCCCTCCGCTCCACCCCCGCCGCCACCCTCTTTCAGGCACAGCCCCTCGCCCCACCGCTGCTCCGGCCAGCTCCCAGGCCCATCCGGGCCTCCCACGCACCCGTGCTATTTGCTCCCTACTGACCCACGGCAGAGCCCACCTCAAACTGTCGCACACCTGGGTTCGAGCCCCTTCCTTGCCTTGTCGTTTCGAGCTGTCGTCTCATTCGGATTTGGACCCGGTCTCGAGCCTCCACACATCTGAGCCGCTTCTCTCTGACTCGATTGGGGCAAACAAGTGCCACCGAGTGCTGCAATAATCTAAAGACCAAACGAGGAACTATGCAGTCATGTTTCTATCTGACTTGTTCCGTCTGTTACGGATCAGTGTTTCCTGAATGGAGTCCCTGTCTCCGAAGACCATTCCTGTCGTACAATTCCTAGAATTCAAAGTATAGAATGACCACGACGATAGTAGTAGAACCACAACATGGACCAGAGTGATGTCTGAGTGAGACCTGTCTGTGCCATCTACTTGTGTGTTAAAAATAACACCTCTAAAATAAACATAAGTCTTAATTTGTTAACTTTGTTGCATAATTCATATGGTTCAGTCTGGCCAAATCATAAGTTCTACATGTTTGTCAGACCTGAGGGCCAGTTTGCCAAAATTAGGGTGGATGTGTGAGCTGTAATGAGGAAGTGAGCACACTGGTGTAAAAGTACTCGCTGCCAAAATGTAGTGAAATTGTGCAGACAGAAGCTCCAGGCTGGTCACCGTACGTTTTTCAGCGCCGATGTTTCAGCTCAGAAAACAACCCTGGTTGTAGGTACCAAAGAGCCACCAGATGAGGCTCAGAAACGATTTTAGGACCTTTAAGAATGAGTCTCTTTTTTTACTTCACCATGTTTGAATCCTTCAGCATCTCGCTGGCCCTCAGCAGTCAGCTGGTCATTCCAGAACTCCAGAATGCAGCTGTTTCTGGTTTTATTTTTATTTAGTCATTTTTACCTGTGTTTGCCTTGGGACGGGAAGGTGATACACCTTCAACTAACCAAGAAACTGTACCTAAGGATCTGTCTTTTTCATCCATTCATCCACCCATTTCTGTGCAGTGACCCAGTGGTGACCGTGTGTTCAGCGTAGGGAACCTCTGCCAGTGTGGGATGCAGGATATGCCCGGGTTGGGACACCAGTTCATCATCACAGAGGACTCTCTCAGTGACTGACACAGAGGGCAATTTGAGTCACCAACTCAGCTGAAAACACATCTTTGGACTGTGGGAGGAAACACGCAAACCGCCGAGAGAGAGCGCTGAAACTCCACTCAGACTGAGGTGGATCTGAATCCACAGTCCCAGAGCCACGAGGCACCGGCAGAGCTCACTATACCCTCCTCATTTTTAGTAAAATAAATACCCTTTTCCCTTTTGATGGGTCACAAGTCAGGGTCCAGTAAAGGGTCTCTATGCAAACACCCACAACACAGCTAGATGGAGGAATAAAAGCACGTTTCCCACACAGCACCCACTTCTGAAAAGATAGTGTGGCTCCGGGTTAACGGTCAAGATGTCCTCAGCGGTCCTCCTTATCAGCGAGTGCACCTGAAGGAGCCGCCTGTCTCCTCGGCGGGGTTGTGTCCACCAGATCCTCGCTGGCCGTGTGTGCCGAGTGTAATTGCTCTTGTACCTGGCGTGATCACTGGGGAACCTCCCCGGTTCTCACGCTCGTGCGATAGACAGAGCGAAGCCGCAAATCACTCCCCCCCCCACCATTTAATCAGCCGCACCTCTCGAGCCCCCGGCCGCTTGCCCCCGTAGACCGGAAACACCGAACAGGAGACTGAGAGTAACGATGATAAAGATTAAAATGGTCACAAAGTTTTCCCTTCATTTCCTCTCATGATGGTTTTGTGGAATAAATTAGATTCTTCCTATCGCACGTCTGAGACGGCATTATCGCGTAATGGGCACAATCCATTAAAAGTTTTTCAGTTTTCAAAGTTTGTCTCAAATGAGCGATTGCAAGAGGAGCGGGTATTAGAACACCGTATATCTTATTTTAAAAAACACAGATTATTTTTCTTTAATATTCCTCAACGCTGTGAAAAAGCCGATTAACCCCGGTCTCGACGTAAAGCCAGCGCAGGACGGATGTTTAAAAGAAGCAAAATGTCTCCAACGACGAACGTCTGCAGCCCGAGAGGCCCGCCGACCCGGCTCTCAACAACCTCCTGAACGAGTTGCTAACCCGCAACGCCAAAGCTTCCACGTCTCTTGTGGAGTCTTGTTTAGCCCTCATTAGCACGGCAACTGGAGACGATGCGCATCCATCACCATAACAACCGTTTAACCGGAGCAGCTTCAGCAACAACCCTAAGAAGACAGTCATTATCTTCATGTGACAGTGGAGTCATCGATGTGGGGCAGCTGAAAGGAGCGTTGGGACAATAAAACTTCCATTATCGACCATCATGCCTCCGAGTGTTTGTCACCTTTACAGACAAGAGGTATTGAACCCAACGCAAAGAGCAGCAGGTGTCAAAATTGTTGTAGTAATATAATGTGACGGAGCGACGACCTCCGCCCCACGTCACACTCCTGAGGTGCAGCGGACAGTTAAATTAACCCATTCTTCACGTTAAACGGACAGCGCTCCGCACAGAACGGAAAGTTTATTATGGTTTTCTAAAGAAATCGCGCTTATAAACAAGCACAACAATCCATCGCTGTTGCACGGTCTTGGGTTACTGGCGCGCTCTCCTTCTGCAACACTGCTATAAACATTTTTTTTTTGGCTCCATGTTAAGTTCTTGCCAACGAGCCATTTTTAAATGCTGTTTTCTTTTTTTTTTTAAAAAAAAAAAACAAAAAAACTTTTAATCTGGCTTCAACCAGTAACATTAATTATAAAGTTATGTAACGGCTGGTGTTTACATTTACTAGATACTGTTTATTCCATTTTCAACACATTTCGATATTTCGACTCCAAAGTACCAATAATGGATTTTAAAGACATTGAACTTGGTTTATCAAAGACATGTAAAAGGTTTCTATATGAAGGTTGAGGGCAGAGATGCACGCAGCACATTTCATCTCCTAGTTCCTCCCGTCTGCAGGCGTTTTCCAGTTTCCCAAACAAACTGCATTTATTTCTCCTGTACAAGAGCTGCCCTTTGCGGGCTGAAAAGAGGAGGACGGTCACCGCAGCCCAGAAACAAGACCAAAGGAAAACATCGGCTTCGATATCTACTCTTCAGACTCGGAAAACAGGGCTGAATCATCGTTTCAGTGGTGGAGAAGATTAAAAGCTTCAGCATTTTGTTTGCCGACACCAAAAATGTCTGCTACGCATTACTGTCAAAAAAAAGGATCAACTGAAGCCATGAGATCTTTTTTTTTTAAATGACTGTTTAGCAAAAATCATAACAACACTCACCAAATCAGGCTGAGAGGACTTTTGCTGGCTTTCATGTACCTTCATTAGCCTCTCTGGGTATATAAAGCTCATTACACGTCCCCCGTGTGACATTTCCAGACAAGCTTTCAACTGCTGTCGGCCTTTTGTCCATGTGGTCCGGTCCGCGTGTGTCGAGCCTCCCATTGTTTTTCCCTCCAAAAACGAAATGTCACACAGACAGACACGGTTCTCCTGCTTTGTCAGGTCACCGAGACCTTCTCCCGCTTGATGGGGAGACGGGGGGCCGAGGGAGGTGACCTGCTGTCACGCCGTGCCATCCTCCACTCANAAGCAGGCGTGCAATAATGGAGTTGTGCCAAAGCATTTCTTCACACACATTATGTCTGTTTTTTTGGGAGTCTGCATGGGGATTGCAGCAGGGTGGTGGGGGGGGGGGGGGGGGGGGGGAGTCAATGTGCCGGAGCCTGTTTACCTGAAAAACCAACTAAATGCATTTTTATACGCATCACCTAATATTTTTTCATTAAAACTGGTACTAAGAAGCTAATAAATGCAGCAGATATTGCAAAAGTAGACGGTACCATTGGAGCTTCTTACTGCAAAACATTAAGCTGGTACAAAAAGTACAGAAAAGGCTATTTGCTGGGGGCAGCGGCTGGAGTAGCAGTTACAGGTGCCGTCGTCCACCAGCAGGGCACAGGTTTGAACCCCACCTCCTGATGTAGCGCCCCTGATCAAGGTAGTTACGATGAACTGACAGTAAAAAGTACCCAGTGATAAATCATTGTACGTTGCCTTAGAAAAAACATCAACTTAATATCTGTAACTGTACTTACACATAAATCACAGTCAAATCTAATATTGCAGGGGCTTATTATTATTATTATTATTATTATTATTATTATTATTATTATTATTTGCCTCAAAGTCTAATGCAAATTTTAATGCCGGCTTTGTACACTAAGCTTATACGTACAGTGCTGTGAAAAAGTATTTGCCCCATTATTGCATATTTGTCACACTGAATGGTTTCGACTGTTTAGATAAAGGGAACCTGAGTAAACAAGAGTTTTCAAATATTGCTTCATTTAAGGAACAAAGCCTCCCACCACCCGAGTGACACGTTTAACTTAACTGGCTGCCCTGCCTTTAGCGGCAAGAATTACAAACAAACACTCCTGTAGTTTGATGTCGGTGCTTCACATCCGTTTAGAGGAACTTCAGGCCTCCTCCTCCTCCAGACGCACTGCGAGGCTGTTCCGCATCAACCGTCCTTTCTTCTCAGCCATTCGGATGGACTCTTGCTTTTGTTTTCTGGCTCAATGTCTTGCTGCACAAAGCCACTACGCTTGAGCTTCAGCTCACAGGCAGATGACAGACACTTAAGAATTTTCTAGAACAGCGCAGAATTCACGGATCCTTCACTAATGGCCAGTTGTTCAGCATCCCCACACCATCACGCTTCCACCGCAACGTTGCTATGACGTTCTCACTGCGCGAGGCTGTATTTACTCTACGTCACACATAATGACACCCGAGTTCCACTTTTTACTCGTCCTTCAAAACAGAATCCCAAAAGGCTTGGAGATGATCCAGGTGTTTTTTTTTCTTTTTTTTTTTTGCAGAAGTGAGGCGAGCTCAGTTCCGCCTGTATGTTCTCCCACGAACCCCTTTCTTGCCCGTTCTCTTTCCTATTGTGGAGTCATAAACCCTGACCTCAGCTGCAGCTAAAGAGACCTGCAATTCTTTGGATGATCTTCTGGGATTTTTTCTGACTGTCTGGATGAGTTGTTCCTCCACCCTCAGAGTAATTTTGGCAGGTCGGCCGCTCCTGGGAAGATTCACCACTGTTCCAAGTCTTCTGGAGATAATGGCTCTAACTGTGGTTCGGTGGAGCCCCAGAGCCTTAGAAACAGCTTTGGAACTATTTCCAGACTGTTACATTTCAACAGCTTTTTAAACCTCTTCTGGAATTTCCTTTGATTCTGGTGTAGTGTTTTCCTACAAGCTTTTTGGTGACTACTTCATCTTACACTAAGATTCAATATGTAGTCAGGTTTAGGTTAAACAGGACTGGCAGCAATCAGTCTGAAGTAAGTGTCAGTTAAATGTGGTCAATCGAGCAGCTGAAATGACTTTTTCTGCACGGCCGACAAGGGTGTTGGAAAAATTGTCCCTTAAATAAATGAAGCAAATTAAAAACCGTGTTATGTGTTTACCTTCACACAGCACTGCATTCCATTGTCACAAGTGGGTAAATATTACTGCGCCAATTTACACTTTGCACCTTGAACAAGGGGGCTCAGACCTGGGTCGTTCGAGCGCCGCCTCAAGTCCTCGTGTTAACAGTCAGGTGACACATTTCATAAATTGGTGTTTTGAAAAACCGGAGTGCACATTTCACCTTTGGACACGTCCCTCACCAACCCGTCTTCTGCACCTGCGGAGAAACTTATTTCTCGTCTTACAGCCTGTTGAGCAGTTCTATTAAAGCCGCACTGTGACGTCTTCGAAAACTTTCTGCTGCAAAGGTCCGAGCTTACGGCCCATGAAACCACTCGGCTGTTCTGGCTTAACTTGTGGACCGTAGAGCCCTGTGGTTTAGCAGGAAAAAATTTACTTTTGGGTTACAAGCCAAAAAACGGAAGAAAAAACGTGGATGCTTCATTTGGCTTCAAGCAGCATTTCCTCCCCCCCCCCTCAATTATTTATTACCCCAGGCACAGCTAATCTTCTGCTTTCTATTGTACTTTATGAACTCAGATAAATCAAATACACTATGGAACAGAATGTCTTCCACTGTTGTTTTGTTTCCAAGCATGTGTGCGATGGAATTACAACTGATATGAATATGCAATGAATACGCACAAACACGCAGCGAAAACCGAAATGATTAAAACAGGAATCGTGAGCGCTGACGCTTCTTTCTTGATGATGAAAATATCCGGCGTTGTCAGATAACTGAATGAGTACAGGGAGGAAACCTTTGTGCGAGCGTTTGTGTTTCGGAGAAGAGTTATGTGACAAACTCGCAGCTGCACCTGTGAAGCAAAGAGCAGAATGTCCTGATTTCCACTCCTTCTTCTGGCAAAAGCCGCACATGGGGGAGGGGGGGCTTTTATACAAAACAGGTCTGCTAATTTGTCACAGAATGCTCCATTTGGATTCCCTCTTCCATCTTCTGCAGCGTGAAACGCAGCTGCCGCTCCGCTTCCCTCGCGGCGCCGCAGAGCCTCGGCCTGCTGCTCCCCCACGCCGTCTCTCGGGCAGAAGGTGCACAGATCTGGCGATGGTCCTCGGGCTTCTCCCTCCAGCACAGATCGCCCGATTCTGGAAACACTCACCTACCCTTTAAAGGTCAGCTGTAATCGCTTTCATCTGGCCACGGCAGATAAGGTCTGGCCGCCACTGGCCACATACCTGAAAGCTCAAAGTTGAGGTTCTGCTTTTCTTTTGAAAACACACCAGTGTTCCTACTGGCACCGGAGGCCTCGCACACCATTTTCCTGACTCAAACGTTTTACAGAACACGTGGGAGAAAAAACGGACTGATGACATCTTTTTAAATATGCAGTTCAGAGCTCTTTACACAGTCTATATAGCTATGCATGAATCATAATAACATGTTAACAAAAAAGGAAGGAACGGTATTAAATAACAATACCGCTCAAACTATTTCCTTTATTTTTTATTTTCGTACTTCATTTATCATCCACCTCCTTCTTCTCTCCTACATGCAGCCTCTAGTTAACGTTTAGTTTCGGAGACGCTTAGTAAAAAAGCCCCGTCCTCCTGTGTGAAGAATTAATAACCATGTCCGCCGCTATAATCCCAACAATGGCACTGTAATATTTTTCGTGCTTTTTGAGCTGAACAAATTTGGATGCGTTTCCATACTCTGATGCCTGGTCCTGCCCTCCCAGAAATCTCACGTGTTCATTGACTTTTCGCTGTTTTTTCATTATTATTTCCAGCACTGCTGCTAAGGGTTACTCCTCAGAACTACATTTGTTTTGTCATTCAGTTACCGTCCAGTTCCAGAATCATACAGGCGGCTCTGACATCTGCAGGCCTTTTCTGATTTAGATTTATTAAGGCCGCCGCAGCTCCAGTAGTGAGTGACTCACTGTTTATCCACCTATTTGTTCGGCTCAGTGTGACTGCACATCTGCCTCATTTCGGATAGGTTTACAGTTTCCCTGGCGCGCGACCGCCCTTTCCTGGCAGGCTGAGCAACGCTGCTTTTACACACAAAGCCCTTCCGCTTAATTGGTCACATTACTAGTTGATTATCTTTACTATTCACTCCCATGTAATTCGCCCAGTCTGGCATTTCCTAAACACAGGCAGAAGGAGCTGCGGTTGGCAAAGATGCTTCTCACTGGTGCAAAGAGTGACCGGTATCAACACGACTGAGGGAACACAGTCACGAACTGTCAAAAGACTGATCGCAGAGGGACTGGGTTGGATCCCGGGCGAAGGGCAAACTGAGGTCGGGGGGCAACGACACGGGTGTGCGGCTGGAGGAGTCTCGTCTCCTGCTTCTCTCCTGCGCGCTCCTCGGGATGCAGTCATCTGGCCTGCTCTTCCGTGCCCTCTCTTTGACCCCTCCTCTCCCCGCGTGCATCCGTTCACGCCATGTTTTGGGTCAGCTTCCAGGGTTGTGCCAAATTCTCGAGACATGAAAGCGGTTACTGGAGCCAGAGACGCTAATCCCCCTTTCCGTCGTGAGTCCAAAACCAATAAAGCCAGCCGTCCAGGGAGAAAACTGCATCTTGCTGAATGGCATCAGCATGGTTACCATCTTGCTCGCATTAATTTTCTGGAGCAATAATCATGAACATCTGTTTTGGGGGATGTTGGATGTACAATAATATTTAATATCCCAGCTTTGTGCAGCACACAGGTCCACTCTGCGGCCTGAGCAGAAGCAGTATGTTTGCAGACGTATCTCATCACGAGTACTGGGCACAACCTTCCAAAGGTTCTCAAAAATGGTCATTTAAAAAAACAAAAAAAAAAAAAAAAAAAAAAAAAAAAAAAAAAAAANGTTTCAAAAAATGTTTATTTAAAAAAAAAAAAAAAAAAAAAAAAAAAAAAAAACACAGGAGGTTGGAGTGTAAAACCACCCTTGGAAGGCAGGCAGCTTTTTCCAGCTTTCCTTTGCATATTCTTACCGAACACGAAGCAAAAATAATTGCAGTTAGATTCTTCATGCGCCCGACTACAGACTGCAGTTTCCGTGTTTCCTTCTGGAATCACGATCTGCTCAACAAATAAATGCTGAATGAACTTGCAGCAGAGTCGGATAAACTTTATTTCCCCCCAAGAATAATATTTTAAGATACAATTAGATAACTATCAAATTCTGAGCCCTCTTTCATCCGAGAGCACATGTGGGAAGTCGCCTTTCAACAGACTGCTGGGAAGAACACATGCCGGAATCGGCCTTGAAACAGGTTATTTTGAGCATATGGAACAGAGAGAAACTGTTCTCCCGAGGAAACTGTCTGATACTGAGCAAAACGCCAACCACCAGCACCGCCGCGAACGGACTGCGCTCGGTCTTCTCGTCACTACTGCGCGTTTGCCTGTGAAGGTCTCGGGCTCCGACGTCCGTCCAAATGGATCTCGCATCCCTGCTGCCTTTAAAACTGGACTTATTTTTGTATGCTGCCAGACATATCAGCTGACGTTTTATGTAAACTGCGACTTAAAAAAAAAACAGCCTAAACTCGATACTTATCTAACACGTTCTTCTTCGTCAAGATAAAACGTTCCTTCTGCATCCGACCCTGTACCTTCTGTACTTTCTTTCTGGATAGCATGCCTGAAATATCAGGTATCAATCAAACCCAACAATGGCTTCGATTTCCTCAAAATTTCTTCATTTACATTAAGAAATCACTACCTCAGTATGTCATCTGACATCCACAACGCCAATAACAACCTCGCCCTTCCAAACCGTGCCGAGCTGTGACGGGTTCTGGACGCTTCTCCTCAGGCAGTTTACCCCGCTAATCTTGGCTGCATTGACCCTCCTGAAGCGAACAGTCGTTATTTTAGTTTTTGTTTCACTTCTCCTCATATCCCATTAAATTCTGACTTGTGCTGCTCAAATTTTCCCTTTGCTTTCAAGCCGGAGTGCTTCACAGGTCCCAGTTAAGCCTTCCACCACATCCCACCGGGGAGCACGTCTCTAGATGAACCCCCCCGATCAGTTGGCAAGGACGTGCGCCCGAACGGCATCGATCCTTGTTTTGTCACACACTTCATTCACTGTGCAAACAGTGTAAAAAGCAAACGCTAAATCGCACACAATTCCCTCTCAGTCCCTGACATCAAAATAATTAGCTAACATGGGAAAAGACAAAACAGCCGACTGAAATAAATGATTCTCTTTCAAACTTGTCACTCAGCGTTGCTCCTTCAAAGGCTTCAGTCACTCGCCGCCACCGTGTCGATCCAGAAAGTCAGCAACTTGACACCTATTACTAGGCAACAAATCACAGATTGACTCCCTCAGACTGTGGCTGCGCACTTCATGGCTACACGCGTAACGCACGATGAAAGAGTTTGCACAACAGAAAACAGCAGCGCCCGCCAAGGGTGCTGCATCCCGTCTCGAGGCGAAGATGAAAAGCACCTTCAGAAGAGCGAGCTGAGGTGGATCTAATGAAAAGTGAGCGACGTGGCTTTAGCGCAGCCCTGCTCCCGTCTACCTCCACCGCTCCAATTGTGACTAATGCGTCCCCGCGGCCGCTAACCGATAGCGAGCAAGTGATGTGTGAGAAACAGAACGAGAGTAAACATTGGGACTGGTCCAGGAGCAGCAATGCCCCGGGATCAGCGAGACCCACAGTGCAGACGGGAGTCAGGAACACTTTCCAACAAGATTTGTCTCCCTCTCAATATTAATACTCTTGTACCATAAATAAACAGAGGCGGCTTCAACCTCGTGGCAGCTCTTGTGGAAAAAGAATCTAGGACAGCGTCTCCTCGATCTCGCTCCGTGCGGCACCTTTTTTTCGCAGCACCCGCCCAGGTGTTTTTGAGGTTGCGCGAGACATCGGCGGGATCGGACCGGGTCGACGCCGGACGGCTCCCGGGGTCAGCCGATTCTACGAGGCTGAATTAGCGAGCCGTGAATTTGACAGCCGCCGTAAAGCGAGGTCCGCGTGACACGAGCACTGGGGGAACGGGGTACTTGACGCATTGCTCGGTGCCCTTCTCTCCACAGCGGCACGATGGGAAAAATGATGGAACTATTTAGAGCACAGGGCGCACTGGCACGAGACGGTCCGAAAAAGCAGGGCCCTGATGAACAGCCCTCGCTTCCCCAGCTCCGCACTCATTTGAGGCACGACGGAGCTGGAAAGAGTAATTCGTCCTGTCTTACCGTGTCAGTGGAAAGGGCACCCAGGAATATCACTTTAGCCAACTTCACTGTAACTTTAATGCTGGCATTTAAAACCTGTTGAATATTTCAGCTGAGGAACTTGGTAAATATTTTAGAGACATCACTGTGGAAGGTATTTAGACGTGTGAAGGAAACTGGACGGGCTAGGCGATCCACACAAGCATTTGCAGTCCAGCCCAACAGTTTTCTCCGGTCACTGAAGCTGCAAATCCCGGTTCTTCCTGACTGCATTAATACGACACACTGGTAACATTCTCTACTCCTGCTTAAGACCGAAAACGCCTACTTTAGACATTATTTCTTGGCTTTGTGGTTTTAATTTTAGTGATTCCAGCTGCATTGCAAACTCAATAATAGGGATTCTGTTGCCCAAGACATCGAACCCAAGCAATGATGTACGTCTGTTCTACAAAGACGGAAGCGTCACTATTCCATCACTCTGGTCCTCACTGAAGGGACCGAGAATTGGTCCAAATCCCAGCGTGACTGACAGCTGATGTAAGCTTTGCTTGCTGCCGGATTCGTTCTCCCTTTACCAGTGGCCATACACCACTGACCCCCGAGATCGAAAAGGAGGGGGGAAAAATGGCAGCATTTCTTAAAAAAGCATTTTAAGGAATGGAAGTCTGACGACAGGGAGGGAAAACCCCTGTCTAAATTCACAGATTATAAAAGACATCAAAATAGCCAGTTTTATAACTGTAGCCATAAAAACACTGCCAGATATGTGTTTATAAGCCCTACAGATGAACAGTTAACGCACATGGGGTTTATAGCGCAAAGGGTAGTATTTTTGGTTGTTTTTGTCTACATTTTTTTTTTTTTTTTTTTTTTTAATAAAACAACCAATACACACCACTTGATGTGATAAGTCAGCATTCATGCTGCAATTCACTGCTTAGGTGAGAAGAAATTAGTTTGAGTCATTTCACAAAAGCCTTTGCGTTTCAGTCGAAACCCGATGCTTAAAACATCCTGCCTTAAGTACCTTAGTACTTAACATCCAGTGTTCTGGGGATGAAACCACTGTTTCAGCTTCACCTGTTCCCATTCACACCCCTGCCGGTGCCCCGCGGGACTCAATTCGTCCGCTCACACCTATAATTTTGTCTGTTTTCTCAGCAGCTTTAGTACGCCGCTGGTTGACAGCCCTGGCTGAGACAATGACGGCTGGTTGGGTGCAACTGATGGATGTGGAACTGGCCAGATCCTGCTAGATGACTCTTGCATGAATCTGCTGATGGACGCGCGCTCTCGTCTCTTTCGGGAAATTACAGTGCTCCTGAGGTGCTCCTCGGAGAAACACGAAGTCAAAAACAAGGGTTCTCCGAGATGTGCTCGCCATCAACAGGCAAATGCACAGGAGCCAACCAGGAGGCTCCGTGCTCAGCTCGTACCATCGAACGCACCCTCGACGTTTCATCACTTAAATAATTAAAAGTATTATCTGCGTGCTTCATTTAAATAATTTAACTATCGTTCAATACATTTTGCAGAAGGACAGGCATACGTCCGTTACAAATAGCCGCTATGCAGATGCAGAGTCTTAGTGGTCAGGAGTCTGTCACAGAAGCATAGGTGATGAGCAAGGGGTCACCCTGAAAGCAGTGCCAGTCCACTGGAGGGCACAAACGTACGATGAAGACTTTACATACAGTTATGATTAGAAGTTTACACCCCTGGACAGGTTGCTTTGATTTCCTTCGATAGCATCTAAATGGAAATACTGCAATTTACACAGCACAAGAAACATTTTGCTCAACTCTGCACATGTGAGGTTGAAATTAAAAGCATAGGTTAACACTCTGGGGCCTGAGGTTTCAGTTTCAGAGAATTTCCTGCCATTATAAACGTTTCCAGATTAAGTTAAAAAACGATCGACAACATCTACGTAGACGATAAATTAAATAGACCCGAAGTCCATAAAACTGATCACAGCCAGCACTGGGGTATACCTTTCATGAACATTATTATTTGTTAGATATATAATAAGTGGAATGTAAGACAGTGCCATGTGATAATTTACTTATCTGCTTTCTAACAGTTGATGGGGGGGGGGGGG
>UFQX01000151.1:762416-807008 GCA_900497675.1 Arapaima gigas
GGGGGGGGGGGGGGGGGGCCACTAAATGAACCCACAAACAATAATGAGAAGAAATTATTACACCGTATGTGGTGAAAAGTGGAAAATAAATCAGGTTCCCTGCATGCAAAACTGTCGCAAGAGGAAGTGCAAACAGGAACGCAATTAATGTTCATATATTCCATTTTCAACTGAAAAATAAACAGAGCTGCGGTGGCGTTCTCGCCGAGGCGAAGCCCGTGAACCAAAGCAAGACAAGTTCCCTGATGATGAGGTCAGCGGTGTCACTGGACGCCAAGCAGCTTCTTGGACCCCGTCCATAGAAAACAAAACCTTGGGTTTCGTTTTCAAAATTATTCACCATTTAACGCTTGCTTTTTTTGGTGATCACACTGAGCGTTATCGCTACAAATTGAACTTTCAATTCATAATATTTTCCACATTAAGAAGAGGACAGTATGGCCCTGGCTGTGGAAAAAAACGGAGATCAAATTTAATCCGTACCATGTGTTAGTCGATTGCGAGGGGGTAAAAGACCTGAGAATACAAAACCACGGTACAATGTGCAGTTTCACTCTCTATACCCCCTACGAGGTCTTGCGTGGAAGCCCAGCTAGGCTGCATCCGCTACAGAACACAACCTTTTGCAAACACTGTGAAATCCATTACATCGAACCCCTATCTCTGCAGGCTGTTGTTCTGCCTCATATTTTTATATTTTCCTAAACAAACTGCAAGGCAGACTTTTCAGATGGTGCTGCCAACTGAATACATGACTCATTTTGGCAATACAGCTACATTTCTGTCTACCAATATAAGCTGCACAGCCAGTCAATAAACCCTAACATTAAGCAGACCACAGACCACCAACACAAGGATACTCTGAAGCAACAAACAGACCCAGAGACAAATATGGATGCTTAACTGTGTGTAAAAAAAGCACAGCCAGCATGAAACTGACAGCGTTTTCTCGCCTCCCGAAGCATCTTTCTGTTTTAGTATTCTAGGTCGCCTTAAGATTTCATGAGTTTTTTTTTTGCCTTTCTACGTGAACAAATGTTTTCAGGATGAAAATGTGCCCTACTACCGCATGCATGCAGTTCTGCCCTATTTCTGTTCTGGGCTATCATCAAACTGTCACACAATAACAAGGGATGACGAGAACACAGCAAGAGTCCAACAACCAAACCGTTTTGGAGAACGTCGCATCCAAATGAAGGACGTACACGAGGATCTGCAATTCAACAGAGAAGAAAAAAATTAATGAAATTGAACACGTCAAAGATGTGCAGCGTGGTGATTCAAAAGGGAAAGAATTATTTTTTCCATTAGTACGAGACTGGGATTGACCTCCGCACACAGCACGGAGAAAGAAGGACCGCCACTAGCGTGACGCTAAGGATTACAGAGGACATATTACCAACTAGAGTCGATTAGATCCTACAACCAGGTGAAATGAACTGGTATCGATTCCTTTTGATACCGAGAACCTGGAAAACCTTCAACCTTCAGCTGACGCTTTTCTGCTCGTGTTATTGTTGACAGAGTGAATAGTTAGAAAATGGCCCCTCCGCTCTGTAATTCTTTATAATCTGTTGTTTCGGAGAAGCTGTCAAGCTGAGGACGGCTCTAACACAGGTCACTGAAGAAGCCGTTAAAGCAAATGAACGTTTATTAACAGATCGTCGGTCTTCCAACGTCACCCAGGTTGATAAACCCGCACAAATGTGGGTTTTTCCTTGGACTTTTGACTAACCGCCCGCCACTCGACTGCCCTTTCTTGTCGGGGATATTCGGAATAATCTCCAGGAACAGGTGTTATCGGTGCTGTTGACTCAGAAATCTCCCTTGGTGAGAACACCCCACCACTCCCACCCTTCCTTGCCTCAGGAGAGGCGCATTAAGGTGTCGAGGGCTTTCATTAGAACAACATTTTCCATTATTAAATCAGAGGGCAGAGATGGCATCTAAATAGAACTGTCAGAGCAGTGTCAACTGCATGTCGCTGGGTGACAGGCAAGATAGGTGATGTGGACACTTCTGGCAGGCAGCATCGCTGAGGATGAGAAGAGCCTCTGTCTTGGACGGGTACGGGTGCCCGCATGCATTTAAAATGGCTGATTGCGGGGTGACCCTGCCCTCTTGCATATTGAACAGCTGACGTGTGATCGTTCGCTGAAGGCCACGGAAGCGGAAAAGTGTTAAAAACCCGCTTTGCCGCAGTCGTCGATATTGTAGTCTCCAGGGCAACCCCAGGAGAAGCTCGTCCTTTCCTGAAGGAGGACGTTTGAAAAGAAAGTTCTTCCCAATACAAAGCAAAGGGCACCTCGGAACGGACGCTGCAAAGTCTACTGACTGGAGTTCAAGGTTTATCTATTCTCCTTAGAGTGACTTGAGTGGGTGAACTTGGTCTTTTCTAATTTTTGGAACTTTGGAATCAGCTAGTGTTTTCCATTCTCATTTCCATTCCCAACCCCATCGAAGGCAGACCGGCAGTGTGGGGAACAAGACAGTTTCAGGGTGCTGTACGGCTGAGGTGGGTCCTCTTTTAACACGGGGTTGGCACGGCATAAGGTTTAACAACAAATCCATCATTTCCACAGCTAGAGTACTTCCTTACGGTTATTGCATAAAATGAAAAAAGACTGGGTAAAAGCTCTAGTGCTTTTTGCGTGGTTAAGCACAGATGGTCGTATTTCTTGTCCTCTGTTCTCATCAACTGCTCGGAAAGGTAATTCACAAGCTGCGGATGCTGGTGACTAAATCATCACTTAATCTTGTTCCTCGGCATTATTGATTCTTAACCCCAGTGGTTCAGTTGTCCAATTCAACAAAGTTCATGAAATCAGCTGCAACCTTGAGGTTTGCCCCCTCCCCCTGGTACCTGGAATTCATATGAGCTTTCTAACAGCTAAGAACCTTTTGAACCTAGAACACTGTAAGAACTGCAGAAATGTTCTATTTCCAGATGCAAATTGAAGGTTTCAGAGGACTCTCACCACCCAGACACAAGCGTATGAGAAAGTGCAGGATTATTCATCAATACAGTAAGAGCGCCCTGTGGTTCCAGGAGAGGTTCCGGACCGCTGCAACCAGTGGTTATGGATAACGGATGGATAGATTATTGTGTTTTTTATTCAACTAAATTTGCACAGTGAAAACAATATGCAACGCTTTTGATTTGACATCAGGTGTTAATGCAACATGCTTGGAGCTTCAGGTTAATTGTCTTAAAAATGTGTTTGCAGAAAAGAATAGACTATTTTTCAAAAAGCACCTTTTAACATGTAAATCAAGAGCACTCATACCGAACAAACACCCAAAGTACGTAAATGTATCAGCTTCAATCTCGTAAAAGGTGAATATATATGAGGGGATTTTATTGTTCCAGTGTATTCTGCATTTATTTGTAGGACATACAAAAGAGCCCCCATCCTGCAGTGAGACAAATACAACGGTTTAAGCTTCTGAGCTGAGCTTTTTTTGAGACTGTTTAGACTCTTTTGCAGAAGTCGCTCCAGCTAAACTCATCTGGAATTGAACAATTACAACAGCGGACTTAGAGAAACACTGCCATTACCCAATACGTGCACAGAAACACACCATTTTGCACAGACACACCCCAATGTGATATATATGATAGAATATGATACAAATATGAATAAACAGACAAAACACCCTGGGACTGCAGGACAGGCAAAACTGAAGATCATCCTGCTGTCTACACATTCTGAGACACAACCTCACGCTGTGACAGCAACGTCCAGGTCTCCCAGCCGAGACAGGATGAGGAAAACAAACAGGCAGTCCCAGATTTACAGCGCCCTGCAGGACAAGTACCGCAGTCCCATTTCCAATTACACCAAAGGAATGGAAGCAGAGACTGCGGTGCAAAACGACAGAAGCCCAGAGTGATGGCACACTACAGACCTTACCTTATCATGCTTTTCAAATACAACTGAGAATTATTATAAACATACTTAAGACTGTCCAACATAAATTAAAAGTGTATGTTTGAAGAGACTGATGGGCTGGTGTAATGCATCCTGCAAGAGATCCTCTACCAGAAGTCATGTTCTGTAACTTCTAAAACTGCTGGAATGCTTTATATCAATCTTCAAACCCCACAACCTCAGAGCACTTAACCCAGACAAGTTCTGTGCAGCCTTCTGTGTTAGATGAATAGCAGCTGAACCAAAGGCCTGGGCGGCTGGTGCCCCCCCCTCCCACTGCCCCCTGTTCCAGGGTAACTCCAACAGGTTCCATTGGGGTTCAACAAGCTTCTGAGGTCTGCAAGAGCTGCAGAATCACTTTGAATTTTCAAATGCAAACCAAAGACTGAATACCCGCTTGAGACTTTGGCTTCCTCAGGCCCAGGAAGAAGCTCACGTCACTGAATTTCGGGAGTGCTGTAGATAACAGCTCCGTCACTTATCTCACAATTACATTCACTTTTTCCACTTAACATTGGTGCTCTGCCAATCATTTATACTATAAACATACATTTGCTGTTGCCAACCAACAAACGACTTTAGAAAGTCTCGCAAACCCTGTGGTGAAAAAATAAATAATACTGATGGCTGATCAGTGCACAGTTGGGACAGCAAGCAAGCAACTCGTGAAGATCACGTGGCCATTTCTGCAGCAGAGTTGTAGTAGAGCACCACACCAGACTCAGACTTCTCCCGCAGCTCCGACTAATGAATTGGAAAAGAGCTGTTTTGAATGAACTGGGCCCTGAAAATAGTTTCCACACTCTGTCAGGGCAAACAGCATCTCAGAGACGTCGGAGAGGGAACACACAGGGAACTGGAGGTCTCAGCCAGATAAATGCCGTGATCTATGGGGGTCTGGGAGATAAAGCTGTGTCACGGAACAAGCTTGAAGGGAGAGTCTAAAAGGCCTTCAGTCTGCACATCTGGGTTTCTCCAGTTATCAAGAGGAGAAAGAAAAGATAAAACCCTTCCAATCCAAAACAATCACTAAATAAACAAATAATTCTGCTATTTGCTAAAAGGACCCACGTTTGCCCTTATCCTGAGAAACTCAAATACAAAAAACCTAATGAACTATCCCCAAATATAAATATAAATTCCAACAGACATATGGCTGTAATGTTCCACAGCAGTGACGCTATTTTATTATTGTTATGCATTTATATGGCTGACGCAGCTCTGCAGCCATCTGGAGAGAATAAGCGACTCCACGTGCACATCTCAAGAGCTGCTGCTAAACGTCACAGCTGCCTTTGCTCGGGGAACTGACCTGCACAACGTGGGAGGATTAGCTGTGTGCTAACTTAGTCTCTTGTATGCTGCAACTCTTTAGCCCATGAGCCATTTCTCAAAGTTGGGAATGTGCCGGAGCCAGCTGGACCAAGGGCAGTAGAACAGGCAGCAGTAGGCAGTGAGCTGGACATCCCTTATAGGGTTTCCATGAAGGCTCTGTCTGCCCAAAAATGCCACAGATCTGCTGCTTGCAGGATTCAGAAATGCATCTTCAACAGCAGTCAGACTTCCATTGCTCTCTCAGTCCTGTTTTTCCCACGTGCCCTCAATAAGAAGGGTGGTGTTCCTTTTCCAGCTTCTTTTGTCTCCCCGAGATAGACATAAATCATTTCTAAATCGTGTCCGGAGCCCGCTGCTCTTCCAGCAGCTTTAGTGTGATTCTTGCAGCTGCAGGAGACCAAGGCCCCCTTTCCTCGTGAATGTTTTACACTACTGGACAAAACCAGACTGCTGCTCCTGCAGTTGTGTGTAGTCACTTCTGTTGCGTATATTCCCTGCACCGTTACAGCTGACCGTAGCCTCTAAAAAGCAAATCATTTAACCAATGTTGTTCAAAATCCAGGTTTAAAAATAAGCCAAACTGAAAAGAATCAAACTGCACGTGGTTACCTGTTTCTGTAACCCCAGTTACCTGGCAAAGATATACAAGGAAAAGATGGCAATCTTAATAAAACAATGTTATGAAAACAACGGGAAGAGATAATCAGAGGGAAAAGTGTGCTGCATTATAATTTCACTGACTATTCAACTGTTGCTCATCACGTTCTCCCAAATGGCTGAACTTTGATTTGGCAAAGCACTACGCTCCTCCCCCCATCCCGGCCCAGACAATCCTCCAAAGGATTTGACGCCATTTGCCTTTAAATGTGGAGCAGTATAAATAGATGACTTCTGGCAGATGACTTTGGAATCATGCTGGGGGACAGCAGGCCCTCCGCTTCCCTCCAAAAATAAGTGCCTGGTGCCTCAGAAAGGCATATGGTGTGTAGCAAGCTCACCTGAACTGGGCCACCTTGTAAGGTGCAGAACTCTGTAAAAGACTGTGTGGATTCCCAGCGCGTAACCGAACTCCCACCTTGAAGGTCCACTCTCCATTTTCACACTCTGTTCGTGTTAAAGTCAGAGAGAGCAAAGACAAGCTATGCTTTTCCTGCGCTGAAAAACCAATGGAGACCATTTGTCTCACTTATAAGACTCTCGTGACAGTGAACGGTGCAAAGATAGAAACTATCCCTCTGGAAGATCTCAGTCGGCACATCAAGGTATGAAGAGGAATGTACTTCAATGAAGGCGAAGAGAGGACTAACACTGAGAAACAGGCCAATAGCCCTCCACAACTACTAGGAACATGAGGATGGACACCTTCATACCAACTCCACCAAAGACGACAAACAGTCGCATCTGGTCGGAAGCCAGGGTCTGCCACGCAACATCTGAACGGGCTGAAGCAGGGCTGAGGGCCTCAGATGAAAGCAGTTTGCTGGATGTTGCTGTGGCATGAAAGCCATACAGCTGCAGACGTTACCAAACAAATTAACAAACAGCCAAACATCTGCTTGTGTTCACATCAGTGTGTGCCATTTTGTAGGGGGATAAATTTTCAGCAGAAACTTCTTAGGCACTAATGAACTGAGATGAGAGAATATCCAAACTTAAAATATGAGGCATTGCACCATAATGAGATCGTGACAAAATTTTTTACACAATGCAATAGTTTCCTGATAAAACAGTGGTTAAAAAAACATGAAAAAATATGTTGCTATAGTGATATTTGTCTTTCACTGCACAGTAAAACTGTTTTAATTCGTTCATCCATTATCAATAACTTTGTTTGATGTAGGGCTGCAGCGGTCCAGAGCCCATGCAGGATGGCACACCAAACTACCGCATGGCGGTCAAACACACTCACGAAGGGCAATTCAGTCACCAAACCACACAAAACAGGTGTTTTGACTGTGGGTGGAAATCAGAGCAGCTGGAAGAAACATGCACAAACACAGAGAGAACCTGCAAACTCCAGACTCCATAGAATCAGATTCAAACCCATGTTTTACACCCCAGCCCATCAGCTGTCCACCACCAGTTCTACCTGTTGTGCTGCAATATCACTTGGTGCTATTCTTTTTTTTAAATCATATTTTTATAAAATGTTTGAAGAGTAGCAGAAACACACAAAGCAGAACTCAAAGATACAATGCTCTGAATTCTCTCCAAGCAAGCACTACATTCTTCCTGTGACAAAAGGAAGCTCCAAATGGCTTTACAATTAACATTTTTATATAGTGCCTTTATAATATTTGATTCCATGATACAACATTTAAGCTGTACAGTACATTCATACATAGCTACTAATGATCCACAAGTCGTCTTTAGGTAAAAACATTTGACACATCTCAAACATTCATGAAACAAAACACAGCACACCAGTGAAAACCACTAAATGGGCAAACTGTAATGCAAGAATTTTTTCCAATGCTGATCTGTACCACTTCTGTTCTCAGTTCTACCTCTCTTACTGAATGTTGCCAGTAAGAGGAATTAACTTTTTTTTCTCAAAATCATTTTTATTCTGCAAGTAAAACTGTTACATAATCCTCCATATTATACCAAGGTAATGCCAAAAACAAGATAATACCATTAAACATCATTCTTTGTGTTCAATGACTTAAAAAAATGAAACAAAAAAACTTTCAAAAATTTCTTTTGCACAGCAGGTCCTCTGTGGGGGCAGACATAACACAGCAGCAAAGCAATCTGCTCCTTCCAGATACAGCTAATCTTATTAGAACTTATTATTCCTAAAGATTCATTTAAAAATCTAAAATTAGATTCCAGTTTACCATGTCCACACAGAGGATTCCTTCCAATATCTCTGAAATTACTGCCTCTTCTTCTATTTATTAAGACTTATCAAGTCAGGTTTAACCTAAACTTAAGAATTTAAATCAGATGAGTGTGGAGAATGTTTTGATTTTTCAGTCTGAAAAAGCTGGTTCTGTGGCAGAGCCATTACCTCTTCCCCAGTGATCTGTATCGTCTATGGAACATCTCCTGTCCCCGTGTCTCCTGGCCTTAGTTCTAAAATCCACACATCAGCTCCTGTAGAAAGACAAGATGTGAGGACGACTAAAAATGTATCTTGACAGTAGGTGTCAGGTGCACTTGAGACATATGGACTCCCACCTCCTTCTGTAGTACCCTAGAGCAAAGTATTTAAGCTGAATTGATACAATAAAAATTACACAGCTGTATAAATGGGTAAAACGGTGTGTGTTGCCTTTTTAGATGATGGAGAAACCAGCTCTAAAAGTAGCTAAATGAATAATTCAAATTGCACAAGCTTAATTGTACGAGTATGTTTGTCCTAAAGATTTTTGAAATAAAGCCATCAATGGTTATCCAACTCTAACCCTCCTGAACACATGGTTGATGGTAAATTTTCAAAAAAGCAGAAGCCTACATTTTATATTTTCAGTAGGAAAGTCTCGCAACTAATTTACCTAAATATCACTAAAACACTCTTAAACACCTTATATAACGGTCCGCCAAGAACTTTTGCATAATATAAAGCATTTGAAATAGCAATTATCCATTTAAGACTTGAAAGGCTCGGTGTATCAGCACACATCAATATTGTACAACGTCGGGTATCAATTTTCCTTATGCGCTAAAGAATAAAAACACTAAATGCATGTCGCACTTAGCAAAATAACATAAACAAGGCAATTTTAAAAGAACGGTTATTTAGAAAGTCTTAACCGATACTGAACAATGGGCGAAAAATAATACCGAAAAACCAAAAACATGGCATATATCAACAGTAGGAGCGTGAGACTCAATCCTTTCAGCACCCATAGCAACTGCACCACATCCTCTTGCATGGTCTCTTGTACAACTTCGTTGGTGCATTTTACCATTTTTTTGGATACAGGTTCAGAACAGTGAATCTTGGGTACAAATTTCCAAGAGCTGTAAAAACAAATAGAGAGTGTAAACAGCGAGGGACAACTGTCCTGCATGGCGCAGTGACAACGTGCATACTTCTGTCCTCTGTCCCTCAGAGCTGCTGAATCCCTTGCAGCATTTAAAAATGGGCTAAAAATCTGTTTTCAGATTCATTCTCCAAATCTCCTGACAGCTACAGAATCTATCACTACACCATTTTAATAGTCATCTTTGCACTTCCTATCTGAAGCTCAGTTTCTTTGATGCTGGGCTAATTTGGTGCTGGAAAAAAATCTACACACCAAAAAACAGAAAGCAGCAATATCTCAGCATTAGGACACAGATCTTTGGGTTTGCTGAGCCTGACCTTCCCTTTCTTTGTTCCAGGAAAAAAGAAAAATCTAGCCATACGTATGAGTCGCATAAAGATGCTGAACTGAAAGCACTCGGCATTGGCCTGGATAAGGGCGTCAGCTAAACAAATAAATCATAATGGATTTGGCAGTACCTTTCAATTCCCAACACCACAGGGTCTGTCTGCCTTAAGGGAAATGCATACCACTTCCCTCTTTAAAACTCCCCAACAGAAAACAAGTTACATGCAGGCTTTACATCGGCATGAGTGACTCACTCTAAAGGTGCTGTAAACAAGTAGTCAGAAATGTGCATTTTATTAACACTACAGCCATTAACAATTGAGCAAGTCCTCCGCTCCAAAATAAACCAACTATAAAATGGGCAACAAAAAAAAGTTCTCTCTATAGCATGCAGGTCTTTAAGCCCGTGGTCTTTATTTCATTAAGAAATGTTGGGCTACAGCCTTTCAGGAAGATAGCTAGTGATCAAAGTTAATTTCAAAAGCGGTATCAAGGCTGCTCAGTATTTTACAAACAGCTTTACAGAACAAAAATTTACTGCAGTAAATTTTATTGTAAAATTTTAAGTGAAACAATGTTTCCAATGACTATAGAAATATGACGTTAACAGTGTGGCAGTTAAGAGCAAGGCATTCCAACCTGAAGGTTATGGGTTCTGGTGCCACTGATGCTGCCATACCCTTGAGTAAAGTACTGAAGTAACTTACCCATCTGTTTAAACTGGTCACATACTTTGTGTCTTTCAATAAAAGCACAAAGCCTCAAAATAAGTTATAGATACGATCTAACTAGAGAGCTACATCTCAAGGACATTTTAGTTACTTTAAAAAAACCTTAGAAGAACCCATGTGTAGCTACTATAGTAAGACATGTCGTACAGAAAGCAGCAGCGAAAAACGAGACCCAATGCTTGGCTCTAAATTATTCAAGTTTGTGGTTAGTTAAGCACATCTCACACTGAAGCCTTATAGCCATCTACCACAAAAGCTTTAGAGAAGACTATGCTGAAGAAGAGCGATCTACAACAAAGCAACAGCCCCCCTCCCCTGCAGTGTGGAAACAACCAAAGCATGAAAAGAGCCATTTAACGTCTCAGGGTGATTTATAAGAGGGCCGAAACTCGGCGTGAAACGTTTATGCGCTGCCATCTGCTGGCAGACATGGAGAACGGCTTCTACCCCCAACTCTACACTGAGACGGACAATGACTCGACAAAAGATTTTCCTTGGAAAAAAATCGCCAAATATTATCAGCTGTTGACTGTTTGCACCCGTGTTGTTTGCTTTCGTGCGTGTTTTCTTGCGAGCAGATTAAACTTTGCTCTCTGAAGGGTTCAACACAATACCCACCCCGCATATTATGTGAAGATATTGCAAGTTAAATATATAAACACTGCGTATACAAAATAGTAATTGAGTTACATTAACAGCCGCTGAAAAACTGAAGTTTGAGTTAAACCAAACAGGGCCGTACATGAATTTTTCACGTTGATGAGAGACGCAGCTGGCGACATAACACTTATTCAAGCAGCAAAGAAATGTGTGAAACTGCTGTTAAAAAAAAATACTGCCAAGGGAAAATAAAAAAAAAAAAAACAGGAGACTTTTCACTTCCTTATATTAAACCTCCCCCATCGCAGAACAAACTCTCCTCTTCAAAACAGCTTCACAGCGCGCACTTGCCGGATGTGACGCAATCTTCCGTCGCACAACGACCAATCAGAACACGCAGCGCAAAATTCGAACGTTAACGTGCACGATCGCTGAGTGGTGAGAGGTACGGTTTTTGGAGATCGAGTGTGTCCAGTTTACTATGAATAAATAGTAATCTGTCAGTTGGAGTCGCGTAATGTCACAGTTTCTGTGCTGCTTTAATATGATAGTCCGCTGCGTTGTCCTTTAGAACGGCTGCTAAGCGCAGAGGTAGACGCTTTCTTCGAAGTGATGTTGAGTGATGCTGTCTGTTGAGCGATGCTGACCATAATGTTCACGTTGTCACTTTGAGGCTCCTCGGTTAGGTAAATGCCACATTATCACCTTTCCAGTTTGAGGCTTGCAGACGGATCAGGATGGTGAGGGAGAGGGTCCAGAAGAAGTCCTTCCAGCAGAGTCTGGAGGACATCAAGGAGAGGATGAAGGAGAAGAGGAACAAAAGGCTGTCTAGTGCCTGTGCTGCCAACAGGGGCATGTCCAGGATGAAGAGTAAAGTCACTGGTGAGAAAAACCACTGTTGTGTGTCATCGATCTGTCGGTCATATTGACAAGACAGCGGTGATGGTTTCTGCTGCTTGAAGATGTAATAATGTGTTCATTCTGAAGCATAATACAGGATTGTTCTTGCGTCCAGTGGTGACCACAGTTGATTTGTTGTGCACACATGCATGTTTCAGGCAGCAACAAAACGTTCATACTGAAAAACGTCCAGGTGAACAACAAGGCTTTGGCTCTTGCGCTCCAGGCAGAGAAGGAGAAGGTGAAACAAGCCCAGATGGTCATTCTCCAGATGAAGAAGGAGCAGCATGTCTTGATGCTCCATCTGCTCATGCTGAAGAGGAAGCTAAAGGAGCATGAATCGCTGGTGACCACACATTTCAGTCTTGTTACGCAGTGAATAACGCCAGTTATGTGCATAGCTGTAGGAAGTTTCTTCTTGGCGATTCTTAAAATGGTTGAAGATGCAGTTTAGTTGCAAATTATATTTGGTGAATTGTGCCAGTTGATGAAGGTGATGTTGCTTGGAAATTTTACTGATTTGTTGGCTTTTTTGTTGCAGAATTTGGCGCCTGACTTAATTTGTCAAAATCCCAACTTTCCCCTCTCAGTCTGTTCGCCAACCAGGTAAGTGTCGTGTGACTATGCTGCTGCAGGTGGTGCTGATTTCTCTAGATGAGGAGTTCCTACTGCATACATTATAAAAATCTGCATTTTTTGCCAGGATTCGTCCAAATTCTGAGGCTGACAGTGGCAGCAGTGAACCATGTTTGGAGAAAGCATTAATAGACCAAACTCGCAAAGGTATTACAACGAGAGTGCCTTTTATTTGTAATGAACTTAGTTGGTGCTTTTCTCCAATATTCAGTTTGTACATAATGTAATTGTAAAATGTAACTTTATGTAATTACAGTGATTTATCCTCTTATACTGCTGGATTTTTAAGATTTAAAGAGTACTCTCATTAAGGAGTAGTTTAATGAGAATAAATGCATGCTTTTACTTTGTCTTTGTCAGAGATGTCCCCTGTTTCGCTGGGTCTCGGTGTTGATGCTGAGGGCAGTCAGGCCGTGTTGCCAAGGACAGTGACAGCTCGACGACGGCGAGGGGAGAGCAGAAGGAGGTCTTCGCGAAGACACTCTCTGTGTGAGGGAAGCATGTGCACTTTGCCGGAGTCTCCCAAGCACCACGAGGAGGAATGTGTACGTGTGGATCAGAGGATGGCGGTGCCTGTCCATGCCCCAGTTTTGGACACGTTGCCTGTGGAGCGGGCTAATCCTGAGCAATCCAGCCCCAAGGCTCAGGTCCGGAGCACTCAGGAAGAGAAGCCACAAAAGAAGAAGCAAGCTGAGCCCAAAGCCAAACCAGAGAGAGGACGGAAAGCAGACCGGGCTCCGCTAAAGAAGCCATGGGAAAGCAACAGGTCCAGGACTAGATCCAAGAGTCGTGATTCATCCAGAAACAGATCCAAGAGTCAGGACCAGTCCAAGGTCAGACAGAACCCAACAGCTTGTGATAAGCTGAACAGCTCCCTGGGCTCCAGTGATACATTTGACTTTGACTGCGAGGAGAGTATCCATGTGACGCCCTTCAGGGTGGGGAGCAAGGTCATTGAGACGAGCACCCCGGAGATTTCGCTGGAGGGCCAGGCACTGGAGAAGAGCGAGACCCTAGCCTTGCCTGCTGCCCAACAGGAGTTGTCCAACACAGAGTCCAGCTCATCTGAGGACATGGATGACAGTCTGTACGTGCCGTGCAGGAAGTCCAAGCGTCTGACCAGGGTGGGAGGTGATAGAGTGCACAGTCCACCACGCAGAGCCAGGTCCAAAAGGAGGACGCTTCCCCAGGCTAGACAAAAAGCCGAGAAGGAGAATGTGTCACCAAAACGACCACTGGCTCAGGGTACGCTGACTGATCTGCTTCCTCTGGCAGGTGTTTTTATTTTCCTCCCTCCATTAAAATCATGGTAAAGATCTACTCCAGGGCATTTGTTCTAACCTCAGCCACAGGCACTGTTGGGTATTTTCACCAATTTTTGGTTTAAAAAAAAAAAAAAAAGGACACCACTCTGTTTAATAAGCTGAAGAACACTGTTGTACCACTAATGTGGAAATCAAAGTTCACGTATTTCAAATTCTTGTATTTTGAACAAAAACTTAAATGCTGTTCTAAAGGGGGTATACTGCTTGATAAAGAGTGGACAAAAGGCTGCTACAAACCTTTGCAATCGTCAAGGCAACAGTGTGCAGTCAGTGCCTCTGAAGACTGGTATTTGTTTTTTTTTTATTGTTAGAAGACAGAAAACACAGGACGTCTTTGTTGGTGGGCTTAGATACAGACGCCATTCCTATGTTTGCTATCACTGAAGAGTCGAGGAGAACCCCAGATTGCCAACAAACAGCCCTAGAGAAGGAGCACCCCCAATGTAACACCTGAATTTCTGTTACAAGAAATGACTATAATTAGCACATGCATTTACTCCATACTTTATGTAAAAAAAAAAAAAAAAAAAAAAATTAATGGCAGTTGTCTGCTGGTCTTCAAAAGTGAACAGTAAGGACTCCACCGGTGAGCTGGTACCTGGCGGCACAACTGGGGTTTTGCCAGGAGACATTGTTCTGCTTTCATTATCACCAAACCATTCTGTTGCACCCGAATAAGAGGCTCAGTTTTTCATGAGCACAGACAGGGTCGTCATCATTATTGTTAAGGACTTTTTTTTACCCATTTCAAGTGCTGGGTATTTTATAATTTATAATTATAATTAGCAAATTACTAGACAACAGGAGTGGGATCTGAACTGGACACCTTCAGGTGAAAAATTTGTAATTCTGTCACCTGGCACCTTGGATATATGTACGTGTTGTTTACATTTGATATTTAAAGTTCCCTTTTTTCTTGTAGATCGTACATAATAACAAAGCTGCTCATTGACTACTGAATGATTCAGTAGAAATCTCTGACAAATACCAAGGTGTAGTAGGTATGATATGATTTGGGTGTTTGTTTTCATTCTGTCTCCAGCTCCTGAAGGGGACATCGAGGTGGCACTTCCTGAGAACTACAGTCCTTTCTGTGTGCTTGCTGATCACACAGCTGACGCTCTGGGACCCAAGAACTGCACCCCAAAGGTCGTGGAACGAAAGCACAAAAAATGTAATGTCATCGAAGGGGGTTTTTGGACCTTTTCACTCATGATGTACAGCTTTAACTGCAGCAAGGACATAAAGCGCTTACCTGTTTGTTGTTAAATGTTTGTTTTAACTTCTGCTGAAGCTGTTTTGTACAAGCCACACCCCAGTTCTGAAGCAGATCATTGTCATGTTATTCCACATTGCAGGGGGAACGTACATGTCAATTAGAATTAAACTGTGTTGCCACTCAGATCTGTTGTAAGTGAACCTTGAGGTTCTGCGAGCAGCTCTTTCAGCAGGTGGGCTCAGGGTTCATGCGTAAGGTGTGTGACGTGACTCCTTTCCCTTCTGCAGCCTTTCAAGAGTTTTCAGCCGGCCGCTCCCGCCTTTCCAGCACAGACCACACCCTTGGCCTTGACCGCAAGCGTCGCTGCACCATCTCAGTGGACTACAAGGAGCCCACACTCAACACGTAAGTGTCTCTAACGCTGACATGTGTTTCTGTATATTGTCAGAATATAATTTATATCATAAATGTGATGACAGTTGGATTTAAGCAGTTAAATCTCAGGCAGAGTGAAAAACAATCTGTATTCCAAATAGTATAAGGACATTGCTGTCTTATAACATATAGAACTGTTCAAATGTCATACTGCAGGCATCTCTCCTGTTTATGAGAGCAATGTGTTCCTGGAAGATGGCTCATATGGTGAAATCGTAAAAGTCAAAGTGGAAATTACCGAAATGGTGCAAACTTTGAGAGTTCCCCCACGCTCAGCTCTTGTTATTCATAAGCATGAAAAAGGTGCTACATATTTGATCATAATTCAGAAAAGGGTATTAAATAATTTTGCTTATAAGTCAAAGATTTGTATCACATGGGATACCTATACTTGTCTTGCTTTCTGGTTTGGAAATGTGAATATAATGCTTGAAAAGGATCTGGACTAGGGCTGGGATTATTTTGTCAGAAGTGGATTATATGACAGGATTATTTGTTGTGCAGCAGATCACACTTTAGCCAAATTGTCCTGTTTCAAACGTGCAGTGATGGTATTTATGTGTTTTTGCTTAAGTGGCTAGTTTATCTACATAAAGAAACTGGGAGAGGTGAAAGGAGAGAGGGAAGGAAGGGTGAATATTTAAGTCCACTTTTGGTAGCAGCATCAGGTGTTCCAGGAACCGCTGCCCTTCATTCCTTTGAACTGTTTTGTTTCTTGTAATTCATGTGTTTGAATGAAAATGGGAGCCATGTCCCTGCGTTGAGAACTCATCTCCACTTACAGGAAACTGCGCCGAGGAGACAAGTTCACAGACACCAAATTTCTGCGCTCACCAATTTTCAAACAGAAACCGAGGAAATCGATGAAGAAGCAGTCAAACCTAGAAAAATATAACGAGTCGTTTGTCGGGTGTCGCTAAGCAACGTAAACTTTTAAATGTAAACTCTGAGCCAGTTTTATTTTTATTTTATTTTGTCTGTAAAGTTGGGTTATCTAGATGTAGTTTTTTTCAGAATTGATCCTGTCACATTTTTGATCCTTTTTAGTTCAAAGCATGTTACTCCCCTACTGCTCAGTCAGTTTAGATCTACTGCCACTATGAAAACTTCTGCTTTACATCACTCGTAGTATTAGTCCATCTTTTATGAAATTTTATTGTGAATATGTAAATGTATAATTTTGTTATTGTGAGGAAGTACCATGGTTCCCTTTAATTTTCTTAACTTGAGAAGGACATTGCCTTGTACACTGGCCTCTACTTTGCTGTATTTGGTGTTGGATCCTCCTTAGATCTCACATACTAACTTACTACTTTACTGTACTTTGACTCCAGTGTAGTATGTCTGACATAACCATCCCGTGACAGAGCTGTATGTTTATTTTTAACCTCTCATACAGCTACCTTGTACCAGAGATGCTGGAAGATAGTTGTATAGACCAAGTTCAGTTTTTTTGTGTGTATAAATATTATGTTTTTTTTAATTCTGATTTTAACTGTATGCTAAAATTGAACATTTTCAGATTAAAACTTTTAATGTGTTTTATAAGAGCTACCAGCATCCCGTGTGCACTGGTACACCTGTGTGTTTGCACATACACCTTGCTGAGAGTGTATGTAGAATGTACTTTGTTTGGAGGTTCAAAAATCAGGAAGTTACCAAACTAGCAAGATGCTTGAGGAGGAAGTGAGAGAACGAGCTGTGATTGTAGGTGCTGAGCGACACTGTCCCAGCAGCTCAGAAATGACCACCCTTTCGAAGATGTTGCGTGACAATGTCAAGATTTCAAATGATGGTGTGTAACTGAAGTCCTGCTGCCAAACATATCCTCCACCCTTCAGCGATGCTTACAATAATTTACAGTCCCTGTCTTTACCTGCACTTTCCCCATTTTCATTACTTTGATACAAGTTTATCTTTACCTCATTAGTAAATAAAACTTTGTTCCAGAACCATTGTGACTCACCTTTGTATTTTGTAAAGTCTGTACACTGACTGCTGCTTCAGCCCCTGGGCTGTGGGTTTGAATCCACCTCAGTCTGTGTGGAGTGTGCATGTTCTTCCCATGTTCACTTGGTTACCCCTGAGCACTTCAGTTTCTTCTCACAGCTGCGTTTCAGCCGAGTTGGTGCCTAAATTACCTGTAGAGTGAATCTGTGATTCTGCTGCAATGAACTTATGTCGTACCTCACGCTCTGATTCTGGGATAGACTCTGGAGCAATAAGATGCTGTATTGGACAAGCAGTTACTAATTACAGACAAAAAAAAAAAAAGACAAGCCAACGAATTCAGTGAAATGCTATTTAACTATTTTAATCATTCTATAAAATATGCTATATCTTTTAAAACCAAATGTAGAAAGGTCTTAAAATATCTTTTTTCACATGTTACAAAAATCCAGATCTTTCTAAATATTTAAAAATACAAACATACAAAACAACAGAACTACTTGTTATTGCACAATCTTTCAGAAACGTATCAATATTCATCTGCAGGGTAGACAATAAATTAAGACCTTTTCTTCAACATTGACTGACAACCCTTGAAAATTACATCACACGAACAATAATCATACTCTACATACTTAAATTAATCAGCAAAAGCGTGCATTATTTTTGTCTGGTTAAAACATAAAGCATGGTCAAGAAATGCTCCTCCTCTTCTTGCATATTTGCCATAGTGATAAATATGTGTCATGTGTCATTCTGACATCTTGGGGCATTTCTTAAAAAAAAAAAAAAAAAATTGCCATCTGTCAGTAAAAAAATAAAAACTGAAAAGCTTGATGTACATTTTGAGACGTAATACTTCCAGGAAAAAATGAAACCTTTCCAGTTGGAACCCTCAGATGACACATGTGACCTTTGAACTGTGACCACACCAAAAAATTGCTGGGACTCAGACACCACGAAACCTTGCACACGCTTTATCGTACAACCCCCCTTGCCCTCTGCTCGTGGATATGGATACGTGTGGACATCGTTGTTTTTCAGTAACGCTTCCCGGCAACATGTCTAGTCATGCTGAGGTCCATGAGAATTGTGATGAGAAGCCCGAGCCTCCTTCCCTCGGATTTATTTACGTTTGTGGATTTTTCCTCCTGCTTGTCACATTAGTTTTCCTGAGTTGAGTGAAAACGATGCACCTCCATCTCACGCCTTCTAAATTCTCAAGAAGTTAGAAGTCGGGTGTGGGGAATAACAAAGGAAATAAAAATGCTTGGTTAAACTTCAGAGGGTGGTTCTGCTGTCTCACTTTTCGATCAGGCCTGCCTCCTTGATCTTGGTGTAGAAGAACTTCTCCAGCAGGTTGGCGCACTTGTAGTACTCGCTGTCTGGAGGGTTGTACTCGCGGCAGTTGGTGAAAACCCGCTGCATGTCTGCCATGAACAGCTTCCTTGTGGTGTAGTATCTGCTCTTCAGGCGCTCGCTTATTGTCTTCAGATCTAAAGACACACACACACACACACAACACTGATGTTCTGCACTGACCCACAGAGAATATGTTTAATCGTGGTGGTTTTACATTAACCATACTTCTCAGTTGTGCCATTTGGTACCTGCACTTGGTGGCTTTCTTCTGCACAATCAGATCTTAGCTCTGAGGAACACTATACTGAAGTGAAGAATGTTTCATACTACGGTGAAATATCTTTTGACAGCGGTAATGCATGATTAGCATTGAGCTGCAGATCCAGAGGGAAACATCTGACATGGAGTTTTTTTGTGTACATACCCATGGGGAAGCGAATCACCTGGTAGTACCCAGGAGCTTCTGTTTTCTTCACTGGCTCCATGAAAGGCCATGCGTTCTGGTGGTTCTGTCAACATCAAGACCAGTAAAAGCTTGAGACATCGCATCATACTGATATTATATGAGGAGTCTGTCCATTTGTCCTGTTCCTTTGTGAGTTGTGGGTCAGCTGACAGACCACTTCGGTGGTCACGCAACTGGTGGACCTCTAGCTGGTCCAATTTCCTCTTGCTACACTACCTGCCAATGGGCCAATACATTTGCCTCCTTTGTACTGGAAGACTAGGTTATCGTTCATCTAATCTTTAAATCCAACAGGAGGTCCAACTTTTCCTTACCTTCACATGCTGCAGGATAGTCTTCAGCGTGTTGTACAGCTGATCGGGATCCTTAAGCTCCTTTCTGAAAAGGTAAACCACCCTATTTTAGTCATGTTTCTTTCTGAAAAAGGAATTCAGTCTCCAGTCATATTTACCACACATTAGATATTAAAAAAAAAAAAAAAAAATTTACTAGTACTTATTGTTTGTGCCACACGATGAAAATAACCTGCATTGATGTAGGGATGCAGTGTTGGTGGCAAAAACCCGCTTACCCTTTTCCCATAGGTTTCCAGCCAGTTTCCCCTGTGGACAGATACAGCACAGCATGAGCCTTGCATGGCTCACACACCATCCCCCACTTGGCACTTTGGCCAAGATAGCATCTCCCCCCCATTGCACTTCAGCCCAGAGTTCAGTCACACTTATATCAGCAATATGAGACTCACCCTGTGAAGACAGCTTCAGTTTTCAGAAAACAAACCTGACATTATAAGTCAGTTTACAGAAAGGCATCAGCTAATGAATAAATAATAAAACGTGTTTTGTATATATACGCTTTCTGGGTTGTATAAACACTGATCTTTAAAAAGAAAATAAAATATATGAATTAAGAATTCTTGCTTGAGTTTCCCTGTGACCCTTTTCAGCAGCCAGCACCTTGTAGGCTCAGGTTGGTTTCCCACTGGTCACTGACAGGTGTAATGCTGCTCTGCTCTGTTGCCTGGACGCCTCGGGAAAGGGCCCGTATGACAGCAACATCTGACACTTATCACACTCACGCCAAACACGTCCACCACATCACGCTGGTGTATTGTCACATATTTCACAACTGTGCTGATCCTCCAATGATCTAAGCACTATTGTGACACATTGCAAATTTGTGATTCCCCAAAATTATTCCTTCCCCCCCCCCTTTGCTGCAGATGCAGTTTTCCCCCCCCCCATCACATCATAGTGTGCGTTTTGGGATGCATCTCTGTTTTCACAGTTAGTACTAAGAATAATGTAGTTTGGCTGTATTTTCAACTTCCCTTTGGGATCACAAACTAAATACCACAATTTCTGAGATTATAATAGTATCATTTTATGTTACTTAGCATACGCTTTTGCTTAAATCAAATTTTCACACATTTAGCTTGCTTAAAGGTACCACATCAAGGCCAAAGACTACAACAAGCAACTCTCAGGTCACACGTCTACGTTCCTATCCGATGTGCTGTCATCTTAAAGTGCACTGAAGTCAGCAGAGCCAAGAGGTGCTGAGGGGAGCCTTACGTATTCCAGGAATGCTCTCAATGGGAATCTGCCGAACACCTTCCTTAAAACAGGAAAGCCCAGGATAGACTTTTCGGATCTGAGCCTGCTTACGCTCAATCAGCTTCTTGATGATCTGGGGGGGGGACAAAGACATGCAGAGTGAATAGGGAGGACTGCAGCAAGAACACAGAGCCAAGTACACATTTATACAGTCATTCTAGGACAGAGGTAGACCACCCTGGTGCTCCAATACTGGGTTTGCTTTCAAAATGTTTTGTTACACTTCCCCTTATTGTGATGATGTCATTACATATTTTGTATGATATGTATTAATGTCTGGAAGAAAAGAGACTGATTTCCGCATTGTGGTACGGCTAGAGCTTCTGCTCCAACCATCTGTATTTTCAGTGGCTTCAGGCTCAACAGCCAAGCTGAGGGAATGTGTTGTAGAGAGGGAACAACCTACCAGATTTTCTTGTCCCTGACATTAAGTCAATCAAACCATTGTTCCTTTTTTTCTGAGAAATTTTCATGATATCCTTGTAGTCAGACACTCACACAATAGCTATGATCACCTTCACCCCAGCCTGCTTCAGTCCAGCACAAAAAAGGGGAATAAGGACACATATGGTCTCCTATTCCTCCTAACACACCTCCTTCTGCTTCTTGATGATGACTGAGAACTCAGTGTAGGGAATACTGGGATTCAGTTCACATCCCATCAGTGTGGCGCCCTCGTAGTCTTTGATGTAGCCCACATACTTTGCCTTGGGAACCTTAATGTCTTTAGAGAACCCCTGGGAAGTACGTAAGGAAACATATAGTTTTAAAATTCTACCAAAAACTTCTTATACTGATTTAAATATAACTGTATTAGGGTGATACTGGAAGAAAGGACCAAAGTCCAAAAGCAAGAGGTGCGTGACGTCACCTGCTTTTTGAAGTAGCCGATTGCGTACTCGTCCGCATAGGTGAGGAAATTGAGGATTCCGTGCTTGATGTGATACTCCTTCAGGTGGTTCATCAGGTGAGTCCCATAGCCCTGGGGAAGACATGGGAGCAACAATATCAAACCCCTCCAATGGTTTTGTTTACACAGTCATACAGGCAAGAAGTATCTGTTTAATGGAAGGAAATGTGCATTGTTTGATTTGGGATTTTATTTTTTAATGACAAGCAGTTAAACACTGAATGATTTTAAAAAAGTTTTAAAAATAGGCATATATTTTACATTCGAATTTCATACTTTGCTGACACCTAAATCCAAGGTGACCGATATTCAAGGTCATTGAATAAATACAACGTATTCAGCGCAAATAACTGTGACCACTGGCAAAGCAGGCCACTCAACAGTCAGAAAACATGACTTACTATGAGAGACCTAACAGTGAATTTAAAAAATAAAATAAAATAAAATAAAACAAAAAATCAGACAGCTCTGATAATACAATAAATGAAACAGCATCAATGACAGGTGGGAGCTGCTGAGCAACAGTATAGAGAAGAGTCTGCAGCAGCTGCAGGGTGTGGTTCTCATCTCATTCAATCCAAGCCCATCACTGAAACCTGAGACAGCTGTCAGCAACCTGACCGGTCCTTAGAGCCATAATGGCTGAGATTCAAAATGGTCACAGCTTCCCTGGCTTCTACAGGCCAAGCTCAGTATCTGCATCTGCAGTTCGTCCAATCTAGGACACTGAACAAGAGCTGCAAACAGTTGAGCTAATTCGGTCCATTCAAGCCAGTACATGAAAAAGCAGCGTGTTCCAGTACCTTGACTTGCTCATTGGAGGTGACTGCACAGAAGACAATCTCAGTGAACCCCTGTGAGGGAAACATCCGGAAGCAAATCCCTCCGATCACTCTGCCATCTTTGATCAGAGACAGCGTCTTGTGTTTCCTGTCAGAGAGGCAGAGCCAGTATTATCAACCATTTGAATCTGTTTGACAAAAAACACATTTACCACTTCATGGTATGAAATGAATAAAAAAAGTTAAATCCAATGCACAAAACCCGCCATGTTCCTCTGTCTTACTATAAACAACATGACAGTGTATTTGCACATTTTCCGCTTTTCTGCAAGATCACAAGTGCAGTTTGAGAATGACGGCTGCAGTGTAAGAGCAGAGCAGCGATGTCACGGTCACCCGAGACTCACGGGTCAAACACCAGCCGGGTGATGTACTCTTTGGGCATGCGAGGCAGCTGGTGGGAAAAGACGTTCTGGAGGCCCACCAACCACATCATGATCTTCTTGTTGGGCTTCTGGCTCAGGGAATTGCCAATGACATGGAACTCAATCACTCCCCGGCGCTCCTCCAAACGGGCCGCCTCATCACGTGCCGAGTGGGCTGACAGCAAGCTGGTCTGCGAGGGGGAGGACAGGGGCGCACACGGACACACACACACACATCCAAACACTTGTGTTATGTAGCCTGTAGTCCATGAGCTGGTTAAATATTACGTGACTTAAGGTCCTTATCATTACTGCTATTCAGTTTTATGTGCCTGATCTATTTAACCCTGTCATCAGCGCCAGCTTCCCAGCACACAGAACAATTGATTTCACACCACTGCACTTGTCACATTAATATTCCTGACGACATTTAAAGATCTGCACTGTGTACCTCTGGGCCCAGCATTGCCGCAGGGTCTGTGATGGTGGACATAACCTCGTTGATCAAGTCGAGGGGAATGTCCCCCAGCACCTTGGGACGTTTGGCATCCTCGTGGGACAGGGGCTCGGCCGTTTTCCGTTTCTCTCCTGCCCACAAGGAAGGAACAAGAAGGAAGTGATGTACACAGTTACAATGCGGCTGGTTTAGAGCCTGTATTAAAATAACAAATTACCAGCTCAAAAGTAGAGCTGACATAACAGAAGGAACAAAACCAAACGTTTGTGTTCTCCCACGTATTACACTTGTGCTTTTAATAACACAAAACACCATGGGGAAGACTATGTTTCTGGTGTTATCTTTCCTGTTCAACTAAGAATGTGTCCCTATGGACAACAAACCCCTGAAAGAAAAGTAATCCTGAGCCAAGCCTTTTGCACTTTTGAAAATATGCTTAGTATTTCCTAAGAAGCGTGTGCTGTGCTGTGCTGTGCTGTGCGAGACCGTGAGGGCACGTGGGCAGTACCTGGGCTCGGATCCAGAATGGACGCTGGCTTCCGGACCGGACTAACACCTCCGCAGCTGGACGGGTCAATGGTTACAGGGCTAGTGCTGTAGGAGACGGGTCTGGATACTGGAGGAGCGCTGATCACTGACACGAAACACAAACAGAGTCAATCACGCTGGAGTGCAGCCATCCCTGCAAAAGCTTTCATGCAAACAACTGTATACTTTTTCACAAAAATATGACAAATTAATTCACTGATGCCCATACTTTTATCAAGATGTGGCCTGTTGGAGCTTGGCCACACCTCCATTCCACAGACTGGCATATGCACAAGGATCATTAAGAGGGAAATGAACACCAGATGTGGCCACTTAACTTTAAAGAAACTGGAGTTGGAAGAGCAAAGGAGGACAGTTTATGCATTTATAGGTTAAGAGGTTATTTCTTCATATAAATATAAAAATCTCCTACAATGGACTGGCATTGCATCTAGGGTGTGGCTTCCTAGCCTAGCACCCAGTGATTCCAGCATAGGCTCTGGACCACCGCAACCCTGACCAGGATAAACCAGCTCAATGGACAGAAGGATGGAATACAAAAATTTAAGCACATCTGACAGTATTCATTAACTAACTTGCATTAACTGCAAGTAACACGGCTGTGGCTGGCTTACATTACAGGAGTAGAAAGCACATATTCTGAGCCAGGATGTGTTGAACAAACACTGATGGTTTTTTAATATTACGGTGATATTTGTTTATTAACAACAGAACTGACTCATAGCAACATTATCAGAATCAGTATATTGAGAAATAGCACATAAATACAGTTACAAAAACAAGGGCTGGAGGTTACAATATTTAGCATTCATGCCAATGTCATTCAAACATACTAATGAGTTTAAGAGCAGCTGTGAAATCCCGAGAGAATGAACGTGGCCTTGTGCCACCCAGCCTTCACACAGACCAGGTAGTAATAACAGTAGACTGGCCAGCTCAACTCACCCGTATGGATGGGCATCTGGCCGCCCGATGTTCCCGCCTGAAACTCCTCACTCCAGATGGGAGAGCTGTTGCTGTACACCTCCTCCTCCAGCATAGACAGAAACCTACACACAGACCCAGCACACTCATTAAGCAGGCATTCAAATAAAAATTCATATTGACACATCTACTGGCAGGAAATCTGTTTCAAATATGACCTCATAGCTCATGGATTTTACTGTGGTGCCCTCAAATATAACCCTTTTTTCAGCATTTTCACACCGCATCCCATCCTGGGTGCAGTTTCATAACTTAATGATGATGGATGGATAGATTTTCACACCAAGATGGTGTTTTTTGATGTTATACAGCAGGCAGAGAAATTTCATTCCATTTTGTTGATATTGTGTCTTCTTTACATGGTGAATGTTGCGTGTTAGATTTTTCAGAATTGATGGTACTTAGTGCCCGTATTGAGATGTTGCTAATGGGAAGGCTCATGGCTGCTGACTGAAGGCACAGACAAGGATGTCTGACCCCTATGTCTGACCCCTATGTCTGATGAGCTTGACAACAAAGGGTCCAACAGTGTAACCTGAAAGCTGATGGTTAGAGTCCCAGGAAGGGGCTCAACTGTGAGACCCCTGCGCACTGACCTCAACCTCATGCATTCTGCTGCACAAATGGGTAAAAATGTGAGCTGCTTGTGCCTCCACTGAGGACAAGAGTTCTTGAGAGGGAAAGACAAGGCTTTCACAGCAAGAAGAACAGAGGGTGGGGCCTCACTTTGGGAAGTGCGTGAGGATGAGCGTGCGCTTCTCCGGCGGCAGCTTGTCCTTCTCCTGCCGGGCATGTTCCAGCAGCTGCTTCCGCATGGCTGTGAACACGGAGCGCAGCAGCGTCCTGCCAAACACCTGCGTGGTCTCGTAGCGCGGCAAGCTGTCGCAGAACTGCGGCACATTGCAGTAGCACAGCCACCTGCCCCGCCGTGCCCGCACAGAAGGTCACACACACATTCACAGACAAGCTGCCATCAGTAGAGGAAAACCTTATCATTAGTCCTGTTTCCTAAACAGCCTATGACACTGGGAACCGGTTATTACCAAAAATACAGTAAAAGAGGGTCGCTGCAGGCCGGATGAGAAATGTGTTTTGGGATTTGGATTCACTGTGTTTCAACTTGCCTGTTAACTTCGCAGCTCCAAAACAATGACTTGTGTTTCTAGAATGCTGTGATTGCCTGTGTGTAATATTTACTAATGCTAGTTAACCCACTATCAGACTGGTCCAAAGAAGCTACTTTCTAGTTCTTACTAGAACCCTTGTTTTAAAAAAAAATCCTTATGGAGTCGACTTTATACCTTTCATTTACCTTCATTTAATACTTTTTATTTTTTATTTACTCAATGCTTTTCTCTAACATGACTTACAGTGTTAAGCTACTTACAATTATTTACCTATTTATAAAATACTTATAGCACAGCCACATGGTTATTCCATGACAAGTCATTGTACAAAGAAACACTTTTAGGAGTCCTTCTTACCAAGCTCTAAAAAGTACGTCCTCTGCTGCCTCATATTACACCCTTGTTAACGTCCTGCAGTTTATGTTCATTAAAACTCGTCAGCTATTTGTTCCCATGTATACTTCCAGCATCAAAGTCACCTCTTCATACCATCATCCACCTAACACTCTAGTGGCTACATGTGACTACCTGGTGTAGTTGACTTTATATTCTGCTGCATCATCTCCTGGTGGCCTCTGTCTCCTCTGGGATGGTGTCTCCAGTGGCAGGTAGTTGATCTGGTTGAGGAACATCTTTGCCAGCTCCTCTATGGTCTGTCTCTCTTTTGTGGGAAGGTGGCTGAACTTGTACTGGACAAAGTTATTCACTCCCTACCAGTTGCAACAAAACAAAGGCCGTGTTCTGGTGAGCACATCCGTGTGAACTGATCGTTAGCTAAATAAGCTGTTTAACTGAATTTAACAAACTTGCCTGTTCGATGCTGGGCTTCTCAAACGGAGGGCTTTCTAGCGCTCCCTCCACCACTGGTTTTCCCATCTGCAAGATGCATTTTCTCAAGAGCTGCAAAAAAGACAGACAGAGAGTCAGAGAGGTTCATTTGGTTTCATTACTTGTGGAGTAAAAAACTGTGTTTTGTCAAAGAAGGTACATTAAATTGGTACTGGTAAAACTTACACATGCTTTGTAACAAGTAAAACATGTTCCGGTCCTATTATTGCACATACACCATCATTCAAAACCACGTACTGTGGTGTTCAGACCTTGAGGCATGTATCTGGTATGTTATTGTGATGATCTATCATTACCCAACCTACTTTGAACAGAGAGAAGTACACTTGTTTAGTGTCAGCATCCTCCTCCTTGTGCACACAGGTGTACAGATACTCCACATCCAGCACGATCCCCAGCAGGCGGTTCATCTCCTCCTCCGATACGTTCTCCAGGTGAGTCACGTGGTCGGCTATCGAGGAAAGAACAAAATTGTTGATTGTTCTTGGATTGTCTGTGACAGACAGAACAGCACTCGTGCCAAAAATTACACATCCAATGTCCTCCTGTCGGGCGGTTCAGTAGAGCAGCTTGCTACTCCTGCCCACCGAGGGGATGACTGCAGCTGCGACAGGGCTCTGTCAGGTTCACGGTGGCAGTTTGCTGGTCTGTCCTAGGTGGTGTCGGTGGGGGATTCTGGCTCTTCCAGCCGTTGCATTTGCACGCTCCCTCAGCCTGGAAGAAAACACAGAGCAAAATGTGCAGTGTGTGATAACAATGAGCTCCTTCAACCTCCTTTCAAACCACCACAACCACACTAATGAAGTGTCACTGGTGTAAGATGTGAGATTACACCGGGGTGGGGTTGTCTGCAGCACTGAAAACAACAGCTGTTCCCCAACAGGGTAAAGTTGTGGGTACGAGAGCCTAACACAGTGGTGATTTAACATATACCTTTATGTCAGTGTTTCACACATGGTCAATATGTAGTGTGTCACATTACATCAGGGCAATAATATAGTTTTAATTTACAGTTAAATTCAAAATATGAACAGCTTCCTTCTAAATCTTATGTGCTTATGTTGGATGGTTATGAGTTTTTTATATTTGAATAAAGACTGTGAGGTGAGATTACACAGCATTTAACCAAAGGGTGTGGGTGACAACCGTTCCTTACAACACATACTTGCGAGACTGTTATACAAACAGGATGACTCAAGTAATTTTAACGTTGAGATCTTGTGCAGACATACACTGTCACACTTTTGTTGACCAGGCATGTGCAGCGCTGGCTAAAAAGTATATTAAAAAAAAAGCAAAATTTAAAGCGCACAGGGCGCAAGGGAACATGGCCGCACCTCGCGCTGCCCAAAGGGCTCGTGCCGCGGCTCCTCCTCCTCGCTGGGCAGCGCGCGCGCGCGCTCACGAGCCCGCACGTCATCTTCTCATTCCTCGGTTTCGAGCTCCCGGAGCAAGAACGTGCGCTCGAGAAGAACAAAAACAAACTCCGCCCCCTACCCTCCCCCCGCCCCCCCTACAGCTGTCACCCTGTCAAAACAAAGACGGCGCGTTCGGACCCTGCGACAATTGCCTCCCTAAACCGTCTTTACTGGTTATTTTAAAAACTAACGTGTCGGAGGTGTCGCGTGCTACAGAAGCCGTGACCCGCGCGCTCCAAGTGCCCGCCGAGAGCGCGCAGCGCCGCAGCTGACACGCTGCCAAGTGTGTGTTTACGCGCACTCCTCCCGCAGCTGTACTCTGCACAATTTGCGCAAAAACGTCCTTTATCGCTGTTTGCGGCACACTTTGGGGCTCTCCCCAGCGCGCGCTGTCTTTTCGGCAACTAAACTATATTAATGCACGCGAAATAGGAATTGTTTGTGCCCAATTCACGCTGCGCGAACCCTGCAGAGGAGGCTGTACATGGCAGCTACTCCTGTTTATGTTCGAACCTGTTCCAGTCCGCGCTCCTGCGGTGTGTCCGCGCGCCCGCGCCCCTCACCTTGCACGACGAGTACACTCCGAGCTTCTCGAGCTTCTTGGCCCGCGGGGACGAGCGCAGCTGCTCCTTCTTGGCGGCGATGCGCGCTGATCCGGCGGCTGCGGTCGAGCCCTCGGTTCCGCCGGCCGCTCCGGGAGCCGCGGGAGCCGAACCGGCCGCGCCCACTGCAGGGGAGCCCTGCTGCGGCCCGGTGCTCTCCGACATGCTGCCCAGAGACCCCGAAAAGACGGAGCGGCGCACGGCCCCGTGCGCCTATTCCCGAGGCGCGGGAGCAGACATGGCGCTCATCCTGGTGCTGAATGTGTCACTGCGAGCCGCGGCTCCTCCACTAGGGGAGACCGAATGGAGGCTGGCGCGCCGCAACACCGCCGCCCGCGGGGCCACTTCAAGGTCAAGCGGGACCCATCGCTGGCAGCGACCCCGCATCATTAAAGCCGGGCCCACATTAATCCAGGCGGCGCGCCATTTAATGATGAATAATGTACTAGAGAGAGAGGAGAAGATGTTGAGCAGAACAACACGGAACGTACATTAATAATGACTGTATTACCCGCCCATACAGGTGGAACCCCGCTGTGCGATGCTAAAGTGCCCCGCACTGCGAAACAGCCTAAAGCCGTGCGTCGTATAGCGGGGAATTTTCCCCCTTTAGAACGCCGAGTGTGAAGTTACAGCGCCCTGCCCT
Organism: Arapaima gigas; assembly: GCA_900497675.1. Taxonomy (NCBI): domain Eukaryota; kingdom Metazoa; phylum Chordata; class Actinopteri; order Osteoglossiformes; family Osteoglossidae; genus Arapaima; species Arapaima gigas. The sequence continues at coordinate 791,995 of UFQX01000151.1, forward strand.
GCAATAGACCTTCCAAACGTCTTTTCCTCTCCAACCCCTGCATTTCATACAGGCACCTATAATCTAACTATACTACTGAGTTTACTGTAACTATACAAACTGTTTTAAAGTAGAAGCGCTTTCTTGTTTGTGGTCCCAAAAAAATTGACAGATTACCAGTGTTGAAACTGGATACTTATAGTTCACGAGGGATGTGGGCATATTTCCACCAAACACATTGCTCACAGTTGACTTTGCAATGTAAAACATATAAAATGCTTTGCTGAAAAATCATGCCAATCTTATCGGGACATGGACTTTAAACTGAAATTTGTCACCTTTTTGAAAGATTAAAATGCATATGAAGAATGAAGATGAGCATAAGGAAAATCTCTAAAAGATCTAATAAGCATATAGAGGGATGTTGCCACCCTGTACAGTATGATATATAGTATGTATATGTAATATATTCTACATATGTAACTAGTACACTATATACAGTAACAAGGACATCAGGGATTTTTTTCCAAAGCTTAAATCTATTCTTTTGTGTTCGGGTCAGTATTGTGTTCCTGTGGTATACAATAAACTGTTCAGTCATGTTTATTGTAAACTTTATATTCCCAACTTTTGTTACAAAGCCTATTTTCATAAGAAGATAAAGATGTTAGTGTCTTAGACACAAATGAACGAGAAGATCAGTGTAGCTGGTGTGTAAACTGAGATTGATGTTCTTTAAAAGTGTGTACAGTTCACTGGTGGAGGCCTGCTCATGCCACACACGTACACTTACTGTTGGGACCGGATCATTTACAGCCACACGTCGAATGCAAATGAGAGCTTTATACCCTCTCTGGAGAACTGAATCTCATCTTTGTTGAAATTTAAATGCAAGTCTTTATCTGCATCAGTTTGATTCCTCATGCATGGTTGTGTTGCTCCCAGCAGGCTGTCCCCATCCCACAGCCGGACGGGCACGTGAGGCCGAGACCCCCCCACCCACACGGGGAACGGCACAGCCGCAAGACCCAGTTCACCCTAGTTCTCCTCCCCTGGCCCCACTGCAGTCCTCTAGAGACCATTCCTTTGTCCCCTGAACACAATGTCCCCAGCACCACGTCAATCGTTTCTCTGCATGGGAAGTAAGGATTGAGTTCACTGGTGCTGTTGGACCACAGCAGCATTGGGGGTGGATGAGTGGTGGGGTGAGATGACCTTCTTTAGGACCTGCTGAAAACAGCTGTGACCAGAATTTCATGGCATCAGCTTCCCACTAGAACGTGGTGACAACAGGCAGTGTGACAGCAGAGGCCTCTGGTCAGATAATATCGCTGTATGCAATACAGCAACCAAACGCATTTGGAACCTTACAGGACTGTGTGTGGGGAAAACCGCAGCAAAAAGCACCCAACAGCTTCTTCTGGACTTTCTCAAATGACACTGTGCTGAAATTACAGTTATTACCATGGAACCAGCTGTAAGTTCAATCTGTGTGATAAGTCATCTGGACAGCTCTTCTCACAATTTTATGTGAATTTGCTGTAAGTGGCAGATTTTTAAAAACTGACAGGTTTATATAAAGTTTGAATATCGTACACTTGTATTACAGCTGCATTGAAGGTTCAGAGCACGTGTGAGCACATTATATCCCTGTTTATTAAGTCATTTATTCATGAACTAGCACCTGCACATTGGAACCCACCAGTCCTTCACTGTTAAAGTTGATACATCATTACAATGCCATTGTTAAAAAGAGACTGCCAGTTATTTAATCAACTCACTAATCCAAGAGTTGGAAAGTCCAGATCAGCATCGTGAAATATTGAGATGCTGTTTTCTTATAACTAAAAAGAATTAGTGCAATGTAAAAAGAAATGTTAAAAATATAAACAAGTTTTTTTTGGGGGGGGGACTGGGAAAAGTACAAGACAGACAGCAAAGGAAATGCAATTTCATTTGTTAATAACACTACATACATTTATAAAGATCACCATTGATTATATTTAACCATTTTGTGGAAAAAAAAAAAACTGCCAAACCCATAGTACAGCCTCTTCTGGTCACTGTACAGTTTATATGATTATCTAGACAACTCCCTAGCAAGCATTAGTCCTGTAAATTGAAAAGTAGACTACATTGCAACACCCTATTTACAGTATATTATTTATATGTCACAGCGACTGTAATTATGACAAGGAATATTCATGAGCGTTAGTGCAAGGCATAAGTAACAAAGACCTTTGAGGTTACTGATTCTTTTTCAAAACATCAAAAGATGTATCTGTGTGTATGTGGTGGGGCTGAGCATCATGCTGTTGTTCTTAATTATACATAAAAAAGTTACCAGATGACCTATAGCCTCAGGGTGACTGAGAGCACTTCTCAGGTGAAGGGAATTAGACTCTTCCTACAGGAGATGCTCAAATGTGGACACATGGCCCCGGGCCCAGGTCTGCTGCCAGTGACAATGTGGAAGGACACATCTGACAGCTCTGGACAGCACACAAATTGTATTGCGTGTGGGGGGGAGGGGGAGAACAAGGCAAGGCAGGGTCTGCATGGACAATAACAGGAATGATTTGCTTAACAAGGGTCTCTGCAGACACTAAGTCACTGCATCAATACTGTACACCATTGCACAATGCCACTAGAAGAGCTAGAAGCAGGCACAGGCCTGAGGCCTACAAGAGATGTGAAAGTTGATTCTAGTGCTACTGTAGATATTGTTGGGAAGCAATGAAGAGATTAAGGGGAAAAATGTATATAGTTGCCAATTCCAAGTCAAATACGACTCATTATCCCCTGTCCTTTTTCCCTTGGATGACTACCTAGCAACTAAAGGGGCAGCGCGGAGGCAAATTCTCTTGCTCTTGCTGTTGCACTGGCCCTCCTCAATGTCATAAGTCCTCAACTTTACTCCAGCATTTTATTTACTCTTTGACCCCTCAGCTGAATAAAGTTAAAACTTTAACATTTTCAGGCCTTGTAGTGATACATGCATTCATAATTCTGAAGAAAATTTTAAAAAAGGAAAAAAAAACAAAAAAAAAAAACCAACATTGTGTATTAGAAATGGAGCTAGACAGTCCTTAGCTATTCCAGGGCAGAATTTTGGGTATAAGAGCCCCCCACGGTCCAGATGTTACTCAGAGTTAGGAATTGCGTGGGGGTGGGGGTTGGGGGCAGAATTAGTTGCTGCAGCAGGCGGTCTTGCTGGGTTGAGCCGTTTCGGTCAAGTCCACCCCTCGGTTCCGTCCACTGTTTGCTCCAGCTACCTGCGGCTCATTCTTGGGCAATCTCTTCGCTGGAGCACAGAAACAACAAATTCGCACTGAGTTCTTAAACCTGTTGACAATTCACTAGAACGAAGATCATCTACACATTGAAAAATTGATCATATTTGTCAACCTGCATAACCTGATAAAGCACATCTGCTGAGACTTTATACACACACACACACACACACACACACACACACATATATGTGTATAGAGAGAGAGAGAGAGCGAGAGAGTGTGTGTGTGTGTGTGTGTGTGTGTGTGTGTGTGTGTCAACAACCAACAGTCAGTAGGATGACGGAATGTTATAAATAACTAACTCAAAAAGTTATCAATTTAGGGAAATGGAAGATCACTAAACCCATTACTGAAACAGGTTCTTTCCCTTGCTGTTACCCCTTGCTGGGACCTTGAATGACTTAACCAGGCAGCCGCTTCTGATGTACATGCAGAACACATGTAGAACACAAGAGAACCAAAACACATGTAAACGTTCCAGTCAGTTACTAGTGCTGTGACAGGAAGTGAATAGTGTACAACATAACACACCTTGTATCCCACAAGGCAAACCTGTTTCACTGCCACCCACGTCACAAATCTCCCTGATCCACCCTGTTGCTGAGAGGGTACGGGCAGCAAACTCCAGCAAATCTCTTTCAAATACGCATTTCATCAGCAATCAACAAGAATCTATTCAAAATAAAAGCTGTGCTCCTACGCAGGCAGGAACACACAGAGTCTAAAAAGGAATAAACGACATAAAAACATTTGCTTTTTGAAAGCTGAGTAAAACATACCGATTGCCATGAATATTTCATTCACGTTCATCGAAGTCTTTGCTGATGTCTCCATAAACAGCAAACTGTTATCATCTGCGTAAGATTGTGCATCCTGCCAAACGGAGGGCAAAAAAGGAAAGGAAGGGGTCAAGTCTTCACTAAGAATGCATGCATGTACAGTAGGACAGAGCTGCACAGTAATTTCATCAACAGTTACATACTAACCCTACATACAGGGCAATTAAACCTTCTAAACAGAGTGATGCCTTGTTCTTTAAGCAGGATTGTAGAAAAAAAATTAAGACAGCAACTGTGCCAAGAATCATTTATAAAAGTTAGCAAAAGAACCAACCTGGAAGTCCACCGCCCGCTTGTTAGCAAGGTCAGCCTTGTTACCAGACAGTGCTATTACAATATTGGGGCTCGCTTGCCTCTGAAGCTCTTTTACCCAGTTTTTCGCTCGTGCAAAAGACTCCTGGAAAAAAGGGACAGTGCAGAGTAAGCACACGACACGTTAAAAATCTTTCACGCTCTGCTAAGCCTGGGATTTAACACCAGCTCCTACTGTAGAGTTGCAACAACCGGGACGAACGACCTTGCAAAAAAGGATTAGTCTGCCACGACATGTGATCAAACTTTGAGGCCTAGAAAGAAAGAAAAGTCTGTGTGTTCGTGACATTGCTCTTAAATCTTAGCAGGCTAACGACAGCCAGAGCTATACATGGGGTGCCCATTTCCAACAAAACCCTTCTGAAAACCTCAACTATATCACAATCCCTGTAAAAATATGCAATATCACTCAGGTGACAGTATATTTTTGGTGTCCAAAAATCAATCTGTAAATAATTTTCATACTGTTAACTACAAGTGCTAATGCAGAACATCACGTTCTGCCCTAGGATATACAGCCCAGTGTCGTGGCCACATAGTTCCAAGGACAACATTGGATCTGGGAGCGTCTCCTGACTCACTTCATTGGTGATGTCGTACACCACGATGGCAGCCTGTGCGCCTCTGTAGTACATAGGTGCAAGACTGTGATAGCGCTCCTGTCCTGCTGTATCCCAGATCTCAAACTTCACTGTTGTGTCATCCAAACACACTGTCTGTGTCAGAAAGGCCGCTGGAAAGGAAGAGTTGAGCAGGTGAGAAAGCAGAATGTTGTTCCACGTACCAACCAACAAGCAGCGTTTTCACACATGATAAATAAGAATTGTTTCACAATCATAAAAGCCTTACATTTTGAAGGGTTTAATTTCTCTGTAGACTGAATACAAACATCTGTTTTGTAAATATGTCAAAACGTGGCAATTGCAAATTGAGTAAGAACAAAATAAAAAAAAAAAAAAAACAGTGGACTTATCTTTATCATCTCCTATGAAAACATGTCTAGAGCGAAAAAAACCTGTAGCCGTGCAGAATTTAGGAGCACTTAAGAAGATGCAGCACTCCAAAATATTATACTGTAAACAAAGTTAATGTGGCCACCTAATGGAAGCAGCAACATTGCCAATATGTTCTACAACATAAAGGGGCCACTGTGGGGGTAACATGCCTACCTCCAATAGTGCTCTCCTGGAACTCGTGGAACTGGCCCTTGACAAAGCGCAGGACAAGGCTGGACTTTCCCACGGCCGACTCGCCCAGGAGGACAAGCTTGAACTGGCAGATCTTGTTGCCAGCGTTTGGTCCATTGGGCCTGGTAGCTCCTCCACGACTTGCCATGACCTAAGCCGCCGTCTCCTGCTATGGACTCGGGAAAACGCTGTCCTCCTTGGCAGGTCACTCCCTGAGCTATAAAGCAACAAGCAAACATAGTGCTGACCAGAGGTTATTGAAACTGGTAATGAGTAACGCACAGCATACACATTTCTTTAGTATGTGATCTGCTGCAGCATCTACCTGACAGCTGAAGCCAAAAAGAGAATGTGGTAATAGTATTCAAGCTCTGGCTGAGGGAACTAATCCTTGATAGGCTTCCAACAAAAATACGAGCAAGAATCCATCAACTGTACCAAACGGATGTGTGGTTCTGTGCAGGGGACATACGCACTTAAACACCCTTACACTGCCAACTTGGAAAGAGACCATAGCTGCTGATTTGTATAATTCCAGTCCAATCCTGTTCACTCTGACCATTGCCAGAGAGGTTTAATCTGTTTACCACAACAGGTGTGTATTTCATATCAACACTTCAATACACAGTACCAGCAGTTCAAATGTAGATATTGTAGATTAATGCTTTGACACAGTGAACCTTCGCAGTATCCTATCAAATGGGGTTTCACATGAGTCATTTAGACAACAATACTATTATTTTAAAAGTAAACTGACCAGTACTGATAAATGACCTCTTTTCTGTTGAACATTACCTAACTGTACTTGGTTAAGAAGAGAAATGTACTTCTGTAATTACAGACAACCCTGTATGTAGAGACAAATATGGCCAAAGCACCATTCATATGAATGACAGCAAAACAACTTGCTTTTTCAACAAAACCACATACACAGGAATGTGCGCAATGCCCACCGGTTGATGAATTTTTCACTGGATGGTTTTAACACTGGATCCATTATTGTGCTTGTGGTGTTGAGAACCTGAGGAAAACAACTCCTGTGGTTTTTATGCACAAACAAAGCCTGCTGATGTTGTTTATCAACACCTACACTGAATGGCATTTATACAGCTGCATTACCTTTGCTCTATCAGTTCAGGGTAAGCACCTCGATCCAGAGTTCTACAGCAACTGAGGGATTCAAACCACGGACCTTCCGAATGCAAGGCGACGACACCCTAACCGCTACACCACCTGCTCTCTAGAGCTACAGCTACCTGCTCATCATTTGCTCTGTTGTGTACAGGCCAGATCCTCTGGATCACCTGCACCCATGTCATGTCAGATCCCTCAGGAGACATCTGCCCAGTGAGGATGGTCCCAGGCACTGAGCAGTCCTGCAGCAACACACTCCACTCAATCCAGGTGAGAAGGTGGCGCTTTCACCTGACACGTCGGAGTGATGAGGGAGCTCATGTGATCATCGCTGTCCCAACTGGACAAAAGACTGCTCTCTAGGTATCATAAATCCTCACTGGAATAACCAGTAGTAATGAGTATGAAGAGTATAAAAACCACACAGGTTTCTACCAAAAACACAACAACAGACACCGTGGCTAACTAACTGTCTGGGTTTTCTGGTTAGCTAATCAACAGTACGTCACCTCTCTATCAAGCTGAGGAGTAACCTACCCAACTAGTCACCGTGGTTAGCTAACCAGCCGTGTTATGTGGTTACCCAACTTGCTAACTAGCCAACTCCAGACTGCCCGGCGCCCCGTTCTCTCGCCCCACCGCCGGGCTTCTTTCCCGACCAACACGGGCCAAACTCCCAGGTCCTGGAGGGTCACTTTAACTTTGAAAAAGGTATTCTGGATCTGGGGTTCGGTTCGGTTCGGTGGGGTTTGTCTCCGCGGCGCCGAGTGCCGAAGGAAGGCGCCATTTTGGACGGGCGGCTCGGCTGCGGGCAACCCGAACAGCCCGCGAGCCGCCCCGCTCTGCCGTCGGGCGCCTTCGCTTCGGCCAAGTGAACTAAATAAATCACAGTACAGCGACCGGTCGCCATAAACCCCGTTCGCACTACACTGCTAGCAGAATAAGGCGTGAGCGCGGGGTGTTTACAATGCAGCAGCCAAGCAGAAGGGCTCTTCGCCGCGCGGCCTGTTCGTCTCCGCTTATTAGCTTGTCGGCTAGCTGGACGGCTCCGTGAACGCGGATCGATTAACGACTTCTTTCGCGGGCGGCTTTACCTGACGACCGGGCGAAAACTGTGTTCACCGGTTTCCACGAGTCAGATTTGGGCCAAAAAGATTGACACGGCTGTCAAAGTGTCTTATTGTTGCGCGAAATATTTCACCAGACCCGATCACGTCTCCTCCTTTCTTTTTTTCTCGCAACTTCCCCCTTTAGAACCAAAACAGAGCGAACCACTTCCGCCCCTCACGGCGCGTCGAATTCCACTTCCGCCCCGCAGACGCCAGGATGAACTTCCTGTCAGAGAGGAAGTGGAGTGCGGCCTCGTGACAGTTGCTTCAAAACAGTGTATGGAATTGATGCGCACGATGTCGCCAGTGTGTGTAACCAGCTGCTGCTTTTAACCACACTTCGATCCGTCAACGTAAAACTAACAGTGCCGTCATGTCTTTTTCATATGATGTTATATGAAAAGTAATCATATTAACCACGACATTGAGACTCGCCAGTCCCCGCTGTCACATAGCAGAGGTTGAGTAAGTGTACATTACAGCACAGCATTGGAATCTTCCCGAACATCCATGCAGAATACTTTAATTATTAAAGTAAAATTTCATGCATGCATAGTTTCTCTGTAAAAAAAAACGACTATAGCTAAAAGTAGACTTGTTTATTGGAGCAACGTCTGAGTCCTGACTGTTTGCACAGTAGTTTGTTTTGTGTTGACTGTAGGAAACACAGGAGCCCTTCTATGTTAAGGATGAATATTGGCAGTGATGACTGTTTTTTTCCCCACCACTCATCAGGTTGTACCACGGTACCGATAATATAAGTCCAAAATCCCTCACCTGGCTGGTCAGCGCAGAAACCTGAAAACATACAACAGCAGTTTGTTTGCTGGGTTAATATGATCATGCTGGATCCACGCAAAGCAATTATTTCATTTCTGTTGTGAGAACACATGAGGGTTTGTTGTGTATTTGATATACAACATCCACCCATTATCATTAACTGCTTAATCCTGCTCAGGGTCATAGCATGTGGGGCCAGTCCTGGAATCAGAGGGTGTAAATCTACCCCCAGAATGGGACACCAGCCCACTGCAGGCTGGGTAGATACACATGTGATGGGCAATGTATAGTGACCAATCAACCTGAAACCCATGTATCTGGACTGTGGGAGGAAACCCATCCAGACATGGGGGAAACATGCAAATGCCACACAAACTGAGCCAGATTCAAACTCACACCCAACCAGCCCAGGTGCTGTGAAGCCGCAGCTCTACTGGCTGAACCACTGTGCCACCCCGCTTGACATACCGACAATAGTAAGAAAGTATTAGCACTAGGGTTAGCAAAAGCTTAACACAAAAAAGCAACATTTTATTCTGAATATGCCCATGTTGTAAACATACAAGTGCAACTGTATTTTTACATTTTATTCGAATGATTGCTGTACTCCTGTGTATTAACCACCTTTAATGCAACTACACATTCAAATGTAGCGATAAAACTGGTTTCATAAGCGCTTCAAGTTATTTAATCTGTGGCCATGTTTAGACTTTAGTAGTTGTAAGGTGTAGTAGGCAGGAACACAATCAATGCCGTTGACTTTGTTGTTTCATACAGTTCCCCCATTATGAACTATATGTTACATGTGTCCATGTTAACCAGGCAGATGAGCAGTGGTGAGAATTGTTAGTGGCACCAATTTGCATTACTTCTCTTCATCTCTGGTGCAGGGCAGCATGCATCTTTTTCAGTGGTGGAAACAAGGAGAGGAGCCCAGATGGGTGTTGAGGAAAATATGTATACGGAGCTGAAGGGACTGTGTGCAAGCAATGGAGCCTCTGTGAGGACAGAATCCGAAACCTGCGTCAAATTTCATTTGCCATAATGTAAGACACTCCCTGACAATTCCAACCTCGATTCCTGAATGTGTTGCTCCAGCATCTTGCTCTGCTGCTGATTGTTCGTTGGATGAACGGAGCTACAAGTGAACTGTTGTGCACTCATGGCCGCTGCACAGTGTCACCCTTTTGCAGAGAACTGAAATGCTTTTACTCTAATGGAAGTCAATTTTGTGTTCTGAAATGCCACCCAGGCAGTGCCAAAAAACTAGCTGATCATAGCAAGGGGAGAAGCACACTGGTGCCTAAGGACATCCCACAGGGGGAAGAGCTGCGCTGCTTCTCCTCATCTTCACAGTAATATGATCTTGCTTTTCTAATTTTTAAGTGCAGGTTCACAAGTTTAACTTTCCCACATCCGTGTTGAAAAATGCCCTTTGAGGTGCAAGAGCAGAGTTTGTCTCCACCCCAGGTCTGTTTTGCCACTACTGCCACAAGCCGCCCCACGCATCACCGTGCGTTTACTTAACTCCTGCCAATATGTCACCTGCAGAAAAGTGTCACGATTTTCTGTATAGATCCACTTCTTTAGCAGGAATGCACAGCAAAGATACATTTTGGACCACCAGAGTCTGGGATACAGACATCCATTTTCTTGAAGCTCAGAGGTGCAGCATCACCTGTCATGCTGGTCACCTGCAGTGATTTTCAACCAGCAGGATCTTCCTGCCTGGGGACTCCTGTGGTGCGCGGTTTTCAGTCGGTCAGGAAGGACCGAGCCCGCGAGGCGTGTGTCCAGAAGTCGCTGCACCAACTTCCTGCAATTTTTTTTTTTAACCAAGATGCTGCACAGAAGCCCATCATTTGTAAACCAATTTGTAAAATTAATGATAACTAATCCAAATATCTTGAATTAACAAACCCGATTCATAATCTGACCGCAAGTGAGCACAGCAGTTAAGGACACAAACTACGTAATGAATACAAGAGCCGCAACGCTGAGGAAAATGTAAAAATAAGCTTTTTTGCTCGTAAGAGATACACTGAATATATGCAGTTACACCAACAAGCCGTTTTACCACAGTAAAGCAGGCTGTACTGTGTAAAGCCCCAGCAGGACCGACAGGGGGAGCCATAACACCTGTCATGCAGTGTTTAGCTACATGCTGTTGTTTGTGGGTTTAGAAACATAATTATACCTTGAAATGAAATTAAAGGGTAGTCGGCTCCTTGTCAGCTTTTCCACCGAAATGCATATTAATATGTAATATAATTTATAACATGCTTATGATGCTCCTCGGTAACCCCCCACGCTACCTTCAGTCTACGACAGCTTTCTTCAGACCTTCATGAAGGTAATTATATAACACAGATGATTTAGCGAGAGTCAAAGTTGAAGCGAGTCGACAGCCGAGTCAAGGCTAAACTGGCGCACAGCACGTGCTGTAGAGAGGCGGCTGTCAGGAGGAGAGTCGAGATGCACGGGGGTAGGTCTGGTGGGGTGAAGGGAAACGCCCCTCCATCTGGGGTAGTGCAAAGGAGCCTGAAGGACAAGGCATCACGAAGCGAGCTGGCCGTCTTGAAGACGCTCGGACAGCGAGGAGGACACAGGGACAGAACGCGCTGGAACTCTCCGATAATGTACGGTGCATATGCTCCGAAGATGCGAATATTTTGTTTACCCCCGATTTAATTTTTTGGCAAAGCTGTTACCACGTTAGCAGCAGCATGTAAGATGAGGGAAGACACTTCAGACAGCCATCAGCAGAATGATAATAATAATAAAAAAAGCCTCTCCTCAATAGTTTCCAGGGAGACACCTGTCAACACTTGTTACTCCCAACGTGAGATATTGTATAACAGAACAGTTAATGCTTGCTTTTCCCTCCCAGGGGCATTAATGTATGTTGGTGTCGTGGCCCCGGTGCCATTTGGGTGCGTACCTGGCCTTTGGTGTGTGGCCGGCTCCGTAATGGTGCTGCTTTATGTCGCAGCTCAACGCACGTCACGCCTGGTCACGTCTGTCACCAGAAAACCACGAGCGGAGGGGACCCCTTGCAGGCCGTCCGAGAGGTCTGCTGCTGGCGTGGCCTGTTTTAGGTCTGCGCTGGCAAAGGTTAACCTGCCTTGTTTTTGCAGAGGCCAGCGAGGGGCGCCGCCGTCTGCGTCGGTCCGGTTCTGGTGGACAGAGGAGCGCCGCGGTCTCACCGAGAGCGGTAATTACGGAAGAGGACAGAGAGTAATGACGACCGAGGGCTTCCTGAGGAGGGTCCGCGAGCTCAGGGGCTTCAGGGACCCTGCAATTACTGGAAATATTAGCAGGGGTTGTAAGGCTTCCCTGAGCTTATATTTTATTATGATTACGTGGGAGGAGAAAAAAATAATTAATGAGAGGAATCGTAATTTGTCTACCAATTCAGCCCGGTTAATTGGACTCCGTGCGCCTGGTGGAAAGAAGGGCTTAACAAACCTAAATGGCGAGACGCTTAAGAGGGACTGAAGTGATGGCTTCACTACCAGGCAGAACCAGGCAGAAACGGGATATCGTCACTGACACATCCCTGCTATAACATACCCTCAGTTCCCTACTGTACCACCACTATAAAAGCTGTTTGCAGAAGTCTTTTTTACGCAACATTGTGGCATAACATGTAAAAAAGACATTTTGTGTGAATACACTGATTTCTAGCTTCCAGAGGACCATCAATCATCAAATAACAGGCAATTCTACCCATCCATTTTCAATAGCCACTTGTCCAAGTGAAGGTCGTGATGGTTGAGGGCCTATCCTGGAACCATAGGTCAGGAGGCAGGGTACATCCTGCAGAAGACAGGACAGTAGTCCATCACTGGACACACACACACACACACTCTGCTGGTTTACCTTCCCCAATTCCCCTGAAATGCCGTTTCTAATCAGTCTTTATTAGTCTATTTTTTATATTTATATTTGATTTTTTTGTATTCGATAATTATCCGCTGAACGAGTTATACTGTCTTCTTCGGAAAACCGCCCCAGTGGAATCAGACTTGCGCTTCCTTTTCACTGCTGCATGTTGCACGTGCTGTTCATGGGAGCGTACGGCAACGTTCTCACGCAGTCACATCCATTTTTATGATACTGGTCCAGCGGGTGTTTGAATGAGTAAAAAGCAACGCGCCACCTTTCCGCCTTTCCCACAATGCCTCTGTGATGTAGCTGCAATGGCACATTGTGACCGGTGGGGGTGTGATGGCACTGACCCATTTAGTTACACCTGGGTGGGCTGTTCCTGGGGCCACAGCTGTTCTCTACCTTTCCTATTCCTGAACGAATGAGCTGTGGCAGTCAGTCAGCATGGGGGTCTCCGCGTGCGACAGGATGCTTGTTTGTGTCAAAGTGCTGTGGAGCGTCCGGGGCCGAGCTGCGGCAACACGCATCGTTCCGCGGTCCGCTCTGGCGCGCACTCTGGCGTGCTCTCGCCGACGGCTTGATCGACGCGCCTGGGAACGACCGCGAACCGCCGAGGAGGCCCGCCGGTAATTGTGGTGTGACGTTGGACCTCGCCGAGCCGCTGCGGCTCGGCTGCGTCCACGTCTCCAATTAGACGGGAAAGATCCGGCCAAGGAGAAGAAAAGAAAAGCAAAAGACCCCATCCAGATCAATCAGATTTCTCAGCCTCCTTCACTGCGCTCCTCCCTCAAATCCGTGTCCCTCTCTCGTTCTCACAGTGGGTCATTTATGTCTGAAAGAGGAGCGCTATACATTCTTGCTTGTTGTGAGTGCTAATGAGGGCCCGGCGTGGATTGAGATGTTATATGCCTAATAAAATTGCGGAGTTGCATTGATTTAATATCCTCCAGGGCTTAATTACTCTGACAATTTCCATTTTCCGGAGGAACAGTGGGAAACGGCCCGCGCTCCTCTTTTCTCCATAGGGAGGGTGACTCACGTACTGTAGATGGTGGATCGGCCTGAGCTGCACAGCAAACAGACTGTTGAACCACAGCACCAAAGTTTCGCGAAGCAGGGCTTGTGATTCTCCTGTTCGGCACAAACACAGTTGACGATATGCGCACAAACAGATGCGAATCATGCCACTTTGATCACCTGCCATAAAAGATGAAAAGTTATGGAAATGTTTGGATTAATAGAATATTAAATAAATTGCATTAGCAGCTCAGTTACACAACAATAGCCAGAAAAAAAAATGGTTACTGGAGTATAAATATTTCCACAAAGTAATTAGTCCATATCTGTGGAAACACTCGTAACAATATAAAATAATGAGGAACGCCGTTCGAAAAGGTTTCCTTATGTACATACAATCCATTTAGTAAAAAGGGTTTTCGGTGGTCCAGAGTCTATCCTGGAAGCTTAGGGCATGAGGCAGGGTATTAAATGGATAGGACCCAAGTCTATCACAGGGCAGTCACACATGCTCACTAGGGGAAATTCAAAGTCAGCAGTTCAGGTAAAACACACATGTTTGGACTGCGAGAGGGAAGCCGAAAGCCCAGAGACAGGTGAACGTGCAAACACCACACGAACTGAGCCAAACCAACCACCAGCCCAGAAGTGGTGAGGCACCAGCACCACCCATTGCACCACCTTGCAGCTGTTGTTTAAATATGAAACTCTGAAAGACTTCTAAAGAATAATCTGCAATAAATGACTATTAAATGCTGATCCAGCCAATGGAATATTGTTATTCTGTGGTATTTTTCCAACTTAATTTCCCGATTCACTATTGATGCAAGTCGTTTCTTATTAAGGTTATAGCAGTCTCTTTAATTTACTTCCGTTTTTTTATTTACTGCTTTGTGGGGTTTTTTTCCCCTTTTCACTGTGACAAATGAGTCAATATGAAAATAGCTGTAGTTTCTCAGCCAAGTAGGTCATACACATATATCAGCAGGTATTCAGCCTTAATCGCAGCCTCGAGTGTCGCTCATTACCCCGCGGCAGATTCCACCCCGGTGTAAAGCACCAGGGCCCAAACAGCGGCGACTTTCCGCCCAGCAGCCCGGCAGTTACTGTGTAATTACGTTCGGTCTTTCCTGGGAATCCAGGCTGACATTTAGTAAAGATGAAGTACATTAAAAGGAAGCAAAATAGTTGGCTCAAAGCTGCAATTAAGGTCAAAGATAAAAAGCTTTCTAAATGTTTTACAAACCTCTCAAGTTTTGAATGAAATTACCAGGGAAGTCGGATTTTCGGACTTAATTCAACCTTTTCCGTTCCGACATACAGCACTGTGCAAAAGTCTTAGGCGTGCAACTTCAATGTCTGTTGAGAAGTACAGGTAGATTCTTGTCTACCATCAGAAGGTTTCTGATTGGTCCCAAATTCATTGTGCAGCCTGAGAATGAGCTCAAACACCCAATCTCACTCATACAC